>BOPP01000013.1:303837-345527 GCA_017312745.1 Gryllus bimaculatus
TGCAATTATTGCCATTAACTGCCACCGGGTCATACCCAATTGCAGTTCTAATAAATGTATGTATATATCTAGCACAACACTTACACCACCCTCTGTTTTTTCATGTCACTGACTGCTTCATAAAGAATTTGAATATTAGCGAAACAACTAGGTTCAGGAATCAACCCTTTCTGGCGTGGATTGAACTTCATCACGGATCGTCCATAATGCCCCAAACGATTCTACAGCTGAGAACTAATTGTGATAGTAAGTGACCACCATATTATCCTTACCCTCTTTTGGTATAAGGATGGTACGATAAGTTTTCCACCCAGAAAGAACAAAGCCACTGTATAAAATTTGGGTGTACAATAGGGACAATACTTCAATTGTAGCTCCTGAGGATATGTGACTAACTTTTATCTTATCAGTTCCTGAAGTCGTGGCATTTTTAATCGCAGACAAGCAAAGTTATTTACTACTTTTAGGAACAAAAATCACACGCTTCTTCGTTAATAGGGACTCGCAATACGAGTTTTTCTGTCAATAAATTGCATTTTTGTTGCAGCATTACAATATTTACTCTATATTATGTTAGTAGTGTCCAAGTAAAATAAACGTACTTGTTGAACGTACAAGAAACAAAGCGAGAGTGCCAGTGTAAAAACTAGTGCGCGAGTGACGAAAGGTTAAAACTGTCTGGAACCCCTTTCTTCTCGCCAGAAACTTCGGGACGGGTGTACTATTTGGTCTGGTCTGCATATAGGCGGGGACGCCTGCGCGTCAACTACGACGCTGAATTTTGAGCCGTCGCTTAATGGCCGCGTCTGCAAACTCGTTCCTGTAGAACCGCAAACATGTCGGACGTATAATCAGCAGGACGAGAGAGTTAAAAGAACGCAACGCAAACTCCGCATTGAATTTAAGAGGGATCGTACAGCTACGGCCTAACGTTTTAGATACTTTTTATAGAACAAAAGTGCTCAAGTAACCAACGGTTGGCGGTTGGCTCTTTGGAACGCTCTATTAATTTAATCAAGAAACAAGCAAACAGTTAAAAGTAGCAAACAAATACAAGCCATTAGATCTTACAATGACGCGTGTTCATGGGCGAGAAAATTAGCGCGCGCGACTTGCGGCATAATTAATTCGAGCATAAATGGGTTTAAACCGCCGGATGTCGGAGGCTTCTCTCTTCTTCTCACTTCTTCTACGTTGCAATCGAGTCCGCATACTGACCGCTCGCTAGCGAGCCCACGATGACGCTGAATATTCGGCCGTGGAGTAACGGCAGCGACAACAAACGTATTCCTGTAGAACCGCAAACACGTCGGTCTCGTAATCAGCGGGACGAGGGAGTTAAAAGAAAGCGTTGCAGATACACAGCGCACGTCGGCACAAAGGGCGTACACTTGCCTGCACTCGGTGCGGATTCCCCGTGCTTTCCGCTCTCAACCCCATGCAATTTGCGTCTTTCTCTGTTGCTCCTTTTCCGCAGCCGAGGGCGTAAACAGACGTGGTACACTAGCACCGGCAGTCTGCGTTGCAAGCCACGTAATGTTTTAATTTTCTCGCGTGCTACTTCCGAAGAAAAGAGAAAGTATTGTAAAGCTCCATTGAAAAACGGCGTTACTCGAAAACTCCTGATACCGAACAAATGTATAATTCTACATGTAGAAAATAGCTTCTTCTACTACATTGTAAAATCAGAATCCCTGTTTAATTTGACAACGAAAATTTGGTTCACGGCAAAACGTCTTCCCATCCGTTCGTACAACTCTGGCAGCTAAACCTAAGTACGATTTTCATCAAAATTGATATTCCGTAATCGTTGTGATTGACGTCTCAGACTCTTGTGTTTGAAACGAATATTTTGATATTCGGGGTTGCTTACATGAAACCCCAATTATAATTTCAAAAGTTTCTCGACAATGGCTTCCATTTTTTATTTAATTATTTTCCAGAATAAAGCAAAAAAGAGCATATAATACAATGCAAGCCTGTATTTCGTCGATTACGCCAAGTTTTTGAAAATGCAGAAGTTATTTTTTTCGGCGCCTTCCTACAAATACAATAACGAAGTTAGGTACTGTTGTAGCACCATTACTTAATATCATGTTACGACTATACTTGTTAACAATAATGGTCCAGAATACTGAATCAGAACCAAGAATCAGAATCCAGAGGACTGAAACATGTTCCATTGAAATCTAGAGGACCGTGGTGAATTGAAGGATTAAGAATTTAAACAATATTATCCCTTGAAATCAAAGCCTCTTAAATCCCTCAAACGAATGATGAATTACTTTCATATAAAATGCGTTTTCGTATTGGTTAACATTTTTTTACCCGAACCTTTCAATTCTGAACATTATTCTCAATTTACCAGAAAACCAACAAACCCCCAAAAGAATTAATTAACGAGGACTTTTATTTCTATTATTTAATGGAGAAAGTAAAACGACATAATTCACACCTAATTTTTCCAGTTATAATACAATACTTATTTACTTCTACTTTGTTAGATAATTATTGTAATTAATGCATCATGAGCCTTTTGCAAATATATACACACACACAAATACACACACACAAACACACACATTTTTCCCACTTTTATTTACCCCCACTCACCCACCAATTCTCCTAGCCAGACAACCAACCGTCCTTGCATCCACCTCTTGCCGTTTGCTTTCCCATGCCCTGCGTCGTTGTTTATTTACCGTGGGATAGACAGATGACATCTTATTTGTAGTAGCCACGGCGCCAGTCTCGGTGAGAAAGTGTTTAGTTTCCGTATTTTATGAGACATTTCAAGTTTCAGATGTGTAAAATAATAATGGATGGACGTAACCAATGATTCAATAAAACGAACAAGAAAGGTTTTGGAAAATTATTTATGTATTATTCCATTTCATTCTTTAATATTTCTCATGACGAAATAAGGCCTTCACATATGCTATTATTTCAATAGTTTTAAGTATTGGAAACTACTACAAATGAAATATTTGTCTATCATTTATAAATAGGAATACAATTGAGGGGTTACTTACAAGATCCAAATAAGTCCAAAATTCCATATTTTGAGATGTTTCACCAAGTTATTACCTACAACTGGTGGTATCTGCTGGGATATTTCCTATCGGCAAGTGTCAAACTCATCGAAAGATAAAAGGTAGGGAAAAATCAATTCATTACTACACACGTCTATGCTATGAGGGTTTTTTGGTCTCTCCTGTAAAATCTCGAATTTGAACTAGTTTGGTTCTTGTAAGAATTCCTTTAATTAGAAATTCCAAATGAAAGATTAAAAAAAAACGATTTATAATTTATACATTAACATACTATGTTTTTTGGAATAAATATCTAAATACAAACAAACCTGTCGAAAACAGAACCTGTGATAAAGAAAAACTTCCTGCAACTGAAACAAATGTAGATCTCATGCGTTTGGTATAGAAAATGCAACTAGTTGTACCTGCTGAAAGCGGAAACGGAAGTCTTTTTGAATTTATTTTGAGTTGGCAACGTGGCGGTTGCGGAAAGGAGTAAAGGGGAGACGTCATACGAAGGAATGACGTTCACAACTGCTTGGGGATACGCCGACTTCGAGCCAGGCGTCACCGACCTACATCGATACCTCTCCTCAGTGGAGCACTCCGTAAAGATGGGCTGCCATTCCCCAAGAAACATTTCAGCACCTGATTGAAAGTATGCATGCGAGAGTGGAAGCTGTCATGAAGGCTAAGGATGGGTCAACATTCTATTGAATTCCAGCATTACCGATGGAGGGGGCCACGAACTGGTAAGTCATTTTCAGCCATTTGTTCGGATACTTTTCATCACGTAGTGTCTGTTAGGCAAGAGCGACATTAGGTTTCAAACAGATGGTTAGAATCATTCAAGAGATATCAATTATATTGCAAGACGGTATATAGAGAACTAAAGGACAGCGTTGATAATGCAGCAGATGAGTGGCTGAAAACAATTTCGAAGACCAATCTGAGTACATCGTGATGAACATTTTTGTCTACGACAAATCCGCGGCGATTTTTAGAACGGATATCCTATAAAACTCAGGATATAATGCGAAATGTAAGTGTCGGTGGAAAATTAAGTAAATAACGGCTGACTATTACTTTGTTGCAACGCAGTAGGACAATTAGAACGACCATTGATCATTGTAAAGGCACAGAAAGCTCGTGGCTTCAAAAATGTGTACATCAGTGACCTTCTAGTTCTATGAAAATCTAACAAGAAAGCTTGGGTATCTGCAGCTATTAAGGAAGAGTGGCTACGGGGATTTGATACACAAATAGTAAACAAAAAACAAAAGTTCTGTTATTTCTCGAAACTGTAACTTGCCCTCCGCAAGTTTACTTACTAAAATGTCGAGTTGTGTTGGTTCTCTGGGAAAACCACCTCTCGATCAAGGCATCAGCTATGCCTTTAAATTACAGCAAAGATTCTTGCTTATGCAATTATTACTTGCCCACATAAACGATTGTGTTTACGTGACACAGTTGAAAAATCTATCAGTTTTAGTCGATGTGCATTAGATACGAAAATCATGCAAAGATCTGCGCACACATTCTCGCTTAGCTGCGAGCCAGTGTAGTCGCTCAGTTAACAGCAGCTGGAATCGTTAAGTGTGAAAGTGTAACTCAACATCACGCCGAACGTTAGGAACTTTGTATTCGAAATAGTGTTCAGTGGTCATAATAATTAACTACTATTAAATACAACGACTCATACAACTACAATACAGAATTCAAAAATCAAAAAATTCGAATCTAATTCCAATCATTGACCGACTTCTGAAAAGCAATTAAATATTTCCTGAGCACCAAAAAACTATTTCACAAGTACTCGGATAAAATAAGTAAAAAAATACTCAATAGTGATAAAGAATATTCATGCTTGGAACTTACAAAATCGAGGATGTGTTAGAAATAAAACAAATAGAGAATAACATCGTGAAACGAGAAAGAAGAAAGAAAACCAAGTGCCCCCTACAATGTTACCGGTGTTTAGACTTTAGACACAATAAATATAATTGAAATCATACAATTTAATGTGTGTTTTGTGCAGGTGATCACGTAACAGCAAACTGTGTACAAAAGAACTCCACTCCTACATGTAAACATTGTCACGGGAAGCGTAGGGCTGACATCAGATCAGTAGAATGACAATATTATCGAAAAATTTTAGAAAGTAAAAGAAATAATCCAAATGTCAGACTTAGGAACAATCCTATCCCCCCGCAGTTCAATAGAAAAATCTTTCCAATACTACCTCCAACCAACAATATCCCTAACTTCTCACATGCATCAAGTATCAACCACCAACAAAACAACAAACAAAAATCACCAACAACATAACAACCAACAGGCAAACAGAAACTACAACAATTTCAATATTGGTAACTCGATCATACAAAACATTATTCAGTTTATAACCAATCACATCATTAATTTTATAAATTCATTAATACCGACAATTATACAGAATATCCAACAATCAATTGCTAAGTCATTTAGCAACGATTATGAATCACCATAATTATATAATTATTTTAAATTGGAATGCCAATGGCATTATCAACAAAAATACCGAATTACAACACATCCTACATCCTAACGGAATTGATATATCATGCATCACAGAAACACATCTCAACCAAGAATCCTAATTTTTTATTCAGAAATACATCTCATTAAACTGACTGAATACATTCATACATCTCCCTAAAATAACATCAATGTAAATAATCTAACATGTTTGTTTTGCTTTTTCTCTATAAATGCTTCTTTTTCAACATTAACACAAACTACATTCAGTGTATTTAATATTTCATTGTTATTCTGTGAAGCAAATGAAACATTCAAGTTCTTTATTTGCACAAGTACAATACGAAAGTTTTGATGGGATTTTATAATTTCATCGCTACTTCTTCTAATTCTTCTTCTTCTTCTTCCTCATTCGAACTTTTGTAATCCTTGGACGATAGATTTTGTCTTCAGGAATTCAACAGCTCATCCCCGAAATGTTCATCCTCCGTTGGTACTAGCTCTTCACAAATTTTTCTGCGGTTATTTCCCACAGGTTCGCTTGATTTAACAGGAAGGAACTTGAAAAACAGTGGTCTCAGCAAAGATCTCTTGTTTGCTTCTTCCATCCAGCAGGCAGGATCCTACTTTACGGACGCAGTTCATGGCCTTCGACGTGCACAGATAATTCAGTTTAGTTAGATAGTTAACTGTACAAATGTTTGATGGTCTTAATCTATCTTATACTAACTTACACTAACTTAAAATTATACATTACAATTATATAAAAAATATACTGGGAGAGGAAGCAGCAAGCACCTCAGATTAATATTATTCCAAGTTTGCGAACATTTTATAAAACGAATGGAGGGGATATGTTAATAACTGGGGATTTGCCTAATTTATAGAAGATTGATGCTTGAATTGGGAAAGGTTAGAGTAAAAATTGTGTGCAAGGTAGGCTACTTGGTTTTGATAGAGTTTATATTTAAATCATTATGCAATTGATTGTTATTGATAAACTATCGTGCTTATGTAATTAATCTTAAAAAAATATTTTGGATAACTTTTTTTGTTTAGGTTGGAATTAGTAGCATTGGTCTAGATGGGACAAGCATAGAGTAATGCAGGCCGGATTATTGTTTTGTAGAGTAATAGAACATTGGATTTGGAGAGTTGACTGTGTTGATTCACAAAGGGTCGTAGTTGTATTAGTTTAGTTTTGGCTTGCTGAGTTTTTACCTCTATATGTTTCTTCCAGTTGAGTCGGGTATCGAAGTTTTAGCCCAAGTATTTTATTGTTGTCGTTATTTATGAAGAATGGAAGTGGGTGTATGAATGGTTTTAATGTGAATATTTTTGCTACAGGTTTTGTTGGGTTCAACTTTATTTTCCAGACATTAGCCCAATTTGCTAGTCAATTTATATTGTTCTGTGTTTGAAGAGTTGTTAAAGAGGTATACAGTGTTCTGTCATCGGCAAATCGAACGGTGTTCTTGTTTGGTTTTGCTATTGGGGGACTGAGTGTTTCCATGTTTGAGGAAAATATCCTGTTCTCAATACTGAGTTGTAAATGTTATACTGATGTGTAAAAGCAATGGCTTTTCCGGTAGGTTTTTTAAAAATGATTGTGTTGATCCAATCGTGGCCTGGTGCTTTTTTATTTGGCATATCCTTCAATATTTTTCTTATACCATTACGGGCTATGAATTGTTTTTGATGGGGAACATCATGTAAGGGAGCATTGAACATTCTAATAATTTCGTCGTGTTTCGGATCTTTGGGCGAGTTATTGGGGGTGATAGTCTCAACAAAGTGGAAGGCCAGTACTTCAGCTTTTTACATTGGGATAGTATTTTTTACCATCGCTAGTTGCTAATGGAGGAATACTTGTTCTTTTTTAAGAGTTTCTTAGTAAACTGCCATAGAGAGTAGTATTTAGTATTTAAGTTATTGATATAGGAATTGTATTGTTCTTGTTTATATCTGTTTAGAAACTTTTTACACATATTATTTAACAGATTTAGTTCATTTTTTAAAGTAGGAATTCATAGGGAATTACATCGTCTTTTTTATTTTTATTCAGAATAAGTTAATTGTATTAGTTGAGAGCGGTTTGTGCATTATTTTGTTAATATCTAAGCTTTTTTCAATATGACTGTGGTTAATATTACTAATTATTATATTGTTGAGGGTCATGATGGCTTGGGTAATTTCTTGGGGAGAGTCAGGTTGTGAAATGGAGGTATGGATTTATTTATAGAACCTTTAAAGTACTTCCAATTAATGTTATAAGTATTTAAAGTGGGTGTGGGGTTGAGGGAGGCTATTTCAAATGTGCTTTGTGCATTTAGAAAAAAAGCGTAAAAATGCAGATGCACTAAAATATAACTATTCGCATCATCAGTTCATATTCATCGTATCAGAAATTGTACGAACATCAGTTCATACCTCGTATGGACGTAATATACAAGGCATTGGGTGAAGGCAGTGAACTTTTGAACGTGATTATAACATTATCAGCTATTGCGATTCATTGGTAAGTCGAATGCCTCATTCTGAAAGAACATATTTGAACTTAGCTATGCATGAAATAAATGAAGTAAGAAGAAAATATGCAACACGTGAAAGTATTTTGAAAACAGTTTACAGCGTCGGCTCTGCCACATTTTACTGGCTTGTAATAATCCAATTGGCTGGAATTATGAATAAATGATGCTTGCTACGCTTTCAATATAAATTCCGATTCTGAATGTAGGAACGTATTGGTGCCAATATTTTCTGAGAATTTCAACCGTGCTCAAGTTCTCAACCGTCCTGCGAGTTCAGGACTGATAAGGACAAAACTTTTTTCATCTCCTGTGTTGATTGCTTTTCATTTTGCATATTCTCTCGGGCTGACACATGAGGCAAATGTTAATGCTCAACTCCGGTAGCTAAATGATGAAATTTTACAGTATAAATCAAATTAGTTTCCTTAACGATGTGAATATTATTACAAACTTCCTAATATTTCTCCTTTGTGTGCAGGGTTCTACGCGTTTTAATGAAATGAATACACAACTTTTTAAACAATTTTTAATATTTCAGGACACACAATACCTACAGTAGTATTAATCTTTGATGGAAAACTAAGATTTAGTGTCACGTATTACATTCAAAACACTGTATTATTCAGTTAATACTCTTATTGCATCAGGTGACTTACGTAAAATCTTTGGTGGAAATGCGAGAGAAAAAGCTTACATATTAGTTGAAATGTTATTACGCTGTTGTTATTGAAAAATATGAAAAAAATGAGCAATGAGTTAATTTTTGACGTAACGTCTTACAACTCAGAATCTTATAATTAAGCTAGTGATGCTAGAGAATGGTATATACTTTCTTGGGCTAATTAGATCTATATTTTCTTGAGTTTGGGCTTGCTTTTCGATTAACCCTATTCCCAGCTATTAAAGGTGTCTAAAGAACCTACCAGTGTCTCTCGTTGGGTCTACCGCTCTGGGGACATTCCCAATAAGGAGCACCTTCGCACTTCCCGAACTTCGGCCTATGTCGACCCTCTACATTTAAATATTTGTCCATGGTATTCCTTGGTCCCATATCAGAATTATACCATTCGAGTTGACGAAATTTCGTTACTCAGGATTTTTATGAGGATATCATATACCAGAATGTCGATGATCTGGTACTAATAACTTTGATATTGGTGAAAAACCTCCAGTAAAAACCTTAAAGAGTGATGTAGGATGGTCTTTTTCTAGCACGTGCTTCAGTAGAAAAGGATAGAACATCTTAGTCTTTCATTTCGTCTATCGATATAAGATGAATCTATGTCGAGTTACGTTTTACAAACATCCTGAGTTATAAAATGAACAATTCCAGAATTTAAATCAATTGCCATTGGTACCAGGAATTTTAGTAAAAAGTATCAGGATTTCTAAATGTTGGTACTGGGATATACATTTAATCATCTGGCGACGTTGATGTGGTCATGGATCCAGAGAGTGGAACTGGGTTTTATTTTTGTGTGTTTGGTTTTCAAGTGCTTTGGAAATGAATGTGTTTAATAAAAAAATATTAATATTTGTTTTTGATCTTGTTGAACTCGTATTATAGTTATCGGAATGATCTGGTAGCAAGAGTTCCCTGAAAGAGATTTTTCGTCTTCTGAATTGTTATAAAAAATAATGTTTGTGGGAAGTTTCCCATCCACGAAATGAAGAACTGAGGTAAAGTTCAATAATACATATTGTGAACATTTAAATATTCTTAATGTGTGTTATGATTCATTTTAAACGTTGGGGGTTATGCCAAAATGCATATGCTTGATCTCAAAGGTGTACAAGTAAATATGTTTTGTGAATATATTGTTTCACTTTCATATTGCCTTTAAATGCATATATTTCACTAATATATCATTATAATTGCGATTGTTTTACTACGTGACTCGTCATCGACTCTTTTCTTTTCCATCGTGGACAGAGCCGTGACAGCGCACTATCGCATGCTTCTTGAGTCCAGTATTTGAAGACAGAAAAGAAGGTAGTGACTGTTTTGCGGCCTGTCGTCCAGCTAGCTGTCCTCGTGTAAATAGTGTTTTAGTTTGTTAGTTTAATGAATTCAAAGTTAATTTGTCTAAAGGATTTATTTCTGTACCTTCTTGGCCCCGTGCATGTGATATTTGTATTGTATTTTGTGAGAGAAGTACTCAATTGCATTGTGTTAGTGTAATTCATCCACAGAGGGCCAAAGGTACTCGTACAATTTCGCTGATAATTTATCAATTTTTAAACCTTATTTAAAAAAAACACGTTTGTTACTGATAGTTCGTTACCCTTATAATAGTGACCACTAATATAATATCGTTCATGTGCTTAGGCTTTTGCGATATTTGGTAGTACCGCCTACAGAGACGAATAATTACAACTATATAACTTATGTAAGGACGGCGTACGAAAAAAGGAAGCAGTAGAAATAACAAAAACAAATATGTGATCTGTGCCATAATAGATCCTTTTAGCTTCTACCTTTGAACATACAAGAAATAAGTCAGCAACCCTAAATCAAAACCGTGTGTTACACTATTCTATTGCAATGTGACGGTTTAGTGGGCGTATTTACGGGACGAATACATGTGAATTCTACCGGTTAACACGATGGGTCGAATTTTCTTTTCATACTTGCAGCAAGCTGGAAACGTAGTGATTTACATTCATGTCGAGATCTTTTTTCCTCAACTTGATTGTCGTTTATTAAAATTTCCTGTGCATTATGGAACCTTTTATCAAGTCGCTGCCTGCTATTGAGCAGAGCGTTTTGGGCCGCCCCCAAGAGGTTTGTCGAGTCACGCGAAGGATTTACTCCCGCCCCCACCGCCGCGGAGGCGGTCTTCCGCGCCGCGCACCTGTGACGTCAGGAGAGGCTGCCAGCAGCGCCGCGGCACGGCGCGCCCGCTATTGAGTTAGGGCGTGTGCCGCCGCAGCCGCCGCCGCCGCCTCGCTACTGCGTCGCCTCCGCGCCTCCGCCGCGTCGCCCGTCTTCTACGCTTCCACCCCGCCCCGCCCCCGTTGCCGATGCCGCTCTCGCCTCCGCTCCTACAACTCCTGACACACGCCGTCGCTTCTTGCGCTTGGTCTTTTGCTCTCAAGCAACGAGCTCCCCTGTCCCCGTTTCCTCATCCAACCGGAAACGTTCTGACCTTGAATTTATTTTTTCCCCAGTGAATTTGTTCACATTCGTAGACTTGCGTAACCTGAAGAAATGGTGGGGGACAACTACATTACTGGGCCCCCTTTAACGTTAAACGTTTTTATTTACTTGTGGTATATTTGATCAGAAAATACATAAAACATTACAAGGAGATCGCAATTATAACTTAAAAGCTAGAATTAATGTATAATATTTTTAATGTAGAACCATAAGCAGGGTTGCCAAATATTTTGGAGAGTTTCATCTTCTATTGGCATGGATTTCCCGAAGTTGAAAAAGGAAAATAAGATTTTGATCATATTTTCGCAAATAATAATTATTTATGCCTTTAGTCTGAAGGATTTTTGTCGCCCGCCCATTTCACGGCCGTGATACATACATACTTTTGGCTTCTACATCATTTTCTTAATTCAGAAATACTTATTTAGTGAATAACTAGATATTAACTTGTTTCGGTTTGTCTTTTCATATTTCCCTCCCATAATTCCGTCCATAAGAGAACATATAGCATCATTCAACTGTTTTCACATTTTCCCCATAACCACGATCCTCTCGATCCAGGTAAGTTATCCAGTGTGTATTGAGCTCCGTGTCGGTAGCAATAAGAAGCTACAATGTATCAGCAAAAAATAAAATGTCTTATTAATGCTGTGGGATCCGTATCGGTATTTTCAATAGCGTCACGGCCTCTTGTACCCCCCTCCCCCATGTGCGCATGCCTACGTTTACACTGCATCCCGCCCCACCGTCACCATCTCCACAGCTTTCCTCTTTGCTCTTGATCTCTTCCACACGCTGTTCCTCCTGGGAGCGCGCTTGAGCCGACTCCGTCTAGCCCGCCTCGCTCGCGCTCCCGATCCGCCGCCGCGGCCCCGCCCCGACACGCGCGCCAGAAACGATGAACCGATGAGGCGCGCTGTCGTAAATATGTTTTCCGCGGGCGCGAGGAATTTATTGGGAAGTCCGAGGCGATGTGAAAGGAAATTGTTTTTACGGTTCCGAGAGGAAAGAAAGTTCGGAAGTGTTAATATCTCATGGAGGAACCTTCGAGAGACCAACGGAGAAACGTCGGAAAAAAATATATATCACATTGCGTGAACGCATCACATTGCGGAAACACGTTGCGTGCTCTGACGAGTCTCGTTTCACATTGTTTCTAGCAGATGGACGTGTAGGAAAATGGATTATTTTTCAACCTTGTAAATCCATGGACCCTGCATGTCAACAGGGGACTGTTCAAAGTGATGGAGACTCTGTGATGATGTGTGAAGTTGGAGGGATATGGGACCCTTGATATGACGTCTAGGTATGACTCTGACAGGTGACACGTACGTAAGCCTTCTCTGATCACCTGCACCCTTTCATGTCCGTTGTGCATCCCGACGGACTTGGACAATTCCAGCAGGAAAATGCGACACCCCACACATCCAGAATTGCTACAGAGTGGCACCGGCAACACTTCTGAATTTAAACACTTCCACTTGCTACCAAAATCCCCAGATGTGAACATTATTGAGTATATCTGTGATGCGATCTGTTTGAAAGCCCTGCAGGATTCATGGTGTCACTTACTTCCAGCACTACTTCAGCCATTAGTCGAGTCAATGCCACGTTGTGTTGCGGCACTTCTGTGTGCTCGAGGGGACCCTTAAGATAAAAATGGAACAACATGGGTTAATTCTCTCATGTTTGAGTAAAAAAACAGAAAAATTAAGGAGAGGCGTAAAGAAAGAAAAACTAAGATATTATAGGGTTTCGTGCCAAAATATCTCTCCACAATGGTTTTGAGAAGCTCAAAGGACAATGTTGGGTTGATTTGAATATAACGGAAGAACGAATGAAATCGCCAGGGACAGCACATATCGTTTGTAATAATTTTAAGACTATTTTTCGTTTTAAAATTGGGGAATTTTGTTTAGTTGGAGATATTATTACGGGGAATTTTCTGTGGGAAAGAGTTGCAACACACCTGGCAATCCTGATCCTTCGTCACGTCTATAAGGCATAGCATTATTGAAAATCTGACCTCAGTGAGTGACACAGGGTAGACCCCTTGCATATATACTGGTACCTTCGCCACATAGGCTAGCAGCTGATTTCACTCTACGTGGAAATTGTAAAAATCAGATAAATAGAAATAAACAACCAGGTGATACTTAAGCTTGTTATTGATGTACGGAATGATGTCCAAGATTCTAACGCTTGCGCGTGATGCTTACTGTATTTCAGGAAGTCGACTCATTCATAGGTACAGATGTTACAATAATATCAACAAGTAAACGCAGCCTCCTCTCCGTATCGTTTCTTGCATCAATTCTCACTCAAAATTCTAGAAAACTATTTCGAAGCCTTAACATATTTTTTTAATGAAATGTGCAGAAGTAGTTAGTCTGTTTTTTATATACACATATTCTCTTTCTCTAGGTGGAAAACGATGCAAATGTCAAAGAGAAAAATGTGTTTTATATCCAATTCTTCATATTTTAAACATTTCTGTTCAACAAACAATTTCAACATTTTTGTGGCATGTTTGCATGCGTATTATAGATCATCAGACCTGCACACATTTCCCAGTTCTAGTCATAGCATTGTATAATTGGTGCATGCTTTCTTGACCCCCAGAATACCAACCCCCACTCATTTACTGACATTAATTGAATTAGGAATTAACGAAGCAAAGAGCGTTGTTGGCAAAATCTGATAACCAGGAATGTATGCTCTCGAAAAATAGAAAATATTTTTAAACAAAAAACGAGGTATAGATTTGTTATAATATTTCTGTTGTCGTTAAAACCAACCCCCTCCCACTCCTCTCACATGTAGCAAAATGACTTCGCGGGTTTTCTTTTCCTCTCAGTTTTCATCGATAATGTTCACGGGTTTCCACCGGAGAGTTCTAAATCTTTTTAAAGTACCGTACATATACTACAATATCTTTGGTAAACAAATGAGCACGCGTAACGTAGTCCAATTTACGTCTCGTCAAACCCAACCGTTCATAAACTCACATGAATGAAAAGGGCAAATCTTTAGGAGTTCTCTCTATGTTTACGGAAGACGCTTCGGCCCAAATGAGTCGTGAGGTTCCCGGAAGGTCGCGTGGTGGCGCTGGGGTGGGCCGAGCGGCCGCCTCCGGATACCGAGAGGCGACAAGGGGCCGCGGTCGTTCCGGTGGGTCACCGCCCCTTCCCCGCCCCTCTCCCCCTTCCACAACCCAAGGAGGAGACCCGGGGCCTGTTACCGCAGTAACCTCGTTAGGGGGCGCTGATGCGGCCGTTGATTGCTTCTGGAGCTACGAGCGGGAAAAGGCGGGGAAGGGAGGGGTCGTGCGGGCTGGCGCGTGCTCCGATGCGACCCGCAAGTCGACTTAGTTCCTCTTAAGGGAGACCGCCCTTTTCAGCTGGAGATGCGGGCGACCAAAGAGGATAGGGTTGCCAGGCCTGCTTCCAAGAAATAGCTGACAAGCGGGGAGGAGTAGTCCTTTTTTAAAAATTACAATTAAATTGAAAGTTTTCTTACAAATATTTTAACACATTAAAATAATCATGTCAAACCTACTTAACATTCAAAACATCAAATATATTATAATAATATGTAAAGTATTAAATTACATTTTACATTGCTGTCATATGTATTTTTATTTGACTGCACAGCTTTGATAAATTCTGTGTGTTTAAAGAAGATTTTTTTAAATTTCAGTACAATGTTGAGAAATATAAAAATAATATGTAAGTATGAGTTAAGAAAAATAGTATGTTAATGGTGTGTACTTTTATTAAATGTCTTGAACAACAATTGAGTATTATTAATAATTTTTTCGGAGAATCGAGTTTAATGGATGATTGATCTTTGTCTCATTCTAACATATAAAAAAGACAAAATCGATTCTCCTATCCTTATTCTCTTAGATTGTACAGATTTAGACTACGTACCATTTTATCATAAAACTTTTGAATTAAAAAATGTTCACTATTTTGTGAATAAATAGTGAACATAATGTGGAAAATAGCTGCTCAAATAGTGAACACATGGCATCCCTAAAGAAGGGAGGTGGAACTGGGCCTGGGAAAGCTGTTTTAAAGGAGGGGGATTGGGGCAAAACAAAAACACGCTCCAATCTGAGAAGTTGGGAATGTGCCAAGTAAGAAATGGTGCGAGTGGACATTAATAATTTCATTTATATGAACACCCAGAAACCAGCCGATTAACATAACTGACAAGTGCCGGGCTTTCGGAACCAGGCTTATGAGTGGCGTACGTCTCGACCTGTCTGTGAAGAATCAGGCCGTGTCTGTATGAAGTCTTGCTCTTTCAAGGTCTCAGTTGGTGGAAGTAGACCCATTTCATTTGTCTATCTCAGAGGGTCCCATACTTATTTGTATTATGGACCACTTGCCCTATTTCTCTCTTTTTTCGGACACCCCTCGCTGCGGATTATTGCAAAGCAACCTCAGAGGTCTGCAACAAATCCCGTGGGGCCCAAAGAGACTCTAGAAAAGTCCAAAGAAGCCACTGTGAGAAAAAACCATACAAACCACTGGTGTAATACATCGTAAACTCGTTGTACAAGGACCCGATTAGAGATTAATTTTCCCTCGGAATAGAGTAAGGAGGAGGTGCTGGGCAACCTTTTCTCTCCTTCTCCATACGATCGTTCCTTCCTCTGAGGTTAACGGTTCACACCAAGAGCCAAATTCGAATTAGCGCCCTACCGGGATTCGTGCACAGTGGTGCTACTATCCGTTATAGAAGACGAAACTCTTTCACATAATCATGTGGCTGCAGGACAGATCCGTTCTATTAAAGGAAACTTCTCACAAAGATCGAAATGCGGGTGAGGACGGAGGACATCGACCTTAGTCGGTGGGGTGATGACCGTTAGTGGGCTCGGTCTCACTGAAGAGGCTTCGCCGCTCGTGATCGAGGTGGAGTTTAACTTAACTCTAGGATGCCTGACCGGCAACTATATGAATGCATATGCGAATACAGCGCCTTTGAGGACCTGTGCAATACGCTCTCGAAAAATGCACATACAATTATTTTTTAGTCTTAATAATTATATATTCTTCATTTCTTAATATTTTAATAAAAGTCAACTCTTAATGTTAAAAATAAATTTATTTAAATAACTATTAATAGGGCCTTAAAAGCCCTTCATATGCAATAAAATTTCATGACTTATCGGATATAACTTCTGAGAATATTTCCTTTGCCAATGATCAATATGAAAGTAGAAGACACAGCAAAGATTACTCGGATGGGAAGCTCTGCATAGAAAATGCATCTCCTTAGAACCTTGGAGGCCCTACATATACATCCTTGGATTTAACTACTATCTTTGATTGAAAGGGAAACTCGCCTATGATTAAAAGGGAAGGTCGCCATTGACCCCTTGAATAAGGAGCAGAGCGTTCATTACAATGAACGTCGTAGCTTTTGCACAGCTTTGGTTCACCGCGCATAGAGGGAAGCTGCCTGGCTGTCTCAATTCAACCAACCAGATTCGAGATATCGCAATGTTTATCTTGCCATCTTAGAGCGATGGAAAATCAAATATTTTGTTATCGCTCTGGAACTTGTTGCAGGCCGCGAGACAAAACTGTAGCGAAGGTATTCGGCATTCAACTCTGGAAGATTGATTTAAAGAGAGATGTTATCGATTCATCGGACGAGAAGGGTGGCTCAGGGCATTAGCTGTGCCTTCACTAACTGCAGTTCCTCTGACCAGAAGGTCCATGGGTTAGAGTCCCAGACGTGGCACAATTTTCTACACTCAACAGCTAGGTTGCGTTTAGCCACTGCCTGGAGGAGAGTTCTAGCGACCGTCTGCCCTGATCTGTAGTTTTCCTTGATTTATTCGATCAACACCAGGCAAATGTTAGAGCAGTACCTTAACAAATGGGACGTAACCTCCGGTCATAGACACTGGCAAAAGTGGCTCAGGGCATCAAGTGATGACTCTGCAGTGTTTCTGACCGGGAGGGCCTAGGGTTCGAGTCCCGACGTTGGGAGGGATTTTTGTACTTATAGTTAGACTGCCGCCAGTCGCCGCCCCGGAGACCGTGCCCGCGACCCTGCGCCACTAAGAATGCCCATCGTAGTCGTGAACGAAACGTTGGGCCCTTCAACGCCAACTGGTTCACGGCCTACCGGCCCGGAATCTGTTCAATCTCGCGATTGATACCAGGTCACAGCTCCTAATTGCCTACCCGCGCGACCACCCGCCTTCAGACATTCTTTCACCATTCACGGGCAATAAAATAATTTAAACAGAATGTCTTTGCAATTCACGAGCGTCTCTCACAGCTCACGTGCCCCCGCCGAAGATTGTACGAAGTGCACCGAACACAAGGATAATAAAATAGTAGAAAGGCGTTCAAAGCAAACTCGTTGAGCCCCTGACCGCGAGAACCAACCGCCGCCGACGCATCACGTCTCTTAACTCCTTAAGGAGCTTTAAGCGCACTGGAGTAATCCTTCGTTAGTAAGCGCCCTCTAGGGACCGCCGTGTGTAATCAAGTCACGTCAGTTACATAATCACCGACAGGTAGCGTCTTCGAGCTCGCGTCTCGCACGAGCCCTACGCCACCTACCCATCGACCAGAATTGGGAAGAAATAAGGGTAGTGATAAGGTTTAGAACGCTTCACAGGGGTTGAAATAGCCCCTGAGGAGTAGGCAAACTCGTTTTGTAACAGATTTCACATGAAGTTCTGCGGGGATTCTGGGGGAATCGAAACCGGAACCTCAGTGGTGAAATGAAAGCGACTTCACCACTGAGGCACGAGAGCACTTCTCGCTCTCATCCCCGAATTACACATTTATAAACATTTCTAACTCGTGTGTCTCTCACCAATTCTTTACTAAAAGCATCTCGCCGACAATACACATCTGCAATGCGGTCACTCCCGCGTGGCCGCACCCCCTTCTCTCAGTTCCAGTTGCAGTTCCGAGAGAATCAATTTCAAACATTAAAAATTTTTACGTGGCACCCCTCTGCCGGGGCCCGAAGGAGCCAACAAAAATGGAGTAACTACCGCGGGCACCTGCATACTATACGCAAGCTGGTACTGTCACGTTACCATGTTACGTTACCCTGTACTCGAGAACATTCGCAATATAATTACGGCAACTTCGTTCCCTCCTGACACCAACTGTTAGACTAACACTACTGTAAGGGACGAGCACAACTATCAGAATTTCTCGGACACTGTCAGGCTGACACAACAACTGTCATCACCATGCGTTAGTCAACTGTAACTGACAGTCACAGACCTTCTCGAGCAATTACAAAAAACTATAACTTCGCTACTGATTCTCAGAACTACTGGCAAAAGTAGTAAACGACAATGCAGCTCATTTACGCACAATTGTGCTCTACTAAGACGTAAACGGCTGTTGTCATCTGCCAACGACGGCCGCTCCACATATTAACATTCGCCATATCAACATTCGCTCCACTAGGCAGACACCCCGCGAGTCGGCTGCTCCTATTTCTCCTATAAGGCTTCAACAAGCAACCAGCGTGGCCAACGGGCCGATAGCCCAAAGTCGGGCCACTCACGGGCGCAGTCCTCTGGCCAAATCTACGAGAAACTACACAACCGGGCAGTTCCAATCTCTACCGAGCCCGAACGCGAGTGGCCCGTTCTGACATCCAGGCCGCTAGCCGAATCGTCTGGAGCCAGCCTCAACTCTGACGGCGTCCATGCCCTCAGCTTATTCGGGTTGAAGGTTGCAGTACGTCAAACTTTATGTACAGTGAACTTCAGCTTCAAGAAAGGAGAAAAAACAAAACTCTATAAACTTACTATCTCAATTAATTTTACTTGTATACAGCAAGATTAAACTTGAATTAATTTACAACTGTATATTGCCTATTCTTTCACCTCAAGAGAAAAACAATCCCCTAAATCCCGCTCTGACCCATGTACGCAGTTGCACTCGCTACACGGCACCTCCTACCGTGGGGCATCTCTAACAAATATTGATATTGACTCCGGCCATGAAAGCCTACGATGCTAAATTCTTATGTTATTTTAACAGTCCAAACTCAAAGTTCTGGTTCATTGAGAAGACACGTGGGTTGTTTTCATTGACTTCAGGAAATATTCACGCCCAATTCGAAAAAATCGAACATCGCGTTCGGGCATAACTAACCGATATACAGACATACGAATTTAAAACGATCAAATTCTGTTCAGAATCGTTGCGTCGGAATAATCAACAAAACTAAAAAATAACGCAATTCTTGTACACATGTCGTATTTGATGAGTACATGGAACATTCATAAGTAATAACATGGCAAGTGTTGTGATATTTGTCCTGTCATATGGCTCGACAGCCCGCTACGGGTCTTGGCCGACCCTGTCTCTCGGCAATGGTATAAGGGGTTCGTGTGGTTAGCCCGAAGACATCCGTTTGGAGCTTATTCTGGAGTTCGTAACCTTAGGGTGGGCTTTTTCATCGTCATAGCAATAGACACTGGGACATTTGTAAGGAAAGCGCTCAATTATTATTTTGTCCCGGCCGGAAATCGAAACCGGTTTGCACCTTAGAAAGTGAGCCCACTAACCAACTAGCCATCGAGGACGGGTTGTGATATTTACTATTTCACGAATTAACACAATATATGTCTCGAATGAACAATTAAAATTACAGGAAATACGAAAGAGAGATATTACTCAAAACGTCTTAAATTTGCTTCCGCACATTCTTTCTGTTTTCTTTGATGATTTTCGGCTTGAATCTCCATCATTAGAATCAATTTGAGAGTTTGAAATATTACCCAAAACGACTCATTTTAAGATATATTGTTGCTCACAATCTAATCATGGATATAGAACAATCGTTATCGTTTACTACAAAAAGTTAAACAAAGCGATTGCAGCAGAGCGCAAAATTGATAATTACGGATAGACATCCATGATTGGTTGAATTAGAGTATATTCTTGCTTCGCATTGGTTACTTACGATACGGGCAGATATACGTGAAATGGTCATTCTATATTCTAAGAAAACTGAATAACACATTTGGCCATGACTCTGTAACAAATTTAGACAAAGGAAATGCTGAACGAGTGATTTCACTCTCTTCTGCTGACAGCTCGTATCAATTGGTAAACGATAATACAATCAAATACTGTGCGTAACTCCTTCTCCCACACACGTCACATAGTTGCTATTCGAGTGCGGAGAGCACAATGTTGCATCCTTTTCCTTGCACCATGCTTACTCTCCACGAGCAAAGGGAGGAGCATTTACACAATGTGGCAACGTTGGCATTTCTCTCGCCCGAAGAAGGAAGCTTTTTCATGGAAAAAATACGAGCAGAGCGGAAGAAGACGAGACGGCACCTGACATCTCTCGACGCTTCATGACCCATTTACATAAGAAGAGATTTGCATCTATTGTGTGTGAGTTTACAACGTCATCAGCATAAAAGTTCTTCGGCGAATTCGATCGAGAAACGTGAGCTTACTTTTACGTCCATCGTTATATTAGATTATTATTTTCATTCGGTAGTATGTCGATTGTAAGTTACTAAACCTTAAGTCATAATACATAATTCCGTCGGTTATTCTAAAGTTTCGTTTAAGAAGGCAACTTACAGATGCGTAAGTTGAGTTGAAATAATTTGACCGCCTATGTGCCCACATGTACTACAGTAGAAGTGATCTCATTGGAACGTTATTGATTCAAAAAGCGCTAGCGAAAATATAAAGGGAATATTATAAACTTATTATAGCATTTAATTGCGTGCTAGAGGAAACTAACGACGCCATAATTTCGTTCGCCATTATTCGATCGCATTTCATTTGAGTTTTTTGTTAGTTATTGTTAGTACTAAAATAATCTAAGATATACAAAATAATCTAAGTTCACGTGTGTAAAAGAAACAACGTTTCTTAGAATATAAATGTGATCACAAATATGTGACTCAATATGATTTAAGAACTTTCATCCAAAATAACAGTTGATAAAGACCACAACTTCTGGAGTTCGTAACCTTAGGTTGGGCTTTTTCATCGTCATAGCAATAGACACTGGAACATTGTAAGGAAAGAGCTCAATTATTATTTTGCCCCGGCCGGGAATCGAAACCGGTTTGCACCTTAGAAAGTGAGCCCACTAACCAACTAGCCATCGAGGACGGGTTGTGATATTTACTATTTCACGAATTAACACAATAAAAGGATAAAACGATCTCTCGAGGATAAAACGTTTCAACGAGCAAATCAGCAAATCGCCTTGCTGTACTGTAATTTAATTAGTCTGACCACTTCTACTGTAGTACGTGTGGGCACATAGGCGGTCAAATTATTTCAACTCAACTTACTCATCTGTAAGTTGGCTTCTTACAGAAAGAAGACACTGCCAGTAATTGCATTAAGCCTGTTATTAACCAATAAAAACAAAATGTGAGGTGAACTTTTAACTTTCCACATTTACATGGAAAATATATCTCCCATTTTTAATTGCATTCTGATGTTAAATATGTAACACACATACACATCAGATGATTTTATTTCAATGAACATGAGTCCTGCACCATTCCCTTAAGCGTTTTGTATGTTATCAAAGGTCTAAATTTAACCAAACAAATTTGTGCCGATTTCAAGAAAAAATGGTTTAATGAAAATAAAAATTGCTTATATTATAAAAATTTTGAATTTCTCAAATAATACTCACGTTTTTGAGAATTTCACACGGCATTATTTTTAGATTTGTTTTTCATTAACACATGTTATAAAGAACAATGTTTATCTTAATAATTCTAGTTGTAGGAAAGCGGCGGAAAATGTTTAATTTTCCCAATTTTTGAAACAATCCGGGTTTTTAATCAACATGGGACCTGCACCATTATCTTAAACGTCCTTCAGGCTATTCAAAAACAAAATTTAATAAAAAATTGTAGAGGCATTTTTTGAGAAAAAATATTGAAACAAAATTAAAAAATTACCTATATTTTATGCCAAATTACGCAAAAAGTACTCAAAATTCGAAAAATTGTTTCTGACCTTATTTCAGTATCTGTCTTCCAAGAACAGATTTTTTACGAGAAAAATCTCTAAATTTAATGTTTTAGTTGTAGGAAGTAGCAGAAATAATTTTGAAATTTGACAACATTCAAAAAATCAGTGTTTTTAACGATAATGAGACCTGCACTGTTCTCTTAAATATACTTCACACTATCCAACAACAAAATTTAATCAAAAACGATGGAGCTATAATATTTGAAAAAATCCCAGGGTCTTCATGTAAAGTACTACCCAAAATTAAAATATCGGTTTCAAATTCAAGGAGCATAATCAACCAAAACAATTGGGGAATATAAATATTTGGAGAAAAGCGGCTGAACGGTTTAGCCACTAGTGTTGTTCACAAGTTCGTATACGAACGGACGGAAAGTTTTGCTCTCAATCGATTTTTTGGTATCAAGGATCCAAAATCATGAATTCTGGCTACACCACGTGTTAGAGGATTGTTAAATTTAGCAACTCGATGTATTTTTTTTTTACCAGCGCCCTGTAATAGGTTATTCTGCAGAAAATCCGCCGTTTTTTCGCGCAGCATTACATTTCTATTGCGTCAGCGGAAGCGAGAAAGAAAAAATAGTACATTATGTTTTTAAAGATATATTATTAAGAACAAATATTATTTGAGGCGAATATCTCTCTCACCAATGTCTACTTTTGCAATTTTACAATCTACAGATATAAGCCGATAACGGAGCACCAATTAATTTGTAACATCATTGGTAACATGCGAGTAGAAAATTAAAAAAAATATTGAGCGTGTATTGAAAAAAATAATAGTTTGAATATTGTCTGTACTTCACGCGAAAATACACTAAAACTATTCGAATAATCGTAGAAAGAATTTAGGGGTGAGGGAAATAGGGTAATTGCCTAGGGTAATTGCCGCAAGCCGACGTAAAGGTCGATGTCGGATCTCACCCTCTAGGGGAAGATCAGCTCCACTTCGCGTTATAAAAACATGCACTACTCTTACGGTGATATAGAAACTGACGCGCCCGCAAACATGAAATAATCTTTAATAATAATAATAATAATAATTAATAATAATGATACTTTAGGAGTAATTACAAAATTATTAGAAATATAATAGTAACTAGCGTACCTGAGAACTCACGCACGTTATCCCCATCCTTTCTCTATCCATTTATATATCCTTTTCATTTAGAAAGAAAGTTGTTAATGAAACGTGGTAATTTGTTTAAAAAATATATAAATGTAACTTCGTACTTACAGAATATCAAACAAAAATAAAAACAATGCAATTAATATTGGAAACAAAGTTTCAATAAAGGTTTATTCAGTAGTTTATTTAGTATTCAGTATTATATAGAGAAATTTTCTTTGAAGAATTCACACTTCCTCAGAAATATTTGAATTTCCTTGACAATTAGCTATTCACTCTCCTTGATAGTCACAAAAATATACAAACGGTTTTTACTCTTCAGAAATACAAGTAAAGTTTTCTATGCAAAAATACTGGATTGGGTAAGTACAAGCCTACTCTTTGGAGCATTATTTAACTTTCCTGGATTTGTTATGACGAATAGAAGGGGTTTGGAGGTACAGGAGAAAAAATACCGTATTTGTGTACTAAAAAGTGTTGGATTATTTTCTGCGATCTTACATACCTCCATAAAAGAAATTCCGAGACAAAAGAGAATAAAACTAATATTTCCACATTTGAGTAATAAATACCATTTGGTACCAGTAGAAACAATTCTGTACTATTAACTTCACTTCGGTACATGGGAATGATGCTCAAACGATGTTTACGTATTGAATATCTTAGCGAACCGACACCTTAAGTTTAATATCAAACTGTGAGTTATTTACAGTATGAGTTTACTGCTGGGTATTGATGTATAGACTTACAAATACCGCCAACAATTTAATTGTTCATCTGGTTTGTGATCGTTGGCAGTTGTCGAATGATTTGTACTGTTGTTTCTATCCTTGTAAATTCGGTTGTTTTTAAATTGATTCATGTAGTATTGTAGGCTAGAGCGTTTTGATTTTTGTTGCTCATTTATTGAAAGATTTTTTACTTTAGTTAATTTAAAGTTTGTTCTTTATGTTGTGCCATAGCATAAGTTTTCCCCTACTGCCTCCGTTACCTGCAAAAACACTTTCATATTAAACTCCACACTCTTCCCTATCCTTCTATTTTCATACTAAGAGGGAAAGTTGTCAACGAAAAGTGTTCATTTGTTTAAAAATGTGTAAAGGTAACTTTTATTGTATTAACACAATATCAAATAAAAATAAAAACAATTCAATTGATGTGGAAAATAAATTTTCACTAAAGATTTATTCAGTATTTTCGAGAGATTTTTTGAAACAATTCACAACACATTCTTAAAAATATTTGAAATAATTATTCAATATTATTTCACAGTTAGCTTTTCGCTTTTTATGATAGTCACAAAAATATGAAAAAAAGCTTTGTACTTTTGAGAAAGCTACGTGACTGAACACGCTGACTTCAAATTTTCACCGAATCGCTGCTGGTAACGAAATTACTGGTACAGATAAAACACACACCAAACATAGCAAGACATGTCTTCACTCTTCACGGTACACCCACATCCTTCCACAATTAGGTACACAGCCTTTGTAGTGCTCGGCAAAACTTAATGTGAATGTTTTCACTACACGCATAAGAAACAATTTTCATTGGTATCAAGTAACGATTAATAGTACTTTTAGTTGTTGCTGTGAGAGCAAGTCTTGAATTAATAATTAGACAAATAAACCTCGTCAGCATGCGCAAACCACGGTGTAGACAGAAAGCATCAATAGTATATGATAGAGGAACCTTACAAAAAGACATTATAGTTAGAGACATTAACAGAAAAGAAAACTGCATATATGAAATGGCTACTGGAAAAACAGAAGAAAATTGGGAAATATATAAAAGAAAATGCAACACTGCGAAAACTGTTGTCAAGAATCCTCACAGAGAGTGCTAGGAAATCTTCATAAACAGAGTGGAAAATGATGTAACTTCGTTACTTGAAAAGCTAAGAAAGAGATAGTGTCAGAATTAATACAATTCAAGACGACAACTGGATACAACATTATTTTAAATTGAGGTATGATTCGAACGAGGACATTTATACCAAATGTAAGAAAATGGAAGGTATAGATGAACTCAGTATGAACGAAATGGGAACAGCTCTAACAAAAATAAGAATAGAAAAACACCAGGAACGCAGGTGTTAAATGCAGAAATATTTGAGTATGTATAGTGGCATCTTCTTTAAACTTAAGGTGTTACATTTCCTAAATATGTGCTGAAAAGTGGAATAATTCCCCAAACCTGGATGACTGCAGAAATTACCCTCATTTTTAAGAAATGAAATCTGAGTGAACCTGGAACCTATCGAGGAATCAATGTTCTAAATATCAGTTATAAGGTATATGCCAGAATCCTAAACTATAGATTAACAACTATTAGTGAATGGCATCTATTAAAAGAACAATAAGGATTCCGACGAGGTCGCTCGTGCTCAGATAACATTTTTCTTCTCAGATAGATAACTGGAAAGAGAAAATAATATAATTTGGAAACCCATCTTCTCTTCATAGACATTGAGAAAGCTTTTGGTAGAGTAGTAAGAAGAAAGCCATGGCGGGTATTAGAGACAAGAGGATATCCCAAGCAAATAATAGCAAGTGTAAAGTCATTATATAATGGAACGGAGGTAGTTATAGGTATGGATTACCTAAAGAGCAAAACATTTTAGTAAATCGGGTCAGGGGTGTAGCTTGTCCCCAGAACTTTTCAATACGTACTCCCATAGAGTTTGGGAGAGAGAATGTTCAGATGAAATCTATTTGGGAAATGTGAATTATTTAAATATTATTTTATTCGCAGGCAACGAGATTTTAATATCTACAAATGAAAATTAACTCAAGAAAGATTCTCATATAATAAGTAATGTCTTGGAAGATTACAACCGCAAAATCTCTATAAAAAGCAAAGTAATGGCTTTTCAAGGCAAGATCCCCGTCAGATTAAAAATATGCCTTTACAAAGTTAGAACAAGTATGAAATTTTAACTTTCTTGGCTGCGATTTGAGCTACGATTACGACACCGATATCAAACTCAAACTCCATCGGTTCCAACAAATCTGCGACACAATAAGACTGACGTTCTCAAAGAAGAAAAGAAGAGAGACTAAAAATCTACAAAGTAATGGAAGTTCCAGGTTTACTGTACGGGAGAGAGTCATGGGTATTAACAAAAAAAGGAAGTAATATACAAGCTTCCGAGATGAGATTTCTAAGAGCAGTAAAAGGCTACAGCTGCCTAGACCTGTTCAGAAACGAAAATATCCGAAGAGATCTCAACACTTTCTCCATATTAGACAAAATAAAGAAGCGGTTCGCGTGGTCACGACTTCAAAGAATGGAAGATGATTGGCTCTCAAAAGTGGCCTACCATTATCGACGAGCTGGAAAAAGAGATTCTGGCCGACCAACGAAACGATGGAGTGATGCAGGAACAGGTCTTGTGGTCTAAACTGTGAAAGGAAGAAGAAGAAATCTAAGCCTTCTAAGCGTGACGTCACAAATGTCCACATCACCAAGAGTTGAAATCTAGGTGGCATTGGTAGTATCGATTAATGCTAAACCAGCAAACATTTAATAAAATGTCCAAGAATATCTCATTCTACAGATTATTGTGTGAAAAACGTTTCTTTGAGGGATTTAGTCTTATTTTTTTGTTTTTAAGGCTCTAAAACTCTTCGTTTAGGGGTTATTTAACGATATAGCTAGACGTAGAGTGATGCGGGTTGCTTTTGAAATGAATATTTGGGTGCGTTTAAAAAAGCGTAATATTTTTAAAGTGAAAGTGCAATTCGTCACGTCTCCATGAAATTTTATTTCTTTAGAGACGTCATTTATAATGATCAGTTACGTGTGAGAGCCGCAAAAGGTATGTATAGAACTTAAATAATATAGGAGACGATTATAGTTATTAGTAGGATATGCTCTGGCCGTGATTCTACTTACGGAATCCTGCTACGAAACGAGTTTCTATCCTCCCCTTCGCCTTGTTAGCTCGGTTGATTGGGTCGAAATAACCTTTTCAGTTTGGTTTTAAGGTCCTTTTGGCGCCAAAGAATATTCGACAGAGGATCGTGTACAGCTGATGACAGACACACCAAGCTGAACGAAAGCGCTGAGGCGTGCGGAGGAACGAAAATAATCCGAATTGTGGGCTATGTCGGTGCGAGGTGCCACAGGGATGTTGGCGGCACGTTTATTTCTTCCGGTCCAATAGCGTCTTATTTGTGTTCTTTTGGGCTCAACTAACACCCAGCAACCGCCGCTGCATTCAGACATATTCACTAACGGTATCCGCATTCGTACGTCGGAATCACATGAGGTGAAATGATTGATGTGATTAAAGTTTATTAGAGTGGTGGCTGGGGATTTATCATTGGTATTTAACAAGTTTTCCCTCTTGTTTGGATGCGAAATAAATACTAGGAAATGCACGTTTTCGAGTAAATTGTAGGCAAGAACCTATTTAAGTAACTATAATTTGTTTTCCGTACTGCTAGATCAATAAATGACCAAATGTTTGTTTACGAGACTTTTACAGTGGAGAAACGCTTATTTGTTCTTTTCCAGTGTATTTTTGACTAAAAATAATCGTATGTCCTGATTTCGAAAGCAAACATGAGGAGAAATATCTTCACTTTTCTCTTTGTTTTATAACCAAACAATCCAAATATTGCAGTTGTTTTTCAATGACATACAAAACTTGAAATTCTGTCACCTGTGTTGGATCTATCTTCTGTTTAGGATTATACACTAGTTGCAAAGATGCCCAATTAAAGATGAGAAAATGTTCGCCCGTTTGCTCTATAACATATGTTATATGATTTTGGTGAAGATGAACTGTATATTGTTAATGTTATTGTTATTGTTGTAATGTAATATCTTTAAACACGAAATGGTTTGGGTTTTGAAGGGTCGTTTAGATCAATGATGCTCGAGTTGCCATGGCTTAGCCTAGCTCTTTGTTGTACCTATACGCTCTTTGTTGAGTCAGCCCATCAGCCCGTCAGCATGTCAGCCCGACAGCAGGGAGAGAGAGGAGAGAGAGGGTAGAGGGACGAGGAGAGGAAGGGGAGAGGAGGGGAGAGGGAGGGGGAGAGGAAGGGGGAGAGGAGGGGAGGGAAGCGGAGGGAGAGGGAGGGAGAGGTGAGGAGCGGAGAGAGGGGGGAGAGGAGGGGGAGAGGAGGGAGAGCGAGGAGGGAGCGAAGAGACTGAGGACAGAGATACAGACAGAGACAGAAAGAGACGCACGCCAATTCAGGCAAACTCTTTCCAATTTTTTTTATTTAGCAGTGCCGATTTAGAAACATGGGTGTTAGCTTTTCCCGATTCTGGTAGATGTTGACCTCTCATGGGTAGTAATAGAAGGAAAGTATTTTCTTCAGGTCTGTGTTCAACGGTAGTATAGCTCAGACAAAATATATATTTTTTAATAATGACATTTATTTTGTTACATAATAGTTGTGAGACGGATTAAATTATATTTATTTACTACACTGTGAATGAACGATCGTCCTACTTTCAAAGAATTTTCGTTACGAACTTTACTTGTTAGCAGATCTTCGTTTTACAAATACTTCTGATATTTACGGGAGTTTGGATAGTTAGTACTATGGTTATTTGTATATCATAACAATATATCCATATTCCTAAGCCTACATTTATTATTTGTATTTTTAATAATTTTTATGATATAAATATGATATTTATAATATATTTTATGATATTTATAATATAAATATTTAAATTAATATTTTTTTATTTATTATAAAACAAGTCTTCTAAATGTCAATTTATTTTCTCTCTTCCGTATTTTATATTCTTCTGCTTCTTTTTTTGACAAGTGTTCATATTCCAAACAAAAAATAATCGCGAAAGTGTTCATGATCAGAATTGTATGTTGAGTGAACTGTTTGTTATATCCATCACCTAGTTTTCAAGCGTTTCTAACACGCGCACTGGAAAACGCAGAAATATATTTAATTTCAACGAAAATACTGTCAGTGACATCGTCTCAATTTCGACCGCGTGATTTTTGCGGGTGGCACCTTGCGCGGACGTTGCTCGTGTTGCTGCCTTCAACTTTTCGTTGTTAATATCCCCCTGTGGCGTGTTTCCGTACAGTGGCACGGGGGAACTTTTTGACATTGAAGCTATCCGGAAATGGGCAAAAAGTTTTGTTGTGCGATTCCAGCTCCTCCTTTCTTTCTCTGCTATAGCCGCCGGCTTCCCTTTACACTCAATGTTTCCTCAAACGGACAAAGGAAGGAAAAGTTGCACTGAAGTTGGCAGTCGTCAGATATTCTCGATAGTGCCATTTTTTTAATTCTCAAAAGGTCTAGCAAATTTCTCAGTAACTTATTTAGCGATAAGGGAAACTATTCAGTTGATGTTGTCTTCTAGTTCTAGATACTACAGCGTATAACCATGTGGGTGATCTGGGCTGTCCGAGTGACGCCGCGTCGAAGGCTGAGTTGCCGACGTTTCGACCATCCTGTCGTGGTCTTCCTCAGGGCTGGTATGCCAAGGAGGAAGACCACGACAGGATGGTCGAAACGTCAGCAACTCAGCCTTCGACGCGGCGTCACTCGGACAGCCCAGATCACCCACATGACTCTGGTCGCGGAAGCCTACGACTTCAGCGTATAACCATGGTTACCAATATTGAGGTATCCTTTTCAGGCACTTTGGTATTATTACGCCACAATGCAATTTAGCGACCGACTGCGTATTACTAAGGCGGCAAAGTATTTACCTACGTGGTCGACTGAACATTTAACCAGTAATGTAGAGTTAGTTCGCATGTCGTAAGGGGAATAGTGGCGTAATGGATAGCACATTCCACCCAGAGAATCTGAATTCGATTCGTAGCCAATTGATACGAGATTTGTGGCGAGCAAAGTTAGCTCGAGGCAGGATTTTTGACTTTCCACTTCCCCATAGTTTTTATCATCATCGCTGTCGTCTATAAATTAGGCTATTCTTGAATCTAACAAACAACGTTTTATGAACCATGAACCTCTAAAAAGAGTTTTAAAGAAAAGAATTCCTGATTGTAAACGGTGAGCGTTACAAGATACAAAACTATTTGAAACAGAAATTTTTTTGGGGGGAGGGGACGGAACGTTGATAATTTTAAGTATTATAATTATTATAAGTGTATTCAACTACGATCAACTTTGTAATATTTTATAAACGTGGAATATTAACGTCATGTATATGTAATATTATCTCTGTAATATATTTTCTCTTGAACTTAATTAAGAAATACACTTTTTCTAGGAGTTTTATTTAGTTGACAGCTGCTTACACTATAGGTCCCGATGGGACACATATTCGACCACACACTAGACACCATCACTCTTGCTGGCTCCCCTCAATTGAAGTCACCGCCAGGCACTCTGTGCCAGCACACACACGAGATATAAGGGATATATATTCGCAAGGCGGGACTCGAACCCGCGACCTTTCGGTCCGGAGCGCTGAGTCGGTATACGCTCTTAGCCACCTCGGCCTTGCAAGTCGTCAGAAATACATTTTATATGATATAAAAGTATTCAAGGCACTACCTTTACTTTCACCCCGATTCCTTCCTTCGATTCGATGGGTATTGAAGACAACATAGGAATACGAGACTACTATACCTTCTAAGTCAAGCAAATTCTACTTCTGCCTCCCAAAAATTTGCTCTATGGAAACTGGTTTAATCACTCATATAGGTCTCAGAAATGAGTAATCTCAGTTTGCCCCAATTTTCAAGTGGAGCTTCAACGGTTATTTTAACTCCAGAATTTTCGTACTTTTCGGTTTTTTCTTAAATTTATCCGAAGCGAAGCATTTAATCGGAACGTTTACAATTACTAAAAATGTAGAATATTCAATATTTCGCTTTTTGAGTATCAATATTTTTCAATTTGAAAAAATAAAATGGTAGAAATTATACGTGCAACTCATTTCCTCTCCATAAATAGTTCAGAATTTATGAATCAACAAATGTTACATAACGTTACAGAATAAAAGTTGTAGATCATCAAATTCTGTTTTAAGAGAATCCAAGTGAGCAGCAAATAAATATTGTTTTCACGTTCGGAGAATGAGGGATCCAATAATATGAAAAACAAATATTCAATTTGAATTTCATATTCGAAGTATCTCATTTAGAATATTCGAAAAAATCTTTCTTCCATTTGAATAATTCATTTTTCCTAATTCGAATCATCATTGAGGTCATTCAATTCATCTTCAAAAATTACATAATAATTTGTCTTGCTGTCATCAGAATCCAAAATTGCTGGCCTTTGTTTGTAAATAATGGTATTTTTCATACCGTTTTCCTACAAGAACAACCTCTATGGCAGTGTTTGGAAAATGTGATGTTATGATGTCCAGAAGTTCCTATGTTCCTCAGGTACTACCTCTATTGTAGTGCAAACAGGATGGAGTGCGGGTTTTGAAGTCTTGCAGACTCATTGCAGTTGTTTCAGTGCGTTGTTTTTCATGCTTGGACATGCAAATACGTCTTGAGTGAATGATGTCATGCAGCTAGTTCTGTATCAGGCTACACGCGAGGTTGAATGAGGTTTTTCTTAGGAATTATCCAAAGATCTAGTTAAGTAGTGCATTTGATACCTTTGTTTCATCTTCAAAATAGAGAAGGCTGCTAAGAATTTCTGCCCTATCTAATCAACTTCATGTGCAGTAGTATTATTGTATTTGCTGACTATCTGTGTTGCTTTCTGCAGGTTTTTGTTTGTTACAAAGCTTAGCGAATTTAAATTTTTCCTTAACGAAAAACTTGAAGTATCCCAGCATCTGAATTCATACAGACATTCCATCTTGTCTGACTTCACCGGGCTTCACTAAGCAAGACATTTGGAGCTGAAGCAGGCGACGCCACTAGAAGGTCGATGTCCGCTATGACAACCACATAGTGTTGAGAAACTTTGACAGCAGTAACACAATTAACTGTGACACAATTAACCTGCTCAGCATGAAGTAGTGCAAACAATTGAGAGGCGAAGCACAGTTTGTTTGTGCAGTTCAAATAAACATTTCGTTTGTAATAGTTACGAAAAGTTTATCACGAGAACACACACCACCACGCGCGGCACACGCACACACAGACACACACACACACACACACACACATATATATATATATATATATATATTATATATATATATATATATATATATACACAACAAAAGTCGAGTTAGTTTGACCGATTTTAATTATCTCTGGTTTGTTGGATTTATCTCCGCATCGAATAGCAGAATAACCATTAAAGTATCGAAACAATTCACAAAATGAACAAAACTATTAATATCAAATGCAACCTGCGACACACGGTAAGAGTTTTTACTCTTAATCGTTAAATAACTTATAAACGAAGCTTTCTAGGGCATTAAACGTTTCTCACACCGTAATCTACAGGATGAGATCTTCTTGAATATTCTACGACATTTTTGCTGGTCCGGCGCTTCTCGATATCACCCCACCTGCTCAGAGACGTGCAGAATCGGCAAGTAAATGTGTATAAAAGAGAGAGACGGAAAGACGGTGAGAGTCAGAGAAAGGGGCGAAGAGTGATGGTGAGAGAAACGGAGGGACGGTGAGAGAAACGGAGAGAGACGGTGAGAGGAAAGGAGAGGGAAAGAGGGAGATGAAGTGCAGAACAACGTCTGGCGAATTATCATAAACGCTAGTAGTGGCCCTGCGCAGTTGCTCGACTGATTTAGTTCTCTACTATATCTCATCAGGGAAAGTCATCAAAGACAATCGTGAACTTTTTGCCTTACTAGTGCGTGCTAAACAGTCTATATATTTTTCGGTAATATGGAAAAAATGGGTTCTTTTGCATCCTAAGTCTTTCTGTAGAAGAGAAATCCTCCATCCATGACGATATACGAAGGTCTTACTATTTTTGTTTTACACTTTATATTTTCTACCCAAATGAAGTTGCACTATAGATGCTTCGTCCACCTCAATATAATCTCATGCTAACTGTATGCACTTTTGCTATTGATGTGTCAGTCTCTCCAGACCTGCTTGAAATAATTTTTTCGGAGTGCTGCGTACCCATGCCCATGCTGTGTCCAGTTCTTCAAAATCAAAAAAACTGCGAGCACGCAGAGGCTTCTTCATGTTCCCGAACAGATGATAATTACTTGGTGCCAAGTCGAGAGAGTATGGTGGGTGTGGCAGCACCGTCAACGTTATTTGATCAATGGCTGCAGAGATCTCTCGGCTAGCGTGGGGGCGAACATTGTCATGTTGGAGAAGCACACTTTTAGCCCATATTCGTGGCCGGTTAGTTTGAATAACACGACGTAAGCGCTAAAGGTTTGCCAAATATGCTGCACTGTTAATCGTGGCCATGAATTCCAACCAGTCAATGAGGATGATGCCCTTTGTGTCTCAGAACATTGTCGCCATTCGCCTGCCAACTGATGGCTCTGTTCGTCATTTCTTTGGCGATGGACTGCCCCTATGCTTCCATTGCGCCGATTGTCTTTAGTTTGTTGCTAATGGTAATGGAGCCATGTCTCATCCCCAGACACAAACCTAGCCATAATGTCGGCTGGATTTTGACAATGGCGTTGCAAAAGTTCTCTGCACACGTCCACACACCTCTGTTTTTGGTCTGCAGTCAAGAGTCTAGACACCACCTGAATGACATCTTTCCCAACTGTAAGTGGTCGTTCACGATCCGCTGCACGGTGTTTCGGATAATTCTCCTTTCTGCGTCCATTTACGGATATTTTTTCCATTCCATTTTGGATGCATTTTTTTTCGTTGGATGGCTTATTTGAAGCGAGCAATGTTCTCTGAAGTTGAGACTGTCACATTAGTTCCAGAACTTTTTTCATAGTCCACCGATGTGCGACCTGTTTTCCTATCTTCCACCCAGTTGTAAAAGGTCTTCTGCGACGGCACATATCCCCCACTGACTGCCACCAAGCGCGATGACTTTCTGCACTGGTCACGCCTTTTTTCCGTAGGAACCGAGTCGTATAGCGCTGTTTCTGTCGGTTGCTTTCCATGTTGTCTGCTCATACGCTGACAGTGTCGTTTTGAAATGGCTATGACGAGTGCATTCTGTGGTCCCTGTGAGTGTGTTGCTACCAAACGGTGGAACAAGACACAAGTAACACGTCGCCGCCTTCAGAAGGGAAATGTGAACCACACCCGGACGTTCAAAAAATAAAATGTAAAACAATATAGTACGCTCCTTGTAAATTATCCTTTTCAAAATCAATTGGATCTTTAAGGGTATCTAACAATATGTAAAATAAAGAATTTGGTGTTTTCACACACATCAGCAAACATGGATTAAGGATTCGAGGTCAATTCATACAAGAAATCTAGTTTAATCTCTTCATTGGACTTCTAGTTGAAAACGATATCGCGAAAAATAATTTCATCGTTTATGAAACGAAAACGTTAAGAATTTTCAATTGTAAATTTAGAGGGAATCTTGTCACTTTCTTCCGATCTTTACACTACTAGAGTTACGAGCAATAATATCTCGAAAATGCATAGTTTACCAATTTCATCTGCGCTGTGAAAATTAATATTTTCGTATCAGTCTCATCTTAGCAGTACATATCTCATAGTATTAATAAAATAAAATCAAATTAAGAAATTCCTTGTTAAACACGGTCAATCCTTCATTCGAAGTGTCCTTGCGTGACAGAAAATAAAAAAAAATCATAATTGACCACTAACATCCATTTACTTCTTAGTAACTTCCGGTCGTCGGTCCGGTCGTTCTTCATCTCAAAACTGCTCCTGACCAGGTTCTCAGTGCACATTAGTGCGCCCTGGTTCCTGGCCATTATTTGAATGGAACTCACGCTTCTTTTCACTGGGCCACCCTTTGGGTGAAAGCAACCCGCAGCCGCCCTGAGTGCACATCATGTGTACACCCGTGCGGCCAATCCAAAACGCTGTCCGCCTCCGAGTTCTAGCCGTGCCACCTCCCCTCCTTGTCTTGCCACGCGCCCGTGGACCGACCTCGCTCCGGGCAAAGTCGAGGGGGACTGGTCGGGCGCGAGGGAGGGGGGTGGCGGTTGCAACAGCGCCCCAGGCGCCCGGCGTGCCGCGGCGCTGGTTTGTTTTCGGAGCGGAGATTTATCGTCATTGTAACGCGCCGCGAAAAATTTCGCGGCTGCGCAAAAGAGAATGTTCCTGTAAACAGAAAGTAGTCACGCGGCGGCAGGACTAGAAGCTTCCGCCACTGACGCCAATGGCCACACCCCATTCCGCTTCTCCACACCACCGCTCACGCCCCTTGCTCTTGCTATTCCTCGCACAACCGCAGACACCCTTCTTATCGCCCCCGCCATTCCACTACCATCACTACTACCTCCATGCCACCCGCCATTTCTCTCCCCCCTGCCACCTTATTACCGATTCGTTCATACCGCCACCCATCAACATGCCACTGCTCTACCCGCTTCCCCCGGACCCCGGCCACCACGCCCTCGCCGACTTCCACCCGCTCGTCCTGCCGGCCACCTCCTCGCTCACCTCGCCCTTCCACGGATTTCTGTTTAATCTTTCGACCGTTCTTCCTCCTGTCTTACTCCCTCCTTATTAGCCTTGTTTCTTTACAGACGTATCCAAGTCCGTTCACAAGAAATCTTCTATATCAAAAAAAGAGTAACAGCGATTCAGCACATTAGAGATCCATCCGCATCTGTCAAGTAACTCGAGGAAGAGTAGCCAACAGGGAACTAACGGACATGAGCAAGCGGGGCTGAATATCCTTGAGAGTTGTGAGTGAGGGAAAGCAAAGCAGGTGCGATTATCACTGAGAACGGTCCGGCTAATGTTAGAAGCGAGTATATCTCACAGTCAGTGACCAGAGGCGTAGAGTTTTTAGTTAATTTATCATTGGCAAGGGATTGCTCCACAATGATTATGGTGAGCAGCATATTAGGATAAAGGTCGAGCCGACAGATATGGTATCGAGTAGCTTATTGAGCTGCATAGCGTATTGTCGATTTGAGAAGATGTGCGGAATATCGAGTGACCAGCCATCATTAGGAAATTATTTGCTGTCTGAAGTAATATGACAGATAGGGAGAGGAGAAGAGCGAGGGGAAATGACATGACGGACAGGAAGTAGAGATTGGCAGATACTTCAGAGACTTGAGAGCACGAGTACAAGCTAGGTGGAATCGGGCGTGAGGGGAGAGAGAGAGACCAAAGGAACTGAGAACAAGGATAGCAGAGACACGAGGGAGTCAGAACAGTTAAGACAGAGAGAGCAGAGAGAGAGATTGAAGAGAGTCGAGTAGCATGAGGAGAGTCAGAGTAAGAGGGGCAGATTGAGAGAGACATGAAATTGAAGAAAGACATGAGACATGCCGAGAGACAAGTATGATCCGAAGAAAGATATATTTGACAGAGAGAGGCGATGCATGCTGAGAGGGAGGGTGGAGAGATGCCGTGGGTGAGTGGGCCCGCGGGAATGACGGTGAGGGGCGGGAGTTGCCTGTTAGCGCCGCGCAATCGCGCCTTCTGAATCACCCCGGCCTTCACCTCCCGGAAATACGCCCACGAATGCCCCCTCACCCCCTCGCAGCGCTCCCGAACAGTCGTGAGGTGACCTCCCACAGACCTTCAATCTTCCAGATTAATCTTCAGTCCTCGCCTTTAGGCTGCGTCCACAACTTTTGCGCCTTCGGCTGCGGCTACTGTCTTTGGTTGCCGAATTTGCGTTTTGTCCGCCTTGCAACATCACTCTCTTCTTCATTCGGAAATCACGATGACGATTTCATCCTGCAGTTCATAACGAGCCACATGTAGGACAGTTGAAATTAAGCGAGTTTGGTTGAAGAAGCATCGAGAATCAGCAAGAGAGAGACAATTTCTGTTAATAGGATGAAGTACATTTTCCAACGCACTTCCTGAAATTGCATTTTAGATGCAGAACAAATGCATGAACCCGTTTACTTAGCACGTCCACACCCCTATTAGAAAATATGTCCACATAAACAGAGAACTGATGTTTGGGAATATACTCTTTTGTAAATATGACTACAGTGTTAGTTTAGGAACTTTAGCTTAAAAAAAATCCGTGCAGGACAGTCATAAAGTGTATACATAATGCTGTCATTGTTATTTATATTGTTATATTAATTGTTATTATTGCCTTAAAATGCTTTAAAATAACATTGTTGTATTTTACTATTTCTTATGTACATTGTTGTATTCTGCTACCAGTTGTGTATACCCTACCCGCAGAAATAATATAATCTACTATCCGGGTCATGGAATAAAATTCTCTGCAGTTATCACGACTTTTCCCACAAAAAATCAAGTCTTTTTATATTAGAAAGATCTTAATATCCTAGTAATAGTGTTGTATTTGATAAGATTAGTAGTATGTGAAGGGTCTCTGCATTTTGTAGGCATGCTTTTAAATGAAATAATATTGTACTCCGTATTGTATGTTTTTAATGTTCTTATATTGTATTATATTATTGTAGTAGATGTATAATAAGTGTAAATATTTTGCTACCGGGATTAATTGACTCAAAAGCAATTTAAATATCATTATCTTTATCTTAGATTTTATAGACTAACACTTATTGGATCCTCTTGTTTAATGTTTTTGTTTAGTGTCGCTTTTCATAGAAGAGGTCTCCAGAAACATACGCAATAGGGTTCAGTACGAGCATGATATAATAAATAAAAATATTCTTCTGGTAATGAATATTTTTATTCAGCTTATGCATCATTTCGATCGTCGTAGCGCATCATCCTTCAAGAGCTAAAATGTGAAATGCAAATATTCTTATTAACAGGTTGTATTATTGTATGCAATGATGCGTAAGCAAACTGGGTTGTACATACCTTCTGCAGCTTTCTGGGCGACAACAAAGTTTCTGCGAAATTCTTTGAGCGTGTGTCTTGTTTAAGAGCACAGCCGCGTCGGCAGCGGGAAGGAGGGACGTGGAAGACGGGAGGTGGCTGGTCGTGGTGGGAACGTCTTTTAAAACGCGGGGGTGCTAAGGTGATATGCTTTGACGAGGTCGGTCGGGCCGGAGGCCGTATAAGGTCAGTGGAGTAGAGAGGGCTGGGGGTGGTTTGGATGATCGCTACGTCTGATCGGATAATGATCATTAAGTCTTGAATTAATAAATTGTCTGATTATATCCCATGACAATATCTTTATTTATTTATCATAATAAAAAGGTATCTACCTCACCAGCAATCCAATTAATGAAGCTATTTTCACTTTTGATTTAACACTAGAACGGTGGTTGGTGTCAAAATGGCACTTGCATCAATTTATTCTTCAATTATAAATTCAGTTTTTAAGTGATTTATTTCAATCATAGTGAATTTTCGTCATTTTTATTCTCTTTATGATATTGTTGTAATCTATAAAAATGATGGTTTATCGTGAAATATTCCTAAAACAGCGGGAGAGGTCATTTTGACACCCATATTATTTCATTTGTAAAACTACCGTATTTAAAACGTGATCGGAGTTAGTTCGAATTGTTTCATCATCATGAACATACTACAGTATTGCATTCTTAGAAGATATCCATTTTCACCAGGAATAATGCGATATCTATTCTCTTACAGTTAACACAGAATACAGAAGTGGGAATTGTTACCTCGTTTGATTTGACTATTGTATCCTTACTGGAGAGTAAGGAATGAAACGAGCGCTAGTTTCAACGAATATCGTTGTGAGATAAGTTTTTTTCAGTTTTCTATTCTCATTTTAGTTTCCTTGTCAGAATGTTATAAGGCGTGCGGTCATAATGTCAAGTTCAATTGCTTTTTCTATTGACAAGTTGTCCCGTATCCTAGAAAATTCGAATTTCAAGTCAGAAGTGATATAACCGCTTCAAATGAAGATGTTGTGTCAAGGAACAGTGAGGATGAAGCCAGTAGTTCGAGTGAAGAACTGTCAGCGGAAGAAAATACAATCGATTCCAAGTCAATATAGCCCAATCTCTTTGATTATCTCGAGAGGAGCATCCAAATACCTGGCAGTGACAATGGTTGCAAGAGATTGAATCGAGTGGGAGGAGTCATCAGCGCCAAACGTTTGTCACCTAGAATTAGAGGAGCTGTGAATGTCTACAGAGAAAGAGATGGTCCCACTTCGTGGGCGTGCCAACGAACGAATGGTTCGGCGATAGGGTTATTCCGTTTGCTACGTGATAAATCAATGCTTCTAAAAGAAAGCACGAAAAGCACTGAAAAACAACTGGACAGTGAAGTGAAGGGAGGGGATTTGTCGGAAGATGTATACAAAGTTGAAGAAGAAACTGTATTACCTGGGCTATCCAAACAGCGAAAGAAATGCCAGATCGGCTAATGGAAAAAAAAGCAATTTGTGTGAGAAGCGCTATAATGCCGTTTTGTGAAAATAGTGACAAAAATATTGAAATAATTTGTAAAAAAAAAATTGTTGTTTAGGATGCTTTTCAGTTGAGTAAGAATAATATGCTCACCAAAGTAAAATTCTACTTAGAAAAAAATTCGAATTTCAATACATTGTATTCATATTGAACTTGTAGTGGGTGTGAACGTGGGTTGTCAGGTGCGAGAATAACTGAAACCTATGTAAAATTGAATTCAGAGAATATGGATAAATAAACTAGTACGATAAAATTAGAGTGACAATTTGATTATCTGTGGTATTTATTGAAGTGCGCGGAGTTGTGTGTGTGAGGGGGAGGCATGTTATCGTGATCCCTCGAAAATTTCGAAAAAGTGCCCGCAGCCGTACGTACTAACAATCACTCATCGGTACGTACTAACAGTTTTTCCATAAAATGTATCAATGTAATAAATTCCTGATTCTTTCCCATTTTAAGCCGATAATTTGGGAACTTTTACACGATATTTAGTGAAGAGGCTCTTCTAACTATCTAGCAATCTGTGAAATGGTTCAACATAACATAATTGATATTTGCTAATTGCCTCATTAAAGTTAATCCATTTTTCTTGTAATATGTCTTATTTCTTTATTTCCCTGTATATTGTATCATTTGTAAAATGTATCATTTTTAATGGAAAATGAGGCTTAGAACAGGATAGAAAAGTCCATAAATGTGACTGTGATATTAAATTTCAAATGTAAGGGATATTAAAATGTTTACTCACGCGTAATACCGGGCTTAGAATGATATAGCACACAGTTCATGGGCAGGCCACTGGAGGTTAGGATTTAGAAAGAAGGTATTTTCGGTTTTAAAACAATTATTTAACTTCCTCTGCTATGATGAAATATATACTTCTAAAGTTTCATTCTCTTTGTCATACTTATATTATCAACATTTTGGACAATCTTGAACGAATGGTAAACAAAAAATATCTGATTCAGATTTTAATTTCAAAGTTGTTGAGATTATTGTTGTACTAATAATGTTCTGATAATCACTAGTGAAGAGCTTTCAGCCCGCAATTGATATCAACAAAACTCTAGCTTGGGACCAAACAGCTCATTAACTGGCCGCAAGCGGCCGCCATTAGCGTGTTCTCTGTGGTAAAATTAGTAGAGCACTTGAAAGCCTATTTGAGTTGGCTTCAATTTTTGGAATTTGAAAATTGGAACTTTCGCGATAACGAAGGGAATTTTCTGCTTACATTAGGGTTTGAATTGAGGGCCGCTTACTAACTCCTGCATCGTAATACTGCCTAACTGCAAACGATTATTTTGCCTTTTGTAATTTTGACATTATGGCGTTCTATTTATGAAGAGTAGGGAATCTATTGAATGCTGCATAGGAAAGTGGCGATTTATCGACAAAAATACTCGCATTGTGGGTTCCTGACCTCAAAAATGGACAATTGTTGCTTTGATATGAAGTAAATAGTTTTCTCTCTTACATGTAGTTTGTATGGGCTTTCCACACATTCCACACAATTTCTTGTACCACCACAAGGAGTTAAGTCTGGGGTGGGCACCAAAGCATTTCACTTTTATCCTCACCGCCCGCTGACGCACAAGTTCGCCGAAAGGTTGGTATTTGAATCCCAACAGAACGCTGTTTGCCCTCACGGCAACCTTCCCATTCGATGCCTCGGTTGGGCCGTCCTTCCAGCTCAGAGCTAAAGGCTTTTCAGGCCGGTACCGGAGCCAAATCAATGTTCCACTCAAATGCACCGGGAAGTTCCAAGCCGGCAGCGGTGCAGGTCGGACGTGCCAGCTGCTCCGCTCCGCGCGTTACCAGTGAGTGAGACTCGTTTCACCCTAAGTACATCAGTTTTTAATCGGTGATACCTTGTTGTGCCAGCGTAGTATGAGTGAAAGTCGACTTCGATTCAGTGGCAGCGATTACGAGCCCCGCCTC
>BOPP01000013.1:345552-411775 GCA_017312745.1 Gryllus bimaculatus
GCTTATTCAGTTGAGACTCGTTTCATCCCTAAGAGTACATCAGTTATTATAATCGGTGATACGTTGTTGTCCAGCGTGTAGAGTGAAAGTCCCGACTGTGTTATCAGTTTGCGCAGCGATTACAGAGCCCGCCTTCAGGTTTACGGAGTGCTCCACCAAGGTCGCGATCGGAAGAGAACTACATCAACACCAGCGGCGCGTGAAATTACAAGCCTGGCATGAATACCACCGAGCTAACAAGACAACTGCTATCGATCTAATACCAGTGCCAAATCCAACAACTGCCAACAAGACGCTCCAGAAGCACAGCTAAAGTTCAACGCTAGATAACAATCGGACGCAACTTTACAATACGCAGTTTCGCAAGCAAGACACAGATATAACACACGCGTTCTCGGAGACAGTGTATTCCATCGACATCGAACAAATCAGTGCACGTGATTCTACTATTCTCTAACCTGAATGGCAAGGTTGTTCGCTCTGCGTAAGCGTAACGATCGTGACCAGGTGTATAAGTATCCACAGCAAGCGCAAATAGTAGTGAAATAAAAATAAGCAAACAGTGAAGCACTGAAAAGCATTACTTAACAAGTCCGCAAACACGTAAAAGACGCCAAAGCAACGATATTGAATTGAGAGATCAGCTCCAACAAACACTCGCCATTTATATTTATTCTAATTTTGTAAAAGTGCCTCGTTCACAGATCATTAAGTAGCCATGGGCAGGAATATTTACATAATAATAAAAATAAATGTTACAACATGATAGTAGATAGTCAACCAGAGACAATAGAAAGCTAAGAGCCAAAGTTAAAAAATCCTAAATCGAAAAAATAGCATGTACACAACAGTACCTAAATAAAAAGAAAGAGCATTTCAGCAGTTGTCCTTTAGGCTATACACCCTATCTGCTTGAAGCAGAGAGTATTCAAGTGAACTGAGGAACGTTGGTTCACAAAGTCAAGGAACCATATACTTCGCTCATAGATTGACAGAAAGACGAACATGCCTTTATTACGTTCACTAGAAAAACACGGCGGAAATACCCACGCACCTATGGGATTAACACCATATACAAGGGAACAGTTAAGTAGTCGATAAATTACTTTGCGCTCAATCGATGTCGACACCGCCGTAAAAAAGAAAGATCATAGATGCAATGCTATAGATGCCAAAACAGTACAATCATAGTCGCCACCTGCAAACGATAAGTCATAGATGTGATGCAGGGAGAAGCCAACTTACGAAATTGGTTGTAAAAGAAAGATAAACAAACAAACAAACCATCATCACTTTTTGCGCAAAGGGAACCACAGCACACACACAAAGAACTGCAGGATATACACAAAACTTATCAAAAGAATAGTACAAACTAAGTGATCGACAAAAAAAACTTCGAAGGAAAAAAAATCAGTACGCAATGAACAGTTACAAACCAGTCTATGAAGAGTTTCAAGGGCTAATAACTCTACTCGAAGCCCTGCATTCCCTTGCACATACTATAAAGCCAGATAAAAGAAATGCTTCGATGAAATATACCACAAGCTTAACCAATAATCATAGAATAATCCGGAAATAGTAATTTACATGAATCATTTTCAAAGATTTGATAAAATCATATCTTAAACAGCAAGCAGAACAGATAATGTTACGTGCTAAAATGTACTCACGATGTCTTTTCGGTCAAAATGAAACTGAATTCTGTATAACCAATTTCGTGCATTATAAAGATAGAACATGGAATTGCAAATGATCACTTACAGCACAAACAAAGAATTAATTATTATTTCCTTCAGAACTTCATAAAATTGTTACATATGTTAAATTAGCGAACCCTTATTTCAACCAAGAAAATCGTATTTCTCAATCCCTGGCTATGTGACCTCAACACACACATCCAAATGGTAACTGCTCATGGAGAACTGGCATGTAAAATATACGAAACAAAATTCACACATCCATGAACTACAAACAGGATACAGACTGATTTACTGCATCACACTGACTCTAATCTTCACAATGATCTATGCGGCCAATCACGGATAACTGCGAGTGTACTGCCACACGTAAGCAAACATTTAGAGCAATGTTCGAACATTCTCCAACAATATGGAACCAAGATCATAGATAGGTGGCACTTTCTAATCAAACATGCTGCACTGGGGGTCTAGACTCAATAACACAAAGGTAGACGCTTTAAATTTGATTACGAATCAACTTAGACAACCGGTCTCATTGAGCAACTACACACCTATGGACTGTAAAAACAAATACCGACCTTCTTGAACTGTCTACATTATAAAGGTATTTCAGTTGATAAAATCGCCATATAGAACCCAATATCATGTATGTCTGTCAGCTAATTCATTTCCTGTAATTACTTGACCGATCAGCTCAGAGTGTCACAAATATCGCACCAGAACCAAACTACGACACAACATCACAGACTGGGAAAATTTCGTGTAAATTATAGATATGTTAAGATTAACTAGCTATTTATGTGACCACCTGCTAAACCGGAAGAGATATAGAAGAACCATCATAATATCTGATTAGACTTCGCTATTCATACATGCGCTTTGGACTCGCGCTTAATTTGTTCAAAGTAGAGCTATCATCAACAATTCATTAAAGATAAGAGAATAACATCACGAGAGAAACGCGCGCTACGATTATCTGATTGATGAAACAGGCCATACTGAAAGCAGTACACAACTTAAATAGGTCTCAGACTAGTGAAGAATTTATTATGAAACACCAGAAATGAATAGTGCACAATATGTAACTAGTCACTAGACTGCTGAAACAGCACAACACTATTCGATCTGGAGGCTGTAGTAAGAAATAAAACGCCTCACAAATTCACATACTACCATATAAGGAAGAAGAGAGTAGGAACATGGCCAAGAAAGGTACAAAGTAGAGTTGAGAGAAATGTTGAAGATTAGTGAAAGCTTCTCTTCCTATTTGAACCTATAACTCCATGAGACCAATGCAATTGATGAAGAAAGTACTTTCGATAATAATGCTCTGTCAATTACGCTTCCAACGCAATCTTTTTCTTCTAATAGAATAGAAAATACTATTCAGCGTTTTATATCCTAACAAAAGCCAGGATAGACTAATCAAGGCAAAGTCTTGCAGGAATATCAACGAATGCTATTGAATTTATTACACTTGCTCTCAATGCATTCTCCGACTCAATCATTTCCCCTGGTCATGCAAATAGCACAGACATAGCGATACCTAAACCAGGAAACCACGTAACGATGTATCATCTTATGCCAATAAGCTGTTGCTTCAATCTTATCAAAGTATTGAAAAATATCTTACTCAACGTGTTAAATACTATTTTCTGCAAGAAATATAAACATCCAGAACACAAAGTTCGAATTTAAGAGAAACAAAGCTACTAAACAATCTAACAGCGCACCGAGTGTTGATTTTATTACTCACAGTACTCGAAAGGACAAGCTACTGACGCCAGCTATATTTCTTGATAATACAACTAAGCTTATCGACAAGTATGCACGAAGACTTCTGTATAAAATATCTACTCTGCCCGATGCATATTACCTACTGAGAATATTCTATCTAACCGAACTCAAGTAAATATCAGAAGAATATCATCCTTCACCACCATTAATCAGGAGTCCCTCAAGGCAGTGTGCTGTCCTGTTTAATACCTTAATACACATATGATTTGCCAACAAAATGAAAGGACTACCACTGCAACGTTTGCGGACGACACAGCAATTTTGCTGTGCATCGAAGACCCTATTCAAGCATCACAAAATATCCAAGAGCATCTGAATCAACTTGAACAATGGCTACAAAGATGGCGTATTCAAGTAAATGCCTATCTAAAATATCATATTTATACCCTATCCAAAAAGTGAGTGTCATAAAGTACAGCTAAAGAATGTTTCCTATACAACTATCTTTGCATTAAATATCTAGGATTTCATATAGAGCAAACGCTTAGGAACCATATAACTGCAAAGAAGAAAGAAGCACAAATCAGATTCTCCCAATTATCATGTTGTCATCAACCGCACTCAAACCTTTTTTTAGATCAACAAGTACTCTTACAAATCAATAATCAGGCTATTTGGAGCTACGGAATTCAAATCTGGGATCCGCTAGCAAGTCATAACGTTGAATACTAGGAAGATTCACAAAATGCATTAGAAGACTATTCAATGCACGCTGGTACGTACGGATGAAACACTACGTCGAGACCTCAAGACCCATAATATATGAAGAAATCACTCAGCATAGCACCATCTACCAAGAGCGGTTAACCAAACATCCAAATCCATCAGCCATCAATTTTCTATTGGAAATAGCGAGGAAGTACACCGACTGAAAGATACCATATTCTGAATTACCATTCCGCCTTAAACAACCACATGACGATGTACTCTCTGCTTCAATTTGTGCATAATAATAAACTTTACTGAATGTTTGTAAGAAAACAGTTGTAAATAAACAAGAATATAAAAAAAATGCACCGGGACACGTCTCTCCTCTTTGCCCAGAGTTTCGGGCTACTGCCACGAAGCCGAAAAAGCCCAACTAAGCCAAGAGCCACCCGATCTAAGTTTCCCGGGTGTCAGTCTCTCTTCCGTGTTTCATTGCCTCCACTTTGAGGCTATCGACGTGAGTACCACCAAACCTAGGGAACCTGACAGGGAGTTTATCTTCCCCGTAGAACTTTTATGTGAGATCCGGAGTATTTCAAAGAGCTTTTGCCCAATCTCGCCCAAGTCGACGCCCCAGGGCGCAACTGGTGCGTTACTGACGAAGTCCCAGCCACACGAGCTTAGCATCCCCACTCAACTGCACCACCTGAATCGAAAGGCGTGATGTACCACTGTGAAACTCAGGTCCGGGCAGTCGACTACGAGTCTCAAGCAACGACCACGACTGCCTACACAACTACGATCCCTTTGTTAGGACCGGTAGGTTGTATGCATATCTGTTTTGTTGGCCTTGATTATAGAACAATTGTTTTTTTGGCGAAACATGTTCGCTGTCTATGAACAACACTAGTCGTGCCAATTATTCGCAAAATCTTTGATAAAAATGATATATTCACGATAGCTCTGAGTGATGTCGCGACTTCTTGAATTTGAAACATATTTTTGATTGTGCACAAAGCTTTGGACTGTACAACTAGCTCAAACGTTCTCATCGAGTAGAAGAAAAACAGTTCTGGAGTCAACGAAGCCCCAATGTATCTTTCTAAAACACGATATTTTTCTTGGAAAGTGCTTACTGCGAATTGCGAGAGTTAATCCGAGAGGCGCGTCCGCAAGTCTCTCACTGCTGTCCTCTCGCCGGAAAGCGGCTTAGGTTCGCCCAGGTGTGCTGAGCACTTGCTGCAGCGATTTGTCCTCACGGGTTGAGCGGATGGGTGTGTTGGCATGCATAGACCCACCAGCTTAAGCGCCCCGTTTAGTGTTTCGCGGGGGAACATTCGCGAACTGTTAAGTTCCTATGGCGCTTCACTGAGGAGAAGAGAGCAGAACTATCTGCTGATTGCGGAAAATTACTCTCAGTTGCATTTTTAGACTGCTGTTCTCTCGAAGTGAGACGTCTGTTAAGGTATTTGACTAACAGATACTCGCTTCTAATCCTTTCATCCTAGTCTTCTCTTTTTTCAAATTGTACTATTTTCAAGGAAAACAATAATAACATAATCAATATAAATTTTTATACATGTACAAATGCATTCACAATGAATCAGAAACAAACGTATATAAATCCACAATCATTGTAATGAGTCTGTTTCACGCATTAAAGCAAAATGTTTTAGTTGGCCACTATTCGAATCCACTGTAGTAGTCCATTTTTATGTTCTTGTAATAATGATCAAAAATACACTTAGCATAGTTATGTAATTGAACTTAACCAAACAAGATTTCATATCAGCAATTTGAACATTAATTTAAACTATCTATTAATTATATTTTTATGCGCCAGCAGTATATGGCTTTCTTGTCCACTTTGTCGGCGTCCTGTTCACGTTTTCCCTCGTTCATCGCCGATAGTTTTTATTATTACAAATCGTACGATTTCGCAGCGTGCACTCATGCCCGCTGTCTCGCTGCTTCGTTTGACAGTTGTGCATTCTTTTTTGCCCCGGCCCTCTTCCTCGTCTCTGCAGTGCGCTTTCTTCCTATCGGCGCGGCGGCCACCCACCGCCGCACCGCGAAGCGCCTGCGCAGCGTTTCGATTAAATTCACGCACGTTCTCCGCCGTTAAAGCGCCGATATATCACGGCCGGGGACGCCACGGGTGCGCGTGGCGGGTGGGAAGATGTCTGGCGGAGCGCGAGGCGAACCGATGGAAGCAGCGGGGCTATGATGGGGGGGGGTGAGGGCGTGGTAGAGCGCGGGAGTGAAGGGAATGTGGAAGAAGAGCGGAGGTTGAGGCTGGTTTTGGGGCAGTGGAACCCTAGAGCCTAGAGGGCTGACAATAGAAGCTGGAGCGAGGTGGACCCGAGCAAGGCTGGGATGAAGGCTCAAGGGTGAAGGTTTGAGAGAGTATTCGGGATGAGGACTAGAGGTTTTATAGAAGGAGGAAGGATGGAGGGGCCAGAGGATGAGGGCTGGAGGGTGGGGTGGGAAGAGGCGGAAGGAGAAGTTGGGGGCTTGGAGGGGGGCTGGAGGCTGGAGGGCCGAAGGGTGGATGGCTGGAGGGTGGAGGGCCGACCATCCAAAGTGAAGAGGGATGGTTACGCTGTATGCTGCATGACGGAGCGTGACCTGCAAGCCGAGGCTGAACGGTTGAGCGTGAATGGCGAAGCCTAGCGGGTGGAGAGCGTGGAATGGGGAAGTGGAAGTGGAGTAGGCGGGAGCGGTGGGCGAGGCGTTTCCCCGAAGAACCCGCGCGTGCTCGTAAATCCTCTTCGCTCGCTGCAGCCACTCTGCGCGTCGGCGGCCGCGCGGCTCCTTATTAAGAACTCGCGCCGGGAGTAGCGGACCTGCGTGGTAGGGCTGCATCCGCCTTGCCCTCGTTCTTGCTGTCACTATCGTCCTTGGGGAAATCGCCACATCAGCATCCTTTTGTGCTTTTTGTGGCCTTTCATGTTTTACTGTTAAAGGCCGAACGTTGACTAGATGTACGTTTCACTTTCCAAGTTTACAAGGTGAATCACTAAGGATAATTTATTGGCCACTGATTATGTGGTTAATATTGTGCGTTGAAGAAACGCACAATATGAACCACATTCGATAACAACTTTCGATTAAAAACAATCGTTCAACAGTTAAATATTGCAGTTAAATTGCTAATGTGAGATAACTAGTGATCTCATTGTATTCGCTCTGAAAATGATGTCTCAAAATTTGAAGTCGCTTATTAGAATTACTACGTCATTCTTTTTCTAATTTCCATTCATAATGAACTATGTGCTCTTTGAATACTTCTTGAAAGCACTGGTTTAAAATTGGCATTATTATTCCACAGTAAGAAGAGTGTAGTAATATTGTAAGTCTTCCAAGCATATGATTCGTGACGAATCTCCTCCTAGGCAGATGAGACAATAGTAGTAAACATTATTAGTATTCCCTCTATACTTTGAAACATGGGAAACATCCTTCGGTTTCCTTCCAATCTCAGTCTCTCGTTCACACCTTCTCTTTCCATTTCTCCGCTCTCCCTGCCTGTCTCTTCGGGATCCTCTTATACTCTCCCATCCAGTCTTTTCCCGAGCAGCTGTGCGCGCAGTCAAACCTTCGTGTGCCGGCTCTTCCTTTTGGTACTAGGCCCTATAAATAAACGTGCAGTTTGTTTCGCAAACTTGTCCCTTCCATCAGGGTCTCCGGAGCGCCGCTCTTTAAGACCTTTCGCTTCACTGACAAATTACGTCCTTCTTGAAATTCTCGCTGCTTTTGGCAATGGGCAAACTTCTCTTTTCTGTGCGATAAAGTAAAATACGACTTCATTATTGTTGTATTTTCAAACGCGTATTTTAATGAACGATCCATTGAGAATAGCTCAGAGTAATAAAATTGAAGGTTACGCGTAAAAAGAAAGGAACTCCTCATTTGGTGAAAACATAAAGTAACATATTTCACACCAAGCTTCTTCGTCATCTTCACTAGATTATTTTTCTTGTAATATTCTGTTTCAGAATTTAATATTTTTGTTACCCTTCCAATATAATTCAATCTGCATTGTGAAATCATATTTAAATATCATTTATAATTCATTATATAAATATGGTAATGTATCATTAATTTAGGTTGACCGTGCTTGTAGTACACCTTTCTACTTTTTACTCTTACTCTTTTTTACTTTTTTATTTTCTTTTGAATAACACAACACTTGGAAATATGTATTCAGAAGTATTTCAGATACATTTTCCTTATTTCTGCGTACTTCTTGATCAATGCCTTAGTCCATCATCTTGATTTCTCCAAGAACGATATTCCTATATTCAAAGTAGCTCTGCAGTAACGAAAGTTACTGTTTAAGACTTCTTAAAACACTGTACTAATTGAATATCGGTATTGTATGTGGAATATACTAATTTTAGTTAAGCGGACCAATTAATATTTATTTTTCTTTAAAATAAAATTTAAACGTCGAAGCAAAATGTAACCTATGATCCAAATTAATCCTCGAGGTATTTTTTGTTTTCTTTTTCTTTTATAAGAATGTTTTCTGAATTGCAAATGTAAAAGCCATACTATTTATTGGAAAATAATATTTAGGATTAACGAAGCGCCAATACATAATAAACATTTTTTGCAAAAAAGAAAAAAAACACTATCTTGTTTTTTCAATTGCTTCTTTCTGAAAATACAAAAAAATTATGAATTCAGGTTATCAATTAAACAAAAACTACATACTATTTTCAGTGCTTCCTTGAGTGCTCTTGTGGTCAATATATGTTATTAAAAACCAGACTGGTAAATAATGCCGAACCAAAATTAAATTGAGAAATAATAATGGGTGAACGTAAACGTCATTGTTAGCGATAATATGTAATTGAATAGAAATGTTATTCACATATGTTTAGCAGTAAAAAGTATCATCAAGAAATTACGTTTCATTCTCTTTATATTGATTCACTATGTAGTACTGATGTATTTATTAATACTCCAACCATTGTCATTGTCCACAAGTTGGAGAGTATCATAACCCATCATAATTTCTATAAAGTAGGCAATTACATATTTATTTGAGAGAAAGCGGAAACAAGGGAATTGTTTTTGGAGCTATTGCATTTGCTTCAAACCAGGTTCCAGATTGTGGTGTAGTCAGTCTCCGATTGAGAGACTCATTTAGCGCACTACGAAATTACAAAGTAACTTTCCCATCTAGTGAACAACGTTAATAACTAGACAATGGACGTCAGTGATTGTTCTTACTTTACGAGGTGATATTGTGAAAATACTATGGATAAGAAACATACTAATAATTGTACATATGTTTGGTGTAAAACGCTCTTATCCCACTTCCTCAAGTTCGCACTGTTGCCTACCGGTCACTATCACACTTGGTTCACTCCTGAATACTGTTTACTCCGTAATTTAACTTCGATTTGCTTCCTCTTCACTGAGCGCGTCAAAACCCCTCCGATCTCCTTCAAGTTTTTCTCCGCACTGACTGCCGGTCTCGCCGCCTTCTCGCGCCTGGTGTTGTCCGTTGCTCGCCGCCGTAACTACGCTAATAAAAATTAATGTATTTGACCAAAAATGTACCGCGTTTTAATGTGTTTACGGAACCGCTCTGCGTATATATATATATATATATATATAATATGTAATAAATATATTGTTGAAACGAGAACGTTTTCCGCATGATAACAAGCAAAATTGATATTTAATTCAAGTAAAGAAGCACTAAATCGACAGCGTAGTACGCCGACGCCGCCGCCGCTCAACCAACGTCAAACGGGGGCAGACGGGCGAGGCGAGCGACGGTTTGAGCAGTAACGGCAGGGGCCGCGAGGCGGGTGGAGAGTATCGCGGAGAAGCGCGAGCGCAACACGATGGGCTGTGCTGCCCCAAGCCAAGTTTGTAGTAATATTATCAACAGTGTGGAACTGATTGTAGCGGTTTAAGTGGGAGATTAGAGGTGCTAAAATCGATTAATTAGATGTATTAGGAGAGAAACGGAAGTGCGCACCAGGAACGGGATCAAGTGAAACATTAATAGTGGATTTGTGTGACCGACAACACGCGTTCAATGTTCGCCGGTATGACAGCAGCGGGCCATCGCGAACAGTTATGGATTGAGAAGAACAGTTGTGATGGGAGCTGCACGGGACGCATTGCGCGTTGTGCAAAGTTAGTATATGTGACGTTGCTGCATTGGCTGGGTGGATGGATCCCGGCGAGTTCGTTGGCACTTGCGATTGCGGAGGTCCGCGGGAAGACGGAACCGCGAAATGGTTGCCCGACAAGCTTCGGGCGGACCGATAGTTTGCCAGAACACGCGCGCGCTTGCCACGGCGGCCACGCTCGCCTCTAGCCAGCCGTGGACATCGGAAGCTTCAAGGTACGTTACTCGTGCACGAATTTTAAAAGGCCTGCGCACTGCGTATTGTAAAGAATTTATGTATATAGTGTTATCCAATCATTAAACTTTCATTGCACAAAGGGTCCCTCGATTATCTTCTAATGCAGCGTCAATTCCCCCTGAAGCCCCTTCACGAGAATGTACTTCGTCCTTTATTTATTTTTAAGTTGTCGTGAGAGTACGTTTCCCAGGTACGTCACAATATATATATATATTATATATATTATATATATATATATATATATACTATATATATATATATATTATCATATATATATTACATTCATACAACAAATAACCTCTACTTACGATTTGGCGAAGGGCGCAGCTCAATCACGACACGAACACACACACGTTTATCGATTAAGGTGAATATTTAATTCAGATTTTTTAATAATCTCTATGGAAAGAATAAAGTATGGAATCCGAGAACCTCTTGCGCAACTTTTGATCCAGTACGCAAAACCATATTCAAAGCACGCATTTTGCTCTTTTGGGAAAGCTTTCAATTCTAAAAGTCTTTTTAATTTCTTCATCCTGAATTTCTCGAATTCGTGAATGTCAACTTTTTTTACTTCTAAACATAAAGAGTCAGTGATTAACATCCACAGTGTTAAGTACTAAAAGGTCCATATTATGAAAAAGGTGTCTACATGTAAATATTTACCTTTTTAACGTTTCACATACATCTCAAAAGATGTCCTGATGCAAAATGTCTAAAATAAAAATGTTCTATAGTGCCAAAGATCAGAAAGTATAAAAAGTTCAAGTTATTGTTATATTTTACGGATATCAAATTGTCTGGTAGTGATAGTAATTTTGTAAGGAAGTTCAAGAAATCAAAATATTAATAAAATTTGTATTGACAAGAGAATGCTGTAATGTTTTCGCGATCAGTTTGACTGGGTTATTTTTAAATGTGATGACATGGCTCTTGAATATCAAATTAATATAATACTAGGTTGAACATATTTATAGTTGATTATTATTCTGCTGGGTCGACATCGACATTGTAAATAATAAATGTAATAATAATATTAATAACACTAATAACAATATATAATATATTAATATAATAATAATATTTTACGGAAGGAAATACAATGAATTGTTACATTACATTACACCTTGTACATATGATACTGAAAGTGTAGGATGAATATGGAACAATTTAGATGAACGGGCATACACCTGGTATTTTAACAAATATTTTAAATACGAGTCACTTTTTGTTTATTTTAATTTTTTTATTTCTACTTTCCAAAAAAGACACTTGTTGGTATGCGTATGTTAATTTTACGTAACTGCAAATGGAGGTGACACTGGTTCGTTCAAATAATTAGATTAGGAGCACCGAACAAACCGTTAAGTGGAGCGCACCCACTCGGGACCCCTCAAGCGGTCCATGAAGTAGTTTCCGCGAACTGAGAGCCACAAACATTCCCGTGTGTGGTGGGATGCGAGCCGCCGTGGGCGGCGAATCAAAGTGCGCGACAAACGAGCGCCGGTTCAGTTCGCGCTCAGAGGGCTCTTCCTCACTTAATCTGCTTGTCGCGTTGCGTCGATGGGGTGGTTCGCAGCAGTTCAATTGCATTCATATCGAGAGGTTACATAAACCACGAGTCGGGACACGATTCGATGCGAAAATAATGGAATGTTGCACATCCTATTTTCGTTTTCATATTTTCATGGAGATACAAACTCTCACTCTGTTTGCCTAGACTTCTGACTCTGCCTTGTATGTTTTCTCTCCAAGACCCTAATGCAATAACACTTCCACTGCTTGTGATAGTCCACATGTTCATCGCCGGCCCCAAGATGGTTGAACGTTGTTTAGTACGTTCTTTGGGCTTGCTCAGGCTCTCTTTAATTTTCCCGTATGAAGCTCACAATATTCACATGCATGTTTCTGTATAAAATTTGGTGTTGAGCGAAATTTCATCTAGTAACCATTTTCTTTCCATTGTTTTTATTAATCATGTGACAGAAAGCGCGCATTGCACACGATTTGGGTGTCATGAGCATAATCATGTTTATGCACATTTAGGATAGTATTTTAAGGCTCCGATTTTAAAAAATCTAGTGTTCATTTTTAATTTCATCTCTTTCTTTTAAATAATTATGTGGAAGAAAGAATTTAATTTTTTTTCGCGCACAAACGCTCAAACTGCATCATGTTCTAACATATGAAATACTTATTGTTCGGGAGTTGGGGGGGGGAGTTCAATCTAGGGAAACGAACACGATATGCCATTATAAAAAGGACCACCACTTAAAATAAAATAATAAATAGTATTCGACTATTGTCCCAGTGAACAATTTATGTCAAACGAAAGTACTTTACACATACCTTCATTTGTGCGATTATTGTGTGAAATATTTAAAGCTCCAATTGGTGAATACAGAACTAATGTTCCGTACATGCGACTTCAAACTGTACGTAAATGGCAAACAAAAACGAAAAGATTGTATTGTTCTTGAAGTAAGTTTTCAATCTCTTTACATAATGACTCGTGTTTTTATATAATGAATATGAGTTTCTTAAACTAACTGTTTCTGAGAAATTAATTATTATAAAACGAAAGTACAGTAAATATGAAAACGACTTTTGGTTTAATTCAAGGCTCTAAAATAAGTTTGTCGCTCACCTGGGAAGGTTGAGGAGGATGAAGACTGTCGAGATGAGAAGCAGCATCTTGGTGATACTCTGCTGTGTGCGTGTGGACACGAGATTCTTGCTCGACGAGCGCACGTCTGCAAGAGAGAGACAATTTATTAGGTCCAATTATGTCTCTGGAAGTAATTAAAAAATACGAAGGTAATGTGTGCGCCAGCCGTCCAAACGTCTCGTAAAACCATTGCCTTCACCGCTTTGCCTTATTTTTCGGAACAGATTACATTAGCGGATTCATCACGGAGCCTGCAGAGGATTCAGCTGTGTTTGGCTTAAGGATTTGTGAAAATTCTTTGTCAGTAAGTTTGAAATCATGTTTAAAAACATATACAAATTCATCAATCGAAAATCGTCTTCATAACAACAAGGCGATGAGTTTGTAGAAAGAATTAAGCTCAGTGGACACTAAGGTTCGAAGTTATTTTACAGCATCAAATAATGAGACATGGCTTTACGTTCTTTCAAAATTAAGGCGATTTAAATAATGCACGGCTTCCGTAAATTGGGATATGTAATTATATTTGTACCGATGAAAGATTTGTCGATTAAGCAATTAATTGTCCTCCAAAACAATTAATTACGTTTCCGATGCACCTAATAGGTATTAATATCACCTAAGAAACACTTTTTGCATTTGTCCTTATATTTCCCAAGTTATTTAATTTAAAATATCACTCCTACGAATTTAAAACTTTTGATCAAAGTATTAAAAATGTTCATTTCCTTTCACTAACTATGTAAATTCTGTTTTGTTTTTAACTTTTTGGAATTGTCTATGCGAGTGGTTTTCAAACTTTTTGCTGTTGTAATTCTCTTCAGGTAACAAATTCTGTACTCACATTCTCTCGTTATCAATAAATTGTTAATAAAAAGTAACAACTAAATCTTTTTTCCAGAAAGTAAGGTCATCATGTATACTTTGTTATTAATAGTGAACAAATAATAAATGCAAGTGATTTACACTTTTCTCTCTTGTAATTAATGAATTTAATTAATGTTTAATAAAGTAAGGAAAAACTATAAAAAATTAACATATTGATAATTCAGAAAAGACAGTTGGATGGATGGACTTGGTGTCGTACAGTTCATGGAATCTCGTCTCTAACTTAGAAATGTCAGTACGCATCTCCTTCTGGAGATTTATTCTTGATCTAAATTTTTCTTAATCACTGCTATTGCTGAAAATCCCTTTTCACATACGTAAGAAGAAGAAGGAAGCAGAAAACGCAAGGCCTTCTTAACTCTGGATATTGACTCTAAAGAGCACCAAAATTAGGACAATGTTGCAGGAATGAATAACGATACAATAAAAGACGAGCCGTATTATATTGCGCAAACTACGAGAATTTGTTTAAAATAACAAATAGTTGATAATGTTGGTTTCATGGAAGCAATGCGATCTCATATTATACAAAATGTTTCCTCCCCCATTAGTTAAAATTAATGAAGGCACTACATAATAACACTGGTTCATGTAAATGAAACGCGGAAAGACATGTGTTGCTATTGTGACTGTCGACCGAGAACACGTTTTGCAATGCTCTGGAACTAGCAATGTGAGTGCGGCTGCGTGACTAGTGGTCCGTAAACATAGTTGAACGCGACCGGGCAGGGTCCTTTTGCGTGGCGCTCCGCAGCTGAGTCGTGCATCAAATTGAATTTCGATTATTAATAGGCCCGTAATGACGAGCACGGCGCTGAGCCGGACGGTGCGGCCGCCGCCGCCGCTGCCGCATCCGCAGCCACAAGCGCAGGCAGGGGGTGGTGTTTGAGCGAAGCTTCCGCGTGGCCGCTCGCACAAAGCCTTGCCGGGTGCCCGGGCAGGCGCTGGGGCGAGGCGGTGTGTCCAATGGGCACCGGGCAGTGGGGGCGTAGAGCGATCGCACCTCGACATTGCGCGGGCGGCGAGGCACCGAGGGAGGGAAAAGAGGCTAAGAATTAGGTGGTGACGAAGATGTGCAGATTAAGGTGAAGAGGGAGGAAAGAGGAGAAAGAAAGGAAAAAAAGAGGTAGAAATAGAATATAAAGGAAAAGGGAGTTAGAAAGTTAGGAAGTTAGAAAGAGAGAGGGGAGTGGGGAGAGAAAGGGAGAGAGGGAGGGGGAAAGAGAGAGAGAGAGAGAGAGAGAGAGAGAGAGAGAGAGAGAGAGAGAGAACTGAAACATTAAAACAGAAATGAGAAGCAAAATGGAGTGAGAGCTGCGTGATATTGAGAGAAACGTAATCTGTAGTGCGTACCGTGGTCTTTGACACGTGAGCGTGTGCGGTTGCTTGTATCTATTGCCCGCAACACCACAAGTGAGTGAGTGCATTCTCCGCCCACTGTTTACAGTCCGGAGGCGTTACCTTGACCGCGCTCAGTGATGCTGTAACGAAGGACACTGTAACTCGTCCGCTCGTCCATTGGCGCGGCGGAATCATTACGCCCGTGACGTGTGGTTTGCTTTCAAAATGAATCACTGCCAAACTCACTGCATTCAAAATTCATACGAATACATACGAGATCGACGTGTGCAATACAGATCGTAACAGCCCTTGACCATTGTCATCGTCATAGCGTCCATTCGATTACTGTCCCCAGGAAACTGATAATGTTGGAAGAGATACCATGATGTTTTTATATTTGTTGAATGAGTACTGAGTATACTTTTCGAGCTTTACGTACCCCAGAAAATCAAAATTTCCGATTCAAATTCCAGGGGCCGCGACATCAGTTGCGATTTAACAGCTAGCGTTGTGTAGTATAATGGGTCATTACATAATAGACTTCTAGATTTTGAGACCAAAGAAAAAGATGAGCGCATGTTATAAAAAAACGAAACATAAAAGCGGTATTCTGAGGCGGTGGGAATTGGATGGCAGAACGTGTTAAGAATTTTGAAGGCAAGGATTTACTGAAATTTATTGAACATTTTGAAAGGAATTGTTTACTGAACGTATCATTATATACATTTTGCCCATAGAATGACCCCCGTAAGACACATGTGTCTTTTGGGTGGCTCATGTTTATACCGTAGGTTCCCGTGAGACTGCGTGTCCCCGTCTACCTCTGAAGTGCGTGCTGTGGTAGAATCCGTGTGCTCTCTATACGTTCTAGTTGCTCTCCGCGTGGGAGCACAACTACTTGGTGGTCGCCCGTGGATCAGAGTGAATACCTTCTTATCCCTGAGGGCTCTGTGTAACCTCTGTGAGATCCCGTTGTGGTCATTGATTTTCACGTATAACACAGAAAGGTTGCGTGTGATCGCGTGGAGTCCCTCTGAGGCCCTGTAAATTTCCGTGAATGATTGCGCGACTGAATGTAAACTGAATGGAAACTTCTGTGGATCCCGTGCGTCAAATACGTATCTGTCTTATTGAAACCTGTTGACCGAACGCCTCCTGGAACACCTGTATCCTAGGTGGCATTGGCTTGCATTGTTATTGCTGTGTCTCCGTTGGTGTACGATTATTTTGATTGTATGGCGTGTATTATTTGCAATTTTTAGTCTGCAAATTTTATTTGTAGTAATCTGTTCTTGCTCACTGTTAAGTCTGTTTTGTTGCGGATATTAAATTTGTACACATTTTCTAGTTAATCTTGAATGTTAGTAAGAAGAAATGTGGACGACAATATATTCGTTATTTACAGACCATTGGTGCTAATTTTTCGCACTAAAATATTTTAGTGCTTCTTTTCACTAATGACGTGCAACACAATGCAATTTTGTCGTTGATCATCAATAGTGAAACATGTTTCATTGAGGTATATTATTCTGTAGAAATTCGTATGTGCCAGTATTGAGAGTACTCCGTTTCAATATGGCGATCGACACAACCTCGCCGCCTGCCGAAAACCAAAGCATCAACTCAGGGTTAGCTGCAGAGCTAGGTCGGATTCGGCACCTGTCTGGAGTAGAATCCTAGCGGCCGGCTACTCTGATCTGTAGTTTTCCGCGGTTTCTGTGATCAACACCAGGCGAATGCCGGAACAGTATCCTACCAAACGGGCCAACAAAACGCGTGTGATCTTTCCTTACTCATTATAGTTATATTCTTACCACTTACTTACACGTACATGCATTACAGTATCACACATGTCAGGAGCTTAGAGCTTGTCCCAACTGGGGTGGTGCCGCGCTGGTGGGTGATTTCTGGTTGCGAAAAATCCCCCGACAACGGATCTCACCATCCAGCAGGAGAAGATCACATTCGCGATGATAACATGCAATACACTTACGGGATTAGTTACCTTCGCAATTGAGGTGTCCGGAATCACTACAATCAATTAATCAATCAATCACCAAAAAATCGCCGTCAAGTTTTCTCTCTATGTACTTTCTTATGTGTGGTTAAAACGCGTATGGGGGTGGCGTAGTACTCACGGATGCAGCGGATGGGCGTGGTGGGCTCGGGCGGCTGCTGCGGGTGGCTGTTGCGCGACGGCAGCTGGCGCGAGTGGTTGGACTTGGACGAGTGGAAGCTTTGCTGCGAGCCCTGGCGCTGCGGGCGGTGGTTGTTGTTGGAGCTGCTCGTCTGGAACCACACCGCCACACACAACGCGTTACATCTAGACCGCGTGCGCTCGCAGGTTATGAAATGCAATTACATGCCTTCTAGTTGTTATCATGGACCACTAACTAATTATTGGAGGGGGAGAGGCGATTCAATAGATTATCGAGGAGGCCTATCCAGGTATCTCATATTACAAAAAGATATTTTTTGGAAGTCGCGGTCCTCTTCCCGGCGGTGACGTCCATGCTTAATAATTGCTATCGCCCTTTGACCGCTTCCTTGGGCTGGGGCATGGCTTCTGCGTACTTGCACAATTTCTGAAACATTTGAGACATTCGACTTCTGAGGTCTTGAATTCTAATAAATAAATGACTACCAAAGACTGAGAAGTGAAAATTAGTAGGCATGCAAGAAAATAAACGCAGTCTGACAAGGTTGCCAGTTGAATCGGAGGTAGTTGGGGAATTGTTTTACAATTTGTAATGTATAAATATTTTTTTCGTATTCTAGATAGTATATAACTGAAATTGTGATAACCTAAAAGCGTTTGCTTATTCCCTAATTTATTTAATACGGGATGCACTTGCCAGATATGTTGTTACGAAAAGCTTTTAAGCAGTGCATACTCTTCCAGATGCTTCTGTTTTTATCGGGAGAAGACATAAGTACGTTAAGCAGAAAATAATAGACATTAAGCGAATAATGGTTCTCACTTACCACATTCATCTTTTTCAAACACCTCGTGCCTCACCTCACCCCAGTTGGTAATTTAGTTTCTGGCGAGTATTATTAAGATTGCACGACAAATCACGTCCAACAACTGAATCAACAACCGTGGTCTGTTGAGCCGTATCCCAGGTATCAAACCAAATCTAATAAAATTTCCCGAACGAACTCACGCCAAAATAAGGTTCAAAGAGAAAATCCGGCAGATATTCTTGGATTGTTCCATTTTGAACTTTAAAAAGCAAAGAGTTTAATAATCATACTATAGTACTGAAGAGAAACAAAATAACATTGAATACGAAATTGTTGGTCATGGATGGATGTCCTGCCTACGGATGTTCAATCTCCAGATCAAAACGCGCAGTGTACGTATTAAGGAGTTTTTATAATTTAACTATAATTTTACAATAATTAATTTAATAGTGTCAAACTAAAAAATTAATACTAATACTTTTACTAATTCTTAAACGAAAACAATTGTATTTAAAGATATTAAATTTAATCACACTGAATTAAAGGAATATTTTATGTGACAAGTTTCATGACTAGTAGTTAATTTATGATCCCGTTGAGTTTTGCCAAATTTGGCCTAAACAAATTATGGTTTATGTCGTGATATTTTTATATAAATAATGTATTACTATATAAACATAAACGTGTTATTTATTAATTTATTATATTATTTATTAATAATTTCTAATACCTAATCAAAATATTTAATTTTGATTTTTATGAAATTGGTTTTTATCATACGTACGTTTCAATATAAAAATAAGAAGGGCTGTGGAGGAATTGCAAAGCATCTGTTAGTCCCCAGTGCCGAGCACTGAGCAGGCGAAGAGGATGCAAAGTAGCCGCGTGTGGGGTTGCGAGCGCGTAAGGCAGAGTGTTTGGTCTGAGAGTGGGTGTGTGTTTGGGAACCGAATGGAAATAAACCTAACATTTCCTGTTTCCACCAATTTGTGCAAGCCATGTTCCAAACTGTAGTACCTTTATCAGATTGTATGCCATTATATTACGCGTGAAATAACCATAGTAATCTGGGTCGAAGGCTGTTCTTGGAAGGTACGACTGTTCTTCAAAAACGTTTGTAACAAGGAAATGTGGTTGCAAAATAGACTGAAAAATAAAATGTGTCAATTTGTGTACAAAAACGTACTCACATCAACGCATATTTTTCTGAAGAGCAATACACTCAACTCAATTTAAAATACGAAATAATAAATAATAAAGATACCGGATGAACAAATTTATTTGGAAAGTTATTCTACATTCATTCAGGAGGAAGGAACGCCGCAACTAACCGTAGTATGTAAAACTCGAAAACCTTGGATTTGTTAAGAGATACACAGTAGTAATAGTATTCAAATTTATATCATAAGACCACACAATAAAATTAGTAAGTAGTGAGTTTACAAATTTGAGCAGTGATAAAAGGGAAAAATACATTGGACGACGCCTACGTCATAGATTAAAGACATTTAAATAAATTAACTCAATCTAACATTTTCGTAACATTCAAAATTTTCAGACAATTGAGCTCCTAATCTCCTTACATGCAGCGAAAAGCTGTTGTTGAAATATTCCAACGAAATCGGACATCTTTTAATGATACCAAGCAACACGCATCAATAATGCAGAAGCCCCGAATTAAAGGTACATTACGATTTGCTGTAATTCGAAGAATTTGGGATTTCTAAAAGGCTTCTCCTATGTGATCAAACATACAATTTTTTAAATTGTTGTGAAAAAGTCTTTTGGAAAAGGAGTCAGGCTCATAAGCTTTGCTAAAAGTCGTTTCTCCTTAGAAAACGCGTAGTTCTGAACAGTTTATCATTGAACTCAAATTTTGAAGAGCATGATAGTTCAAATATATTTTACGAAAAATGAAGCAAAAGAAACAGTAGTGACCATTGTTAAGAAAATTTACGTACTTTTCTGAAAATTCTTACGCTGCGTTAGTAAATTCATGAAACTCAATGGCTGATAAAGACACAGACCTTATGGTCTGAAAATGACCAATTTTCAAATTTGTATTTTTTATTAATTTGTACCCAAACTCCAATTTTGATCTAGAAGAGGATTCTTAAAAATTGAAAACTTTTGGTATTAGCTACTTGGTTCCATTTTTTTATTAGATACTAGATATTCCAAAAGAGTCCAAAAAATTACCAGTTTATGTTACATAACTGCGTTGCTAATATTCATACGTTGTTTTAATCTATTCTTTGTATAGACAAGTGAAGACAAATACCTTTATCATACTCATACATCTCATTACTAGTTGGTATAAGCTATGCACCTGCAAGTTTGAAGCATGTGAGAACACTTAAAACACTTTATTTCTCGCATTTTGCCTACTTTAATTGGCGACTACCAGTGTCCTCGCCCTATTTCCCGTTGTTCTGCAATTACTTACGTTCAATAATAATCATTGTTCTTTGAAAGTAATATTAGTTTTTTAATGAAACTGTAGTTCCATCACCACATGCATAGTGAATGCAAACATTACAAGTATTCAAATTGTATTTCATAACTTACAGAAATTATGTGTTAGTTTTGACCTGAAACACACCGTTTGAAAGTGGTTTATGGTTTAAAAATGACTGCCTTGAGTTAAGTCCCTGCGCCCGTTGCGCAGAGCTCCAGGTTCGACGCCCGTTGGCCCAACCTCTGAGTGCGCCCGCAGTCGCCGCCCCTGCCACCTTCCTCGCGCCCCCGCCTCCGCCTCGGCGCCGTTCGGCCGCCCATGTGCCGCGACTGACTAAGCACCGGAGCGCCCCCGCCCTCGACCTCGCCACTGCCCGGGACGAGGAGCAAGACGAGCACACGAAGAGAATGCACTTCTCTAACAACAGCAACGCTCGAAATTTCTCATTTAGCGCGAGTGCGAATTATAACAAAGAAAACAAAAGATTCTTCTATCGGAATCGCAGTGAAGCCAACAAAGTATGTATGCCTTCACTTTTTGTAACATATTACCCATGTTTTCAGGAAGAACATTGGATAAAAGCCGGGGAAAAGAATCTACGCGACGATCAGGAAATATTAACTAAACGAAAACGCATAAGGATGCCCCGTATTGAAACCACGACTAAAGATCTGGCCAAGAATATTTTGGAGAAAGAAATTAGAAAATGCTCCTCGACTGATATTAGCCTTCCCAAGGTACATCTCCCCAATACTTCTATAGCCCAAGAATGGCCTATTCACAAGCCTGGCCTCCCCGTCACTCTCCCTAAGATACCTCTCCCCAAGATGCCAGTCGCCAAACAAGGGCGTATCCGCCCCCCTGGAACCGTGCACAAGGGCCTAACGGGTGAGGGATCCTCCAGAGTCACTAGACATCGCGACAAACCATTCAGCAAATCCTCCTTTGCGGGTGAGCGCACCACTGGCCTTCCGGGGGTTCTCCACGTAGAGGACGTCGGAGGGAAAATCTCGCACTGGAACATAGGGCTTCTCAAAGAAAAACTTCCCAAGACGTCCAGTACCAAAGGAGGACACATCCGCTCGCCTAGCTCCCTCACTATTGACGACGCCACGGCAGAGCGAACCTGCGAGGACACGTCGCTTCTCAAATCACAGTTTCCTACAAGTCCTGAGGGATGTTTTCTTTGTCAGATGGACGTCTTCCCCGAAGACAGCATCGGAGAAGATAACTCGTACGGCAAGTTTGGTGTTCCCAAACTAAAACTCCCCAAGATGTCCGATGGCAACGATGAGCCCATCTGCCAGGAAGACTCAGTCCGCAATAAGGACGCCGGAGACAAGAATGAGGATGGGAAGCTGCAGGCTCCTGCGATACCTCCTCTGCTGCGTGAGAAGCCACTGGACCTCAAGCAAGTATTGGCCTGGAAAGCAAGACGGCGCGCAAAGGCCGAGGCTCTTAACCCTCTACCCTACACGAAGAGCATTAGCAAGTATGTCGTCCCTCCACTGCGTCTCAAAGTCTGGTGAAGAGTCGTGATTTTCATGCTATTCAAGGACACAATGTCTGTGTATCAGACAGTATATAGCTTCGTAGAATTGTATTTTTAAAGTAGAATACAAAAACCCATAAAATGCATTGGCCATCCAAAGATTTTTAACATCTGAAAATATATTTCCATATGGTCATAGGACCCAGATTAGAGTGGAGACGGTCGTGTATTTTCGGCATTTCAGTAGTTGAATCCCAGGATATTTTGAAAAAAAAACTTTTGAAAATAAATTTATTACTATTACCTGGTTGACGATTTTAGTAATCGTATGCTTCCTTAGAACTTTCGATGATTTTTTCCTATGAATTTAATGTTAGTAGTTGATAAGTTTCTTCTTTAAAGAGCGGTTAAGGGGCTAAATGCTATAATTCACCCACTCGATATTCTGTAGCCTTATTCCCGTATTATTCATCTTAACCTACTCTGAGTATAGAGTAACATTTGATCAGTAAAACAATTTCAAATTAAAAAATCGGCAAACGGACGTACAGATAGAAGTTTTGCCGTCATTCGATTTTTAGGTATCAAGGACCTACAAAAGATGGATTCTGGCTACACCACGTGTTATACAAATATATTTTATTCTGAATTTAGCAACTGGATTTATCCAATCTTCTGTTACCAGAGCCCTGTAATAATTTTAAGAAATTCATAGTTTAAATCCTTGTTCCCAAGAAAAGTACTTATATTATTCCAGAATTTGTAAACATTCCTAATTTAAAGGATTTTGGAGAATAAGAATGCTAATAAACATTATTTTGTTTTGTTTTTTCGTATTACCGTAAAAGGCATATTAAATAGTAATTTTTCTATAGTTATAACTTTTGTGAGATGTAATTGGGAGGGAGGGGGCTCAGCTAGTATAGTTTGTACGGTCTTGTGAACTCGTTTGGGACTGAACATATCAGTTTTGAATGTGATTTTACGACCCGACACACTAGGCAAACTAAGGTTTCTGGATGCAGTAAAACTGTGTTTTTCTCTGCAACCTTGGAACGATTATTTGGCGTCGTCAGTGCTTTTAAAGTCTTAATGGCGAACATATTTTTCTTGCTACCCACCGTATTTCCTCATTCTCACTGCTATTTCACCAGAAAGGTGGAACTTTGGATGGAAACGATTGGCTGCTCGAGATATGTCTTCAATCCATCTTAGCGAGATCATAAATGTCTGCGACTGTGCTCGACGCAACAATTTAGCCTCCTCACGGTGTCTTCAAAGTATATAAATATACTCAAAGTGTGTGGCTATTCAAATATCATACATCTCAACCATTCACTCTAACATCGTACAACGCAAGGCCTGGAAGACACATTCCTGACTCATGAGTCAGAAAACGAATGGTGCTACAGCAGTACCTATTTTCTCATTTTTTTTGTAAATGATCACCAATATTATACTACTACATGAACCAGCCAAACTGCTTTCAACTAGCCAAATTTTTGGCGTCGAGACTCGAACTCCGGTACACCGAGTGAATGCGTCGTGTGCCATAGCGCTACTTCATGCACTCAGCCTGACTTGGCTCATCTTAACTTTGTCTTGAGAGTCTATAATTATATCTGGAAATATTCTATTATTATCGAAGATCTGAGCGATATTATTAGTAATTATTACTGAGTATGTGTAAATTGATAATGTACTATTTTGTCTTAAAATTGATTTCATTTTATTTACATTACAGTTTTATGTTCTAACTGGGTTGAAATTAAGATTACCGTTTTCTACAGCAGTTTTTCAGTATTTAAAAAATTAATTATTATATTTTTAATAAAATTTGTAACAATTAATTGATAATATATGCGAATACAGTTGTAGAACAACAAATAATATAACAAATAAGGTGTTTATCAGGAAACCAGCGTATGAAAACTTTGCAAAAAGTGCAAAGCATTAAGATAATTAGTATACATTTATTATAATAATTGATTTTACTAATTTATTCTTCCAAATATTGTGGTTTTGGGAAAGGATCTCAAAATGTCATTATTTATCCAGCATAAAACCAAAGGTTTTACGTCCGTCAGCGTTTCTGTGAGCTAGTCATATTCAATGAATATTGAATGAAATTATTAAATATTATGAATACTTACAAATAGTATAAGCAAATTATGTATATTAAATATAGTTTTTAAATACATTAGATTTATTGAAGAACTACACTTGAAAGGATATTATTTTCAAGTGTATTTGAAACAAAATTGTAAGTGTAACAGTTTCAAACATCATCAGGTTCCTGATACAAGTAATATAAGTAAAAAACCTTAGGATTAATAAATTACTAATAGTAGAAGATTATATAAAAAATAATTTTAAAAACAGAAAGAAAAGTGAGTGGAAGGTTAAATCATTAAATATTAATGTAATATTAAGTAATTTTTAGGATCTGTGCAAGGAACTTAATGAAATAGAATTGAGCATTTACAATTTTGCAACTGAAAACATGAAATGTAAGTTGAACGTTTCTGTCGAGCTGTTTGGAAGCCACAAACCGACTACGTGGGTTCATGTGGGCTAAAGGGCGGGGTGGAGGAGGAGGAGGGTTAATGCCCAGGGTGCGGTGCGCTGTATATTGCGCCGCCCTGGAAGAGTACTTGCTAGCGACCAGTACTAAATCTCCCGGACTGTAGTGAAGTCGTTCGTGTCTACATTATCTTATTAACAAATTGAAGAAAAGCGTGTGATAAGTCAAATAGTCCAAAATATTGTAGAATTACAACCCGGTCTATCAATTGTCAAATTTTGTTATAATGCAAATGAGATTCGGATTCAACGACCCCAAAAACCCCTAGATACAATGTTTTATATGGTATTAGCATTTCATTTCACTTTTGGTAAGTTTTTCGGGGTTTTAATCTATTGTTGGACGGTCTAAAGGTAAACAGGCGGCCGGAGTTACGGGTGTTTTGCCGACAACCGATTTCTCAGTATCAAGGACCCACAAAATGAGGATTCTCACAACACGGGTTAGAAGAAGTTTACTCTACATAGGAACAACATTTAAATGCTTTTTCGTTACTTGGGCCTGGCAAGAATTTTTCTGTCGAACATTTTCCGGCCCTCAAGTACAATACTTTCTCAGTAGAGGTGACAAGGTGTTGTAGGTGGTGGCATATTCTTATGACAATTGGATATAAATGATCATTCTGCGATATTAAAAATCAATCTGTTCTAATGGAGATTGTGTAAAAATACTGTAACATGTGCTGTGTCTGTACAATCAATTTTTCTTGAAAGTGTGTTTTCTTCTTGTTGATGATCTTGAGTATCTTACTGTCTGTATATACCTAGTACGATATGTAATGTAGATATAATATGTTTACTTGTATTTTGATGTGTGTGCACATAATTCACCATCTAGATCACGTTATTAAAGTGTCTTTAAAGTAGATAATCTTCTAAACTCTTTTCATGAAAATGCCCTTCAAAGACTGTGAAGAATGTCGATAATTTCGGGTGACATTTTTTTATATTGAGCTCATGGGAGCACCTCACGTCATTTGCTAAGGTATTTACTCATTTTATCATGAAATAAACAGAAAGCTTTTGATTAATTAAGTTTCAAAAAATTTAGATTTATATTCTTCGGATCCTTGAAGATTGTTTTCAATTTTATTGAGGGGATAATAAATAAGACGAAATTTCTTTTATGTTGTGAGCCCGGTAGCAACAAAATTGCAATTAGCCTTCCAAACATGATGCGATATAAACTGTAAAGATGAAAGTGCAGAGTATTTGATTAGTAAAATTTCACTTTAGGTGTTCCTATAAATTCATGTCACGAAAGTGATCAAAATGAGTTTATTTTCTTAAGAGTATTTTATTTGTTTTCGCATTTTCTTTCCGTTCCTATGATATTTTCTGGTATGACTAGTTTCCTTCTTCCGGAAATTCCATTATAGATATTTTACTAAAAGCATACGTATATTCACTTTATAAAGTTATATTTACAATTAAAACACCGATTAATATTACAACGGTGTACATAACATCATGTTATACATCAATTCACAAACTTGTCGCGCTGTTATAAATATTTTAATACACCTAATAAATTGTTATAAAAAATATTGGTGCAAAGATTTTCATTAAGCTGAGGAAGAGAAACTTACACATGTGCGATTACATTGCTATTTATTTGTTCTTTATTTTACACAGAATTCAAGTTTCTGCACACTTCTATCTGCCTGAACTACGAAGTTGATGTTCGGAAAATAAATGAATCCTCGGAAATATAATAGAATGACCAGAAAAATGTCTCATTTTGTGAATTAATACCTAAGAAAAAATCCATGCCCCCTTCCGGTTTTTAGGGTCTAGGTTGTACCGTTTGCGAAATCGATTGAACGAGCGAGGAACGTTTGACTGCAATTGTTATTGCAACGTGAATTTAGGAAATGTAACCTCATTTGACTCTTGTTTCTTGTTGTACATTTTAAAATTGGTTATAAAATTAATATATAGATGAGAAGGTCAAAATATGGGCTAGCTTTTGGAGTTTTTTGATTTTTAGACATATGGTAATTTAAACGTTGAGCCGTACCTTTGACTCATATCCTTTATTATATATATATATATATATATATATATATATATATATATATCATTACGTTCTGGAAGGTTTCAGAATTTACAAAATCACAGTTTCATAAAAACTGATTTATTAAAAAAAGGTTGCAAAAGATGAAATTTTGGAAATGGGGTCCAAATATAAGCTACCCCTAATTTTTTAGAATCATGTCATAAAAAAAATTAACAGTAAAATTTATTTACAAATAGTACAATATAAACACAAAATCATAAATTCGCTAACAAAAATAATTTGTATACACATATCTCTCCCAACCCGCCTATTCTGTGTATGCCCACCAACGACATTTAACAGGCTGTAGCTAATCATCATTTCTGACTCCGGAAAACATCCGTTGACATGATCTTTGTGAGGGGCCTTAGAGGGTAATAGTCCCTGAAATTCCGAATCGGAGTCATCCAAGGGTGGGAGTGTTTGATCTTCTGAGTCTGAGGAAGTCGGTGAAGGAGGACGATTTCTTTTCTTCTTGCTCTTTGATTTTAAAGTTTTTTGCTGTTTATTTCTTGGGTCTTTCACCCCATCAGTAGTAAACGGAAGTGTTCTCTTTGACAATTTGGAAATTTGGAGCGGTTCTTACGGTTGTATCTCGGACGGTTGTAGCTCATCACGGTTGGTTGTAGTGACCATTGGTGCTTTAGCTGACTGTAAATGGAATAATAATTAGTTAATTGTGGTACGTTGGTGTTGGGTACATCGTTTTTAGGTTATTAGTTAATGGTTTCAATATTGCATTTGTAATATCTTTTTATTCCAAAATACTTCTTGTTGATGCTTCGCAACGCATTTCCGAATTTGACAGCAGAAACTAAATAGTATTGTATGGAAAAAGTTTCTGTTTTCTTTCAAAAGCAATTTCTGTTCTCTTGTACGCCCGAGACCTTCGAATAATAATTGTTTTGGACCTCGTTTAAGTCCCTGTGTCATAATCCTACACTTGAGCCAAATTTTAATTTTATTCTCTTCTGTCTAATGTTGCATTTGTAATATCTTTTTATTCCAAAATACTTCTTGTTGATGCTTCGCAACGCATTTCCGAATTTGACAGCAGGACTTCGGCCGTCGGTCTCCTTGAGCCTCAAACCTATGTTCTTTTCATCGTTTTATGCAATTGGTAACTGGATGTTTCCCTCTAGGAGAAGCTATACAATTAGAATGTTACATTGCGTCAAATAATTTGTGTGTAATTGTTTCGTTATCCCACCTCATGTTTACGCTTTAAATCGGCGTGTGACTCATCGGCGTGGGGTCACAAATATGTAAATTAAGCTTTCGCAATATTTATGTTTCTTTTTTGTTTCTATACAAGGCTTCTATCGAGTTGTTTGGGAACAGGATAAAAGTTTAATTTATAACAATCAAGAAAGGAAGTGTCCACATTAAGCATTTTCTCGGTGGCTTGCAGGGAACTTAAAAAAAACTTCTATCGAGAACGGCGTGGTTTACGAAAAACGTTTATTTACAGCAATGATGTTGGACATCATTACTCCACCCTTTTGTACATCATATCTCAATGAGATGACGATTAGGTTAAAATTCTAAAATTAAACTAGTGTTATAATTCAACGAATCGTGCTCCCAGCGCAAGCAAGTTCATGAGCGAAGTGGAACAATTTTATCAGAAGGAGTCAACATTTTTATTATTTTCATTTTCTCTATTTTTTATTTGATCAAAAGCAGAGACTGACGTTATGTGAGCGATTATTTTTAACTTCTTCTAAATGCGCATTTCATATGACATATCAAAAAAAATTGTTTCCTACGGAATATGAGCTAATATTTTTCATGGAATTGTATTTAGCGTAATTAAAACAATTAATATAGTAGTCGTCGTTTTGTGGCTTCCATACAGCAAAAAACTGATGATGTCGGGCAATGACGACTCATATAATTATTTCATTGTTTCAATCACGCTTGACTTCATTACATCGAAGTGAGCTTGCAATTTAAAAAAAAATATATTCAGCTATCAAACCTTTTTAATTAAAAAAAAGAGGTTTTCATGTGAAAACGTATCACCTAAGATGACTTGTTAATGTGAAACACAATATCCCCTTATGCTGTCATAAATATACTCTTAGTGATAAAACCTTATGCGAAATCTACTATGTAGTTTATTCGGAACCATGAAACATTAGAACATGCTGTCCCCATTCTCTGGAAGTGTTGAAAGACCGAGTCCATCTTCTTTAAAATGCTTGTTTTAAATGTGATTCTGCAAACATTTTCCGTTAGAACGTGTTGGTTTGCACCGAATCACGAAAAAATCAATATTTGCCATTGAAACTATAGAATGAGGAGTGACATATTTTCGAAACTGCTTGCCACGTGCTTCATAAATATTAGTTTAATTATAGGTGCTACAACAGCTCATACATTATCGCACTGACGATTATGAAATATTACAATATTGCAATATCTACTCTTCTAACACTTCAGCCTTTACTTGAAAATGCCCATATCAGTTCAAATAAAGCGCTTTAGATGCATATCTATAATGATTTTGAGACACTTACGGCATTCATTCTGTTTACATGCATGAGGCATATCAGGTTCTTCTCTTGCACTATTGTTTGTCTTATAGTGTAATTTGAATATCCTTCCACCCACCTTCGGAATTTCATTTCACGGATTTCTAGTCTTATCTCCTTGCTAAGTTCCTTATCTACTTTTATTTATTTTCGGTTAAACTGGTGCACATGCTTTCCTGCAACAATTTGGTGATCATGAAACATTACCTTTTTCACTGAGTGTGCCACATTAGTCCGATTGTGATAATTTGTTCTTTAAAACCATAGAAATAGGCACTTTTCAAATAGCCATAACTATACGATTTTATGTAAAATACTTTCAATGGAGATAAAATTAAAGCTTATAATCTCTACGTTAAGAACTTTGCTTCAAACAATTGAACTATTTCACTGTAGTCGACAAACATCACGTTTGAGCCGCACAGCTGTATCAGATTTCTTAGTTCACTGTTGAACATGTTGGCTTTTTTGGACGTGTTTGTGGAGTCATCAAACGAGTTGGAAGTCACTAGACTTTAAATAACGCTATATGGCATTTGGAAGCCCACGAGCTATTTTTTTGTCTTTGATTTGGCTCGTGCAACAGTGCCTATGTCATCGCGACCGTCGGCCTGCCCCGCGCGACGCCCGCGCAGACTTGCCTGCGCGGTTGAAGGAGGCACATTCATTAATGCATTCTGAAAAGCCTTCCTTTCCTTTTTCAGATTTATTGTGCATTTCAAAAACTACGTTAATGAGTATTTTAATTTGGATTACTTGTGCCTCGTTTCTTGCCTCTGTTAAATGCCTCTCCCGAAGTAGTATTGCAAAGTTTCTCAAGGGCAAGAAAAGCAGGTAGTCACCAAAGGCGTAGAGAATAAACAATTGTTGTGACAGACACGCAAGAAATAAATGAACTTCAAGCTAAGAGAAACGTAAGGGTATGGAAGGATATAAACCAAAAAAGATTTTGTTTCAAGTTGTCAGTGAAGGTGTAGTGATTTTATAAGATTGATCAGATGATTATGATTGTGCCCCATTTTAAGAGACCACCGATCACAGGTGATTTTGTTTTAGTATAGTTAAAAACGAAAAAGAAAATTTATTATGTAGGAAAATTTCTGTCGGCAAATGAGTCATTTGTATATTAAGTATTTTTTAGTAAAGATCGTTTTTGGAAAACATAAAAAACTTAAGTATTTTGATAATACGTTATGTGATATTTTCGTGTGTGTATCGATCTTCTAAGACACAGTTAAACAGTCCTTGTAAATCCGGATACAACCCGATTCTCTTCATTTCCCCACATGTGTCTCCACTTATCCATCATCTGTCTCTGAATTGATTTCTTATAAACTTCCAAAAATCCATCTTTTCTTAGCCTTTTCCTTATGATAAAGTACTATACAAACGTTTATTCTAAAGCTTTAAAAATATGATATTTAGTAACCAAATTCCAAAGTTAAAAAACACTAAGTGCAACAATGCATACAAATATAAAATAAATTAAAATAAATGTACAGAACAGTTGCAGTCATTTTCAAAGTGTACTTAAAGTCATAAGTGATTTAAAGGTGTAAAAATATTTAATAATATCAACGCCATAAATTACGGAAACAGTGAAACCGAATAATTACGCCTTTGGTAAACCGCACATTTCTGTGGCAGTGGGTATAAACGTAAAAATGCGAAACCACTTCCAATGCAATAATTAACGTGAGGAAATTACTGAACAACTCTCTAATTAGATAGCTTAATAGAAAATGAAAATGTTTCCTGTGCAATTAAGCAACTGTCGATAACAGGGCAAAACAATATTTTAATGATATTAAAAATATACAAATCTCTCTCTCTCACTCTCTCTCTCTCTCTCTCTCTCTCTCTCTCTCTCTCTCTTATTTTCAGGGTATTCTTTCTGCCACATGTTTAGGATATGCGCAAACAAGATTAGCCTGATTTTCCCAAATTGTGGCAATATCTATTTTTCATAAATATGAATGGTTAATCTTATCGAACCTATCATTTTCTCAATAAATTAATATCTTAACGAAAACTATCTTCATGAATACTGCAATAAAATAGTATATTACATATATGACCCCTGCGAGAACTCTCGCGTGTTAAACCCTACACTCATCTCTACTCTTTTATTTCCATTCTAAGAGAGTAAGTTGTTAACGAAACATATTTATTTATTTGAAAATGTGTAAAGGTAACTTCCATTGTATTAACACTATAATAAATTTTTAAAAAATCAATTGATGTGGAAAAGACATTTTCACTAAAGATTTATTTCGTGTTTCTTGTAACAATTAACAACACTCCCTTAAAATATTTCAAGTAATGACTAAATATATTTTAACAGTTAGTTTTCGCTTTTCGTGATAATCACCAAAATATATTTTAAATGGTTTCTACTCTTCAGAAAGCTAAGTGACATAACACGCTTACTTGAAAGTTTTATCGAATCACTGCTGCAAATACTGGCACAGATAAAACACACACCAAACCTAACAAGGCTCATCTTCACTCTTCACTGCACACCCAAATCCCTCCACAATTAGGTAAAAAGGACTTGTAGACCTCGGCAAAAGGTAGAATGTATATTTTCACACTCGCATAAGAAACAATTTTCATCGGTATCAAGCAACAATTAATAATACTTTTGTTACTGAAAATCTTGAATTAATAATCATGCAAATAAACCTCGTCAGCCTGCGTAAACCACGATGTACACAGAAAGCGGAAATAGTATAAGATAGTGGATCTGTTCTAAATGGCGTCACAAAGGGTTGAAAATTTCAAATTACCTATATTTAATATAGGTGGATTTGGTAGTATCGATAAGTAAAAAAAAACAAGAAAAAATTGAATAGTCTGTCGAAAAATATTCTGGAGATTACAATGTGAGGAACGTTTATTTGAGAACTGTGATCTCAAAATTTTAATTTTTAAGGCCCTAGAACGCATCGTGTAGGTGTTATTTAACAATATAGCTGACTAAGTGCTGCGGGTTGCGTTTGACACGAATATTTAGATGCGAATAATTATCAATTTAATGGAGAGAGTTTTCTTTCTTGAAAACTTGCCGTTGCAAATCTTCCTCTGTGTTGCAAGCAGTGACGAACTGAGTATGAAAATTCAGTCGTTATGCGCGGTATATGAGGTTAGGTGGAATTTCACAATCATATCGCAATCATTCTCTTGTGGCTCAGAGGCGAAATCTCTTGCATTTAACTGCCGAGGTGATGGGGTTATATTCCCGTGAACCTCGTGTAAAATTTGTTACGACAAAACGGATTTTCATGCTTCACATGTGGTAGTCCAACTAATATGAAGTGTCCAAAATTCAATACTAATTCCTTCCCGATTGTGGCCACTGAGTAGTGACGCAGGGGCGCGAACAGGGAGTCGCCAACGCAGAGATGCTACTTGGCGGTCCTCTTGACAACTAACTACGACGAGACGTGACGCATATGACAATATTAATGGAGGATTACTCCTGCGTTGATAGTAATAGAGGATTACTCTGGAAGATTATTCAGAAAAAATCGAAACCGTTTGCTTTTCTTCCCCAAGCTTATGGTAATTAAAATAATCTATAGACTCCGCTCTTTTAGCCCGAGGCTGCATAGTTTTCTGTCAATATCTGCGCGCATGGGAAATGAATAATACAAAATTTTGAAACGAGATCGTTTCAAGTGGTGATGCGCATTCCATTTCACGTTCTTTACTACAATTTTTTTGAAAAAGAAAACATGATCGATGAAATATTTATGCTAGTTGTCTTCAGAACAAATGCTGCGAAACAACAACCACACAAAAATTGTATTTTAAAACGCAGCAAGCTACTTACAAAGGAAATGCTGTATGTTAGGAAATGTGTAGAATTACAATAAATGAAATATTTTAACATAAACAGACTTCACGAACTCTGTATTAAAGTAGTATAGTTTGTGTATAGCGCAACAATTATTTACATTACTTACATTACAATTATTTAAATTTGCTGGGTGGGACAAGACGGAGTAAGGTAGGGAAGAGTGAGATCTGCTGTGGTGTGGAATGCCCGTTCGTGGCAGGAAGCGGCGGGTCGTCGCGGGTCGTCGCGGGTCGTCGCGGGTCGTCGCGGGTCGTCGCGGGCCGTCGCGGGTCGTGGCTAGGGTGTTGGGTCGTTGTTGGTGAGGAGGTGGGGTGAGGCGAGGGACCACTGTGTGCAGATTGCCGTCTACGAAGTGCCTCATGAAAAGAGAGCAAAGGTCACGTCTCGTCCTCAGTGGTCTGCTGACGCATTCGCTTTTCTCAGGATCCAGATCCAATATTCTGATTTTGTATTTCGTAGAATGTAGATTGAAAACGGGGAATGTGTAATCGCTGTCCGTGAAAGTGCATGTTCATTGTAGAAATAATTTTCTTAATAAACCAAGTGTTGCGAAAAAATGTGTTCAACCAGGAGGTGGTCAGTTCAAGAGATGTGTTGATCATCTTGAGGACCGAATATAGTGAATAGTTTTTAATACTGAATAATAATAGTGAATAAATTTTCTAGGCATAAAATATATCATGGCTGGATATATCATACAATTTAGTCACCTGTTTTCAGGAAGTGAACGACCGTTATGATTTTCAACAATTTTTACTTTCTCATCTTACTTCGTTATTACGTTTTGTGAATAGAAGATTTCAGAGTACTTGATTGCCAGTGAACGTTTACGTCTGCCCAACTACAATGGGGCATGAGCGGGGTAACGCGACCCACACGTGAATTGCTTGATGTAACGCAAAATCAATATTAGTACAGAATATACATATGCCGGACATCAATGTTGTGAATATTGTTTTAAACATGAAAATTGACAGGTATCCAATTTTACTTCCGCTTGCACATATAAAATATCTTACTAATGGAAGCTTCGTGTCATGGCTTTGAGTGCCATCGGTGCGTGAGTAAGCGGAATCAACAAGGGGACTGAAAGTAGTGGCGATTCAGTGACTGGCCCCATTATTACAAATCCGTAAATGTTCCACATTCGCATTTTATTGTAGTGTGTGAAGCAGTCTTTGATGAGAGATTATATTATGCTTTGGTTTTTAACATAAAAAATATTAGATTCATTCTACATATGTCAGATAATTTTGTTACGAATTAATGCCATTATTAAAGTGTTACAGGACTGAAAACCAGGTAGTGGTGAAAGAGGAAGCGGTGAAATAAGGCTGAACATAACTTTAGATTACGATGGGAGAGAAACAAATCTGGGATTCAGTGACGAATGACGTAATAAAATCAGAAAAGAAAGTTAGCTTTACTAATTTTTAAGTTGATCAGTAGCGCACAAAATGGATCATCGATACAGGGTGCCTTTTTCTATTCAATGATATGGACCAAGTCATTAGCATTGCAAGGAAGGGGATCGACATTGGTGATAGACGGGATGTGGAAGTAGGAACGGAGGGCGAGTACAGAGGCAGGAGGACGATTCGAGACGATGAGGCAAGAGAAAAGGCGAAGATTAAGAGGGGGTGCGGGACAGGACGGATGTGAGAGAGAAGAGGAGATGATCGGGGATATGAAGCAGCAAACATTTGGAACGGATAGGATTGAATATGGTTTTGGTGTGTCTTGGAGGGTCGTGGATGGCGTGATTTGGCAGGGCAGAATAAGGCTGGTGGTGAAGGTGGTGAGAGGTAGGATGTGTCGGGCCAGTAACGTGGCGCTGCCGCATTATAGGGGGGAGGGGGTCGCGTTGGATCGGATTAGGTGGGGTTGCGTTGGATTGTGTCGGGTCGCGTTGGGTCAGGTCGAGTTGGGCTTAGGTTGGGTTAGGGGCAGGACGAATCAGCTCGGCGAGAGGAGGGATGATCGGAGAGGGAAGAAGATGGTGGAGAAGAGGTGAGGCGTAGTCAGACGGGATGGGCGGGTCGTTAGAGTGACCTTCGCGCAATGGGGCTAGTGGTAGTGATATGAGCCGGTGTTTTGTCGGAACATGAGAGAAGCGATGATGGGCGGGGAGAGCGGATGACGTCAGGCAGCCTCCACGTGAGCGGACGGGGAACCCTCGCCACGCGGGGACGGCGTCGTTCCGTCACGAGGCCCGAGTGGCGCTGGGGTGGGTGGGGGCTATCAAGGCCACTGGGGAACGCTTCAAAGGCACAGCGAGATAGAAATCGGGAGGGGGTGGTGAATGCTGCGCTCGCTAATTGGTTTGTTTGGTGTGTGTTTTCCGTATTGAACGGGAATGTTTCCCAATAATTGGGACTGAAATTAAGGGGATCTTGGGCGTGTTCTCCCTATTCGGTTTGTCGTGCGATAATTCAAAGTTCCATCTTTTCTGGACACTAGTAGCAATTGTGCCGTATCGTGAATTCTGAGGGGAACCGTGTGATGACTGCGTCGGCGGACAGTAACAATATAAGTGTCGCAGAGAGGAGAACCTATTCGGTCAAAGTTAAATTTCGAATCCGGACTTAACTTGTTCCCCTCAAAATTTGGTGTGTACGGATTTGAAACGAGCACTTTATTATAAACTTCTTTAAACTCAATTCCAGTGAAATACTTTCTGGCTTCTGCCAGATACTATCACGGGAACGTCTGCACTGTGTGTGTGGATGAGAAGTGACATTATTTATCTGGTGTTACAGGTAATTCCAGAACGTTATCTATATTACATGCATGATCAGTTCATTGAATCTCATTGCTTGGTTCAAAACAATCACGGCTTTCACCAGCAGTTTAAATTGCATTTAATTAACGGTGAGATTGAGTTCTATTATCCACCAAACACGTTAGAAATTTCATTCAGTACTAAATGAATATCCCGCTTAGCCCCGATGCTTATTGATATGCATGTACTCTGGCCCCACATACTCCTTTCAATATAGCCATGCCATGGCGCCAAACGCCATAGTAAGCTGGTCGCAATCCTTTACGATTGCTATGACGGCCGAATGTGTATGTTCTAGATATATGTCTTGAGTGAGTCTTCTTTTATCTATTTGTTGTGACTGGAGAACACGTTTGTTGAGGTAATTTGCGCTGTTTCTTTGTTCCATGAAACGTATATAGTGTTGAAATATTTTTCAGAAAGTGGTGTTTACCTCTTATAATTTTCCCCTTAAATTTTGAGCAACATTTTCAATTGTTCAATACTTAATTGCGCTATTGGAATGAAGCAAAATACATACAATAGGACATTTTGTAGATTTATAATAAGCTTTTTTAGGATTTTTGCATGATATAATCTCTTAGCGTAGTACGCGATATTTATCATTATTCTGAGAAAATAAAATAATAATTTTACTACTTTCCACTCGTCAGAGAAAAATAATATTTTAGCACATTTTTATTTGCAGCAGAAGTAAGCAGTGTATCGGTAATAAATTTGGGTAATGATAGTTCTCGAGTCTGCAGTCTCCGCATATAAACTGTTTCAAAGGTGAAGTATATGTACACAGGCTACCCAGAATTATCCGCACGTAATTGAAACTGCGAAGTATGATGCCCGCAAACAATACGATACAAATATTTTAAAATTCGATACTATACTTTAAGGGTTTCACATTTCTTGCAATTGCTTATATACAGTATAAGCCTTCCTCCCTACATTTTGTAAGAGGCAGACATCCGCCGTTTTTGTACCTTACTGCACTTTAAAACGTAAGAGTTTAGTAGCTCTTTGATTGTCGGCTGCGCGCGAACAAATGTTTACTTTCGCTGATACCGGCAGTATCTTTCTCGGCCCTGTCATTGGTTGCCTTAGCGATAAGCCTCTGTCTTTAGGAATATCGCGAAAACGGTGCTCGAGCGTAGCGACTATACAATGCTCAGTGCAGGTAGATGCTCAGTGGAGGTGTGTCTTATAATATGATTCAGAATTACATTATGAGTAGTTCCATTATTTCAAAATTTTAATGCTTTTAAATAAAGGAGTGAAAACACCAGTTTCATGTGATATTAATAAATTAACAATGAGTGATTCATTATGTTTGTGCAATGAGAATATTAGCGTAGAAATGTGTATTTTTGTTTAACCGTACTTCACAAGGGTACTTATTGTTCAACAATCTAATCACACTTTACCTCATAAGATCAATTGAGCAAATGCTGACGTTTGAATATGGACTGTCAATGGATCTTTCATGCCCTAGCCACATACGGTTTCGCGGCTTCGTCCACTCTCTCCCTTTCTCGGTCTCTCTCTCTCTCTGCGTATTCGCTGGACCATTGTGGGCATTGACAATTACATGCGCATATCTTTAGAAATGCATAAATTAAAATTCAGCTTCGTAAATTTCTCCTTTTCCGGAGAACCTTCAATACATATGATAACCTCAAGAAAAATGATATTACTGAGTGATTTACTAGATCATGGATATCATTTTAAATATTCACAAGTACGAGAAGATCTGATACATATTCAAGATTACCACAATGATAAACATGTATTTACGCACTTTTATTAATGTTTAGTAGATTCGTAAGGTTGAATATGGAATAAAATTAGATTTTATAGAAATGCCACAAGGATAAATTATTTCATTAATAATCTTGAAGATATCGATAAAGTTGAGAATTCAATGTTTGATGTTAATATTTATCTGACTGTATTGCCTGTATTGAAAAGTTGTATTTCTTTTTTTATTTATTCTAGCTTGGCCATTGGCCCTCTGCAGCCGCATAAGAAAATTTATTTCTTATATATTCTTGTGTTTACCTGCCACAGTGAGGTACTCTTACACAACAAATATATAGGATGTCCAGGGAGAAAACGTCGAAACTTTGAAAATACGCTCTTAAGACAATTGTAAGCATATGTTATCTAATAAACTACGTGAATATTCCGAATGGCTGAGCCGCAATAAGCACTCAATAATTGCCTTGAAAAAATTATTTCTAGGCAAACAGTTGCAATATAAAAGCTTAGAAAGTCTTCAAAAACATGAAAATTGTTTATTATTTACGAAAAAAAATATTTTTGTTCAGCAACAAAATTAAGCGATAAATAAAAAATCAGTCAAATTGTGTAAATTTAAGGGTTAATGTTTCTTTCCGAACAATTATATTTCTTTCTTTTGTAAATAAATTATTTTCATGTTTCTGAATTATTTCTTTGCTTTCATAATGCAAACTTTTGCCTCGAAATAATGTTTACAAATCAACATTTTAGTGCTTATTGTGGCTCATCCATTCAGATAATCCACGTAGTTTATTAGACAAAATATGTTTAAAATTGCCTCAAGAGGTTATTTTCGAAGTTTTAACATTTCCTCCCCGGACACTGTATAGCAATACTTTCACAACAACAATCTAAATACACTATTTCATATATTCAGCGCTTCAATTATGTGAAGTTAAGTTTATTAAATGTAAAGTGTTACAATTGTTTAATTATTTCTTTTTACCTTCAGAAATAAGTTAAATAAGGAAATGTTCAACGAGCTTTTTTGAGAAGCTGGGAACGAATAGTAGTAAAGCACAAAAATCACGTTCAGTTATGGGAAATTAAATAAAAATATGAATTATAAAAGTGTAGGTGGAAGGAGCATTCTGTATATTTTAAGTTCATTGTACCCTTAGACTGAACCATCACGTTACTCCATCGGGTGAGCCCTTAATAAAAAACACATACGAACGTATATACATGCTCAGAGTCAATGTTAGCACACATAATGTTACATAAGCATGCACACGTTAATGAAAACAGATTTAAGCACTCCGTGTTTAACTAATATCCGCTAGAAACGCATGATTAATGTAGACACGATTAATTCTTGTCTGTTTCTGATATCAAGTCGCAGGGGTCAAGAACAGGCGGATGTTTTCCCCGAGAGTTCCTCCGCTTATCTGCAGCGAGGTCTCAGCACAGCGGTGCGTGTCCCGCCCCTCGTATCGGACACTGAGACAGTCCATTCCGACCCTTCCGGCCCTCCTTACGCAAGGCTACTTCGCTGGAGCGCTGTGCCGCAGATGCGCCGCTTCCGTTCTTCGTGGATTTGCTCGCCACGTCGCCTTCAAGGCTGCTCATTACTCTTCTTCTGCGATCGGCAAAGGGGGCTCAGGGCATCGCCCGATATCACTGCAGGGCCTCTGATCGCAAAGCCCTCGGTTCGAGTCGCGACGGTGGCAGGTTTCGACATTAGCTAGACAGCTAAGTAGGATTCTGCAGATAGAATTCTTGTGAAGAATTCTGGCGGTGGCTGCTCTGATCGGTAGTGTTTCTTGGTTTCTGCGAACAACACCAGGCGAATGCCGGAGCAGTTCCCTAACAAACGGGACACCGACCGCAAGCAATCTTTACCTATTCTTTCTTGTCCTATCCTCACCCCTTACTCACACATTCATATGCACTACACTTCCACACATGTCAGGAGACCAGTCGGAAGCTTAAAGCTTGTCTTGGTTGGGGCGGAGCCTCGCTGGTAGGAGGTACTTGCTTGGGGAAAACCCCCACTAGCCGACGTGCAAGTCGGCGCCGGATCTCACCATCCACCGGGGGAAAGATCACCACCTCATCTTGTTATAAAAACACACACTACACTTATGACACTAATAATGTTAGCAGTTGAGGCGCCCGGAATCACGAGTCAATATACCAGTCTTTTTTATCCTGTGACTCATCTAATTTTTCTGCTTTATTTATTCTAAGCACTTACACTAAGCACACAAGAGATTACTTATCCCTCATCGTCTTTCCTAATTTTCTTACCACTTTCGTAATTTGGCTTCTACCTTTTCCACTGATTTCCTCTTTCACCTGCTGTTTCTCCTCATTCTTTTTCTCATTTGTGTTACATCGCGCCTCCTCTCTCTTTCCATGTCTCATCCTCCTCCATGTCTCATCGCCCCCTCCTCTACGTCGTACCTCTTTCCATGTATATTTTTCCTTATTTTCTAACCTTTTTTTATCCCCCCGCCCCTTTCAACCCTCCCAACACCTATAGACCCTCTTCATTCCCAAAACACCTTTTTCTTTTTAACACGCCGTTCCTACTCCCTCTCTCCCTGCGTTTCCGTTTTTCACAGAACAGTCGTTGTGTGGATTTGGTGATCATATTGGAAGAGGTAGCTCTGTCATCAACTGATGTCACTGCAGTGCCTCTGCCGGGAGGGGATAGATTCGAGTCACATCGGTGGAAAAAATTTCAACACTAGCTAGATAGCTGGTACAAATTCAGTCGCTGTCTGGAGGAGAATTATAGCAGTCGACTTCTTTAATCAGTAGTTTCCATGTTTTCTCTAGTCAATGCCAGGCAAATGTCGGGTAGTAGCCTAAGAAACCTTTAGATAAAGATGCACTACACTTACGAGACTAATAATTTTAGAAGTTGCCACACCCGGAATCACTAATCAATGAATCAGAAAAAAAGCGATGATCGTTAGTACCCTCGCCTACTTTGACGAACGCAGTCTGAAGTGACCACAGCCGTCTCCGGCCATTCTCTACAGCGACTTCTGAACCTGGCTACGGCCCGAAAAGAATGCCTTGGAAATCAACCCAGATGCTTCTAACATTCGTCGACCACGCAACGGATTTCAATGGTTGAATTGAAGTTGAAACTATCGAGATGTACTGCGACAGTCCATAATGTGAGAGATGAAATGCATTTCGCAACGCTGAATTACTTCCAAATTGAGTAAGGTTTGAATTGCAAGTGATCAGCGGAAACGACAAATAAGGGCAGTTAGCGTGGTCTGAACGCAATTCATTATGAACGGACTTAGCTGAAAATGCAATTAATTTACGATCAAAGCCAGCTATCATCCCGCAGAGAAACATTGCAACGGATTTGTGCTAGATTCAATTCTCATTGTATTTATCATATTCCTCCATCCACAGTGATTGCATACTGTTTTATTTCTGCGTAGATGCGTCTGTCAAAAAGAAAATCTCATGCGTTGAAGCAAGATAATTCTTGGGTAGAGACTGAACCGCTAAAACACACGAGCAACAGAACAGGCGATCGAGGAAGTAGTAAGTATCTTTAAAGAGGTAAATCTTATGGGGGAATTCGCACGAAATATTAACGAAGCACATTTTAAAAGCAAAATGAATTGATTTATTATTAATTGTTATTTATAAGTAAACTGTGTCACTAGAATGTGCATCGATTCACCGCTTTGCGATGCGGAAGTTGTAAAACCACCTTGAGCCTGGTTCCAAACACCATCTCCCTTCCATTTTGTGTGTTGTGTCAAGGGAGGGGAAGAGTTTCCTTGAACATTAATTTTGGATATTCACAGTTAGGTAATGGTATACTAGTGTACGATTCGAAATGCGTCGGGGTTGAAGAAGTTCCCCTTATTTGCCACTTTCTTCATATTTTTGTTTACCGTGGTATCCCATTGAAATACAGCACTAGTCAGGTTCTGTCTGACATATTGGAAATACTGTTCAAGGCTTTCGAGAAACTCAGAGATGGGCAGTAAGAACAACATTATGGCAATCGTTCAGCTTTAAAGTGTACAATGGAGACAGCCTGAAGCAGAAAGAATCACGCGATATAATCGGAAGATCCGAGCTACGGCGTTCTTAGTCACACAACCGTGCCTATAAAGCTATGATTTGGTCACCGAGGCTGGTGTTGAAACACTTTGAATACCTTAGTGCGTATCTCCTCCAGCAAACACCGATGCCGTCCTGGCTCTGGAGAAGCATCGCCGTCGACCTGTTAAGGAAACTTCAAACTTCCTCGAAGCAGATTATTACGACCTGCGCTCGGGAGGCTTTGGCGGCCCAGAGGTTAACAAGGCCAAGTTCCTGTTGATTTTATGCTCCAATAAAAGACGCCCGCAATAAAAGTCGAGCACAGCGTAGAGCATGCTTGTCGAAAGGCTAGAGTGATTCCAGACTTCAATTTTAGAGAGCTGCTGCGACGTGCTACTGCAGCTGATAAAGAGCTGTCAGTATCCTCAGCTAGTAGCACATTCTACACTTACCTTTGCAATTTAACAAACCTAATAAATATTGAAAATGTCTTTCTATGACGGCACTATTATTAATGTCTAGATCTGGCCTTACCTCCTCTTCCTCGCTTAGTTACAGACGCATTCTGCAACGAGGATAGTGGGGGTTAGGTCATGCGAGGCTGAGAAATTAACAGTCGTCGTGACATATGCTTCGGTAAGAAGATACGAATATACTACGTGTATGACATGAATAGAAAGTCGGGAAAGAGTCCTTGCCTCCCCTATCGTTTTTCTTTCTCGTTCTTGGAGCTTCAGTCAATACTGGCCTGACATTTGCTCCCTCAGCTTTTATTTCACGGATTCTTGATGGGCTCTATGAGTGTTAGGGCTTGGGGAAAATTCATTACCGTACGCTAAGAGTGGGATTGGGGATAGAATGGGATCTGTTTAGAACTGAAGGAAGGAACCCACGGAGATGACCAATCAGATCAGTCATACTTAACACGTTCATCCATTTTTCTATTTTCAAAAATTTCCTGTTGAGCGATATGCCAAAATTGCAATCATATAGAATAATTTACGAGTATGCCAAGCTGTGACAAGATAAATATGTCGTGAATGAGAAATACGAGTATTTTAGGTGCATCGATACCCAAAATGATCTGCCAAAATGCGTAATATGCATAAAATGTGAATTCAAAGTCGAAAAATGAATGACTGTATCAGGGATTTGTACGGATTATTTTGCAAAATGTCAAATATAATCAACTCGAATATCATCAATACATTGGTAACTAGTCGGAGAGAAGTGAGTTGCTCTTTAATAATTTCGAGCAGAAAATTCCCATCAAATCTTTTTAAATGTTACCAAACGTTTTGGAGAAATTCTTAATATAATTCAGCCTTCGTTTTATTAAGTATGTTAGTTGTAAAGGATATCACTTATAGAGACACACACAGTAGCACATTTCTGTATCACTGGAATCTAAATCGAGCATTGCCAAAACGTTGAAGATGCATGCATGATGTTAGACAAAGATGAAACAGTATGTACTGTTTTTTAAGCATGCAATATACGAAGCCTACTTGAAAATGTATCATACTGGAAACTTTTTGCGTGAGAAAACAAGGGGGAGAGAAGTGAAATAGGGAGTGCCTGAAGTGTTAAAGTGAACTTAGGGAGAGGTTAGAATAGAGAGAGGAAAGAGAGCGAGAGAGAAAGCGAAGGAGAAAGGGTGAGAGAGGGGGAGGGAGAGGGGAAGAGAGGGAGATGGGGAGGGAGAGGGAGGGAGGGAGAGGGAAAGGGAGAAAGAGGGAGAGAGAGGGAGTGAGGGGAAGAGAGCGAGACAGAGAGAGAGCGAGTGCGAGAGAGAGCGAGTGCGAGAGAGAGCGAGTGCGAGAGAGAGGGAGAGCGAGAGAGGTAGGGTAGTTTTGTATCTATTGAGAGTAGTTAATTTTGGTAGATATTGGTAGAGGTTGTTGATTTGTCAGCAACCGAAATATACCAGGCTGTACATGCCTACAATAGGAGAGGTTAGATGCTAGTATTAAAAAGTAGAAGGAGGATTCATAAGTTAAGTAGAGAAAAATCTTATGAAGTTGTTTTAATTTTTGATTTGATTGTTACACAGTAATGGTACTTTTCTCCCGTTTATGAGATGGTAAAATGGTGTTGAGGCGAAGTATTGAAGGTTCAGAGACTTCGGCTAACTCTGAAATGAAAGTGAGTGAGCGGAACAGATAGTAGTTATAATACAGAGGTATTCACATTGTGCATTATCTCTGGAATATGAAACGAGCAAATGAAATCGTCTTCGTGCAACTCAAATAAAACCCCCAAACCAATATATTTGATAGAACACCAAAACACATTTTTGCTTTCATGCAGATTACTGCGTAATATAGATGAAAAATATGTACTACTACAGCAAAAACTATTATTTTTTGACAGAAAAAATTATAAAAGAGGATTTTTCGTTCTCTAAAGTAAATTAATTCTTCTCAAATATTGTGATGTCAAAATACAGATTCTGCGAGTGTCAAAAATTTCTGTTTACGCATGTCTTATTCTGATCAACACTATGAACGGCTCTCCCGTATTTTCATCGTAGTTGATATTCCCCAATAGATCAAAAAAGAACATTTTAATTTCGGGGATACTTCACATGAACAAAATTTTCAAAATATACTAAAAAATAGCTCGAATGTTTTCATATTTCTGTAATATATCGATATTATTAAATTTGTTAATGTTTTCCAAAACGCAACATTTTAAATTTTCTCTCCCTTTCATGCAGCAGTATTAAAGATTTTTCGTGAGAAGATAGTGCTTATTAATAAAATCAGTTCTTCAAAATTAGTTCCTTAAATTATGTCAATTTTTTAAAGATAAGTAGTTTTCTCGTAATTTTGAGCGAAATAGCAACAATGTTTGGAAATAATGTAAACAACATTTTCTATAAATTCTGCAAACATTTTCTTATTTTTTAAACCTAATAGAGCAATGTATCTTTAATGAAATATCAAGGCCCGAATTTTATTAAAACCTTTGAATTTTCGAAAATAGCTTATATTCAAGTTTCGTTTGAATTGTTAGAAGCATGTGAACATATATTGATGTGTGGAGAATTGCATTAATGAATTATTCGCATGCTCATTATCTCAGTTAATTATTAATTCATTCTTCATTTCCTCAATTTGACTTTCCATAAATGTATGTATGTATGTATTCAGCATTTTAAATCGAATGTCTGACTTTGGCAGCTTGCTAAAGATGTCCCTCATGCTTGGGCCTACTTTAATGCCCACGCTTGGGGGGTTAGAGAGACATGTGGTGAACATGAAGCATTCCCTTCACCGGAACTAGCAAACGTCATCTGTCTGACCTTTTCTTCGTCACATAGCTACAAAAACTGAAACGATTTTAAAGGAAAGCTACATGTGTATTTTGTACATCGACAGGGACTCGAACCTGGAATCACACCACGGGAAGCTGCCCATGAGATATAAATAGACTGAACACAGCCTTGTTTTGGTTCTGGCCATGAATGTAACTTCAAATTTACTTCTGCCCCTAGCACTTTTCTCACAGTTTTTAACTGTTATTGACGTAAATAAATAAAATAATTTACAATAACATGTAGACTGATCGAACGAGAAGCAACATTAACAACGATGTTTTAAGCGCATTTCTCGTCGCCCTGGTCAGAATTAATGAATTGTTTCACACATTGCGTAATCGTTTTCCTACCTATTAATGTAGGCCGAACGGGATTCCAGCGCAGTGACGATGCCACTGCTCTCTTTGATTTCTGCGCCTTTGCCGAATGCTGAGATCCATAGCTCTTTCGCGTGAAAGAGATTCCGCGGGACCCTTTGCCCCGCCGTTGGCTTTCAGCCCTTTCCGCGACTTCCTTCCCACGCTGAGAGGGCGGGCGGTCGCACGGTGTAAGGATAAGGAGCGCGTGCGTCTCCAAGCAGCGCCTCCAAGCCACATGTCGCTGCGGCCAAGCGACTCGGTCTGCCATCCGCGTCTTCCCATTCTGGCAAACATCTGCAATTGGAGAGCGAGCGCACGCCGCCAGCCCGCGAGCCCGGGGAGGGGAATAACGAAGGAGGGGGAGACGTCTTCCAGTCATGTTCTCTCAAACGCGCGTAGTCTGCCCTCGCCCGCTGCATACTTTTGTTAGCAGTTGTTTTCTATGATAAACTTCAATACAATCAGATACATCGATTAAAACAAAGTTTTTTGCATTAGTAAACACCTTGGACAGTAGTTTATGCAATTAGTTTATAATGTTAAGCTTTATTGCATGAGTACATGTTTTGAAAATTGAAAGGAACGAGTTTTCAAATTTGTACGAATGTAATAAAGCAACATTATAAACGAGTTGCATACTATATTTTTTGTATAAGAGCATTATACATTTATAAGAGAATCAAACTTAATTTTGCAAAACAACTTCCCTGTAACGACTCTAGTATTTGACATCGTGCGATTAAACGGTGGTCGGCTGTTCCGTTTAGCTCTTAGCTTTTGTTCCGTTTAGCGTTATTATTTGTGCCGTAAAATGCCCGATTATGACCGATTTCGTACAACAGAAAAGGGTCTTTTATAATGCTGAAATACAAAAAATCACGTTTCGATGTACTTGTAAAGATGTAATCTAGTAACGTATGTTATTGTTGTAAATACTAATTTTTTATATTGATATAAAAAATAATAGAAATAATAATAAAAATAATAATGTTGATGTTTTACAACAGCACAAACTTTTTCGCATGAATTATAACTTGTGAATTTTCGAAACTTCGACGAAAATAAGATCTTCGCCATTTTTTGAAGCATCCTTGATTATAACCGAGGAAAAGTTAAAATATTTGGAGCGGTTTTTGAGGAAAATTGTTATAAATTACATTCACTTAAAGCAGAAATTACGCTAAAATACTTTTAGTTTTAAAAATTCTACATACATATGTTTTCAGGATCAAATTGTTTACAACAGATTTCATTTAAGGTAAAAATCTCTGTCTTCAATATTGTATTTTCGCAATTTTACATGAATACGTAACAGGTCAAATGTGTTTCATGCAATTTTAATTATTGAATAACTTGTTTTATATTGATTGTTAATTAACATTTATAAAAACTTATTATTGATTATTCCTTTAAATATACGAGAGAAGTTTAGCAGAAACGTATGATATAAATATATGAGAGAATTATAAAACGTTAATTTCTTTGCTCCAACAATCAGTCAAAAGTTAATATAGGAATTAATTATTATTACAGGATATTATGAAGAGAATTGGTAATTTTGAAAATATTGTTGAAAAAATTAGTGTATTTTATAAATATACTAGTGAACCCGGAAATGCTTCGCTATTGCAATGTGTTAGACTTCACACGCTACTAGTCACGTGATTGTTAATCACACTTTTCGCTACGCTCTGCAAAAATGTCAATAGTTTAAAGACTTTCTCGCGAGTGTGGTTTCGTCTCTCTCTCCGCGTCTTTTCGTCCCTCGCCGTCTCTGACTCTTTGTCTCCCTCTGTCTCTGTGTCTCTCTTTCTCTATCTGTTTCTGTTTGTTTCTCTCACTGCGTTTTTGTCTCCCCATGTCTCTCACAGTATGTCTCCCCATGTATCTGCCTCTGTCGGGAGAAATTTCACAATCACAGGGGAAGAATATGCCATTAAGACGTCTTAATCGACCTTCTGTGTGCAACGGGTTGCGTTAAGTGCCTTTATGTGGAGCGCTTTGTTCAAAGCGCTTGAGTCAGCATAAACTCATCAACGTGCGTCCATGTGCGCAGGCATATGCACATTCCCATTGTACTATGCCTATATTGTTTCTATAAGTGCAAGTAATATGTTGAAAAAGGTTTTATCGCAATCGAATGAACGGTACGACAACCCATTAAGAACCAACAAACAAACATACATTGCCTTTTATATATATGAGATTTCACTAATTATTGTGGTTCTACATATGTATTAGTACATTAAAATCACAAAAATAATCTGTTTTTAATAACACCTTTATGAAGAAGTAGACAGTCGTTTTCATCTGCTACAAAATATATTTATCCAACCTCCTTTCCATGGCACAAGTAGCCGCTGTTAACGCCAAGTTCGATATTCTTCATAAGAAGTTAGATAAAAGAAAAAATATACATGTCCAAGGAGAAAGTAAATTGCAATAAAACGATTTTTATAATATCTTACTATAACTCATCTTAGGGATTAGAGGTAATGCATTAATTACATATTAAATTTTAAAGTTTGTTTTTTGAATAGGTTTCTAATAAACATGTTTCACGACGTGAAGTTCTCAACACTAAAAACTTCAGTTTAAAAGAACTAAATTAGGATTATACAAAATCGATGTAATTTATAAATACAAAATTTATTAGAAATAGAACTAGTAATATAAATACAAAATTTGTATGGATATTAATAGTTACGTAGTATATTAGTATGTGATGTAATAGTTTTGCCCGCTTGATTAGTGTTTACAAATCCAACTTTCTCGGCTGTGAGCAGGAGCTCTCTCTTGCACCAACGTACATTTTCAATTAAATTGTCTCTGCTGTATTATGGACAAGAAGAGCTATCCGTTGTTTATTTGTTATTTGAAACATAAAACGAAACAAACAAATTTTATGAAAGCGCTTTTTCGACAGGTTTGTCCGTATGTGGCGTTATGGTTTAGGTTTTCAGTTCGCAGAAAATAAAAATGCAAATGCAAGTTTTGCCGTCGTAACATAATGGCTATTAAAGTCGTTGGTTAGCGTGCTCGGTTTCAGGGCTCAACCTCTCGTTTGATTCCCCGCAGGGGGGAAATCATAACGGCGCGCTTTCCTGACTAATGTCGCATTATCTATTGCTGTGGGATAATGAGACTGCATACCCTAAGGTAATGAAACCGTGTATATACAGTGGAGGGATGTCTTCGTGCCACGCACACGAACCCTATATCCCATGGACGAGAGGCTGGGCCACCACTGATCGGCCAAGACCCGTATCGGGCTGTCGAGCCAAAGGCCAGGACAGAGAGTGAAACCATCAAAATCGACTGAAAGGAAATAAAGCAAATCCATTTCCAGTCAACAAACCTTAAATAATATTAATAATTTTTCCAAGATCATACCAATGACTTACAATAATAAAAGGAAGTGAAAGGGTGGCTTATGTACTAAGTGTACAGGCTTATCACTCACAGTATCTAACGGTTAAACTAGCTCGCATGCACGCATGTTGTTTTTCTTATAATTAACTTCGATTTCTTTTGTGTTAAATCTGTTAGATGCACCCTTAGTGGTATATTCAACATCACACGTAGTCTTGTATCGATATTATCATACGGTGATAAAAACTATATTTCCTAGGCAAATTATTTAGAGAGCGGTTCCTGGCAAATCAAGCAGGATCTATGGTTTCTGCATCGTCCCAATCACACTCAAACGAACACATACACAGGCCCACATACACTCACACACAATACTTGACCGGAAAAATAATTAACCCGTCTGATTCTGGATTCAACGAAGTTTGTTTACGTCTGGTATAGTTTGTTTCGTATCCTTGTGGTCCCCATATGTAATTACTTCACTTACGTGCGAAAGACAAATTGAAGAACTAACGGAGATGTATCATGATTTTATTTTTATTCTTTAAATTGTTTTTATTGAAATTTACATGTTATTTTTATTACTTTTTGTATTAATAATTTATTAGAAAGAATAGATAGTTTTGAGTAATTTATTCTAAGCTGAATTAATATTCTTAATTAATTAATACTTTTTAATATTTGTTTTTTTTATTGCCAGTCCCTGTAAGCTGTTTACTATAAAACATGGAAAACCATTAGATCTTGAGAGTTTCTGCACTGATTTTTCCTCTTTTAACTGTCCATCAATTGAAAAAATCCACTAATGATTTCCACATTTCTCTGTACGTACATCATCCAATATCGCTATTAATTAGATCATCTCTTCGATGTTTATTTGAGGCTAACCATATTACTGACAGCACTTAGCAGACACACTAATTTAGAAGATGTTTCACAGCACAGTGTAATATCATAGATCAATAGATTTTATTAGAATCTCCTGTAATTTATCTTTATTACTGGTAAATTCTTTACCAGTAATAAATTCTACCATTATTCTATTTTTATATCACTACCAAGCATCAAATTAGTTATTCGTAATTATATCCGCTGTTGTCTGAGAGATCTCTGGTTTTATAATACAGACAATATTTACCCACACACACCACACCAAGAAATAGTCCATTTTAAAATTTAGAGTGGAAGAGAGTGATCGTGAATTAAAAAAGTGCGAAAAAACACAAAAATCGGGAAGTGAGAAATAGAAATATATTTTTTAAGTAAAGTAATTTGTTGATATTTCTCAGATGCGTACATAAATCTAAATATAATCAATTGAAAACGAAATGATATTAAGCAATGCAAACTTTTTCTGAGAATTCATTTCAAAATTGAAAAAAACGTGTTGCAAAATTTTATCTTGCAAAATATTTACGTAATTTGATCGTGCAATGGTGTAGTCAAACGCTTAATAGTTGATGCATTTGCGAAAAATGCATCCATTCATGCTGAGTTATTCTGATACCAATTACTATTATCCTCTTTACCAAACCACTTTCACTCAAACACACAATTAAGCCACAAAAATGGTTCATGTAAATTTTCTCAAAAATTTCTCGAACTTTTTCTGTGTATTTTTAAAACTTACACAAATGTAATTATTTTAGAAAATCTCTCACGCCGTTAATAAGCACATTTCCACAGATTTGTATGCATTTTTGTATTTGTGATTTTTGTTTTTGTATTTTGTATTTTGTATTTTGTTTTTGTATTTTTTTTGTATTTTTGTATTTGTGCTTCAAGTGACGTCCAATAAAGTTTTTCGAAAACTCAAACATTTTCTGTGAAAAAGGACTTCAAATTTTGCATTTACAGTAACGCTTAAACGCCATTTTCTTAAAAAGGCAAGATTTAGCGAGCCATTTAAGGCGAGCTTTTACTCCCTTTTTAATATTCTTAAAGTAATATTCTACTATTAGGAAACGAATAATTGAGAAAATGTACTTTGGGCGACGATAGATGACAGCTGGTAAGAGAATGGCTCAATAATGTAAAACTAACCCAGACCAAAGAATTAGAATATTAACAAGAACAAGAAAGTCTCTGCCATTCTGTAGCGCCACTAGTTTAAAATTCATATGTTTTAGGGAAGATGGGTAGTGTAGCAGTTGGACCTTCTGGGGATCAAAACCTTGTGAATCTATTGTACAGTTTGGGATGGTGAGAGTAAGTTTTCTCGATGTTCTGCTGTTTTGATAACTTCTCATTGGTGTACCATTGCACCATCATTCATATCTCATCTTCGTATTTACCTCCCCAACAAAATTATTAGAAAGAAAAAATACTCTTTATTGTAGTGAAATCGTAAAAATAAATTTATGTTCGAAATTATTTGTTAGTTGTAAGTGTATTTTGGCGTTTAGAATCCGATTTAACATTTTTCAATGTAATTTTTATATTTGTTTGAGATTATTGATTATTAAACGTCTAGAAAATAATTCCCTTTAAAATGTGAAACGTAAAGCTCGTTTGAACTCTGTGTGAATTCTCGAAAGCCCTTTCGAACTCATCCTTCACGGCGGCGAACCGCCCAACCGCTTCCGAGAGGAAACATTTCTCTCGGAGGCGCGCCGCGGAAATAATGGGACTTCGCGCATAAAGGGGTTTGATGGACACTTAAAGAGCGTTGGGACACTGAAAAGCGCCGCGGAGGGCGGCGAATCCCGGATCGGCGACGCACGCATCTCGACGCCGCGAGCGGAAGAAGAAAGCGGCGGGGAAGCGGGCAGAGCTGCGCGGCGAAAAGAAGGCTTATGGGGAGAACCGCCACGGAACTGCAGAGAAGCAGGAAGAGCGCGAACACACAACTCGCAGCGCGGCACGATGAAAATCGTGTATACGGTGATCATAAGCTGCTTTAACAAGTAAGCAATGCGGCATGACACTGTAATAGAACGTAATGTTTAATAATGGCGTTCCAAGAGTACTCAACTATCTCCTTTAAAATACGAGGTACAAAAACTATGTTACTAATTTCCAATGCGCGCGGAAGTTGAATAAAAAATACGCAGTCCCCGGCCTTGTGAGAAATATCTGTTGTTTTGGTACCTAGTAACTCGTTAAAAATTTTAAAACAAAGTCCATTTTTACTGAAAAATGCAAATATTTCATTGCATTATTCCGCCTCTTCTCGCACTGTGCGAATTAACTGAATGCTCAGCTTCTTTAAAGCACAAACGTCATTGGAAACATTTTTGCACTAGTTGAAAACGTTGGAACTCGGCTCGCACTAACAGTTGAAAAGAAAATGTCTTGTATACTTTGTAAAAAATGCTTCTCCGGTGTTCTGCGGGCATTGTCCTACAACATCTTGCGGTGCTTCTGGAAACTATTATTTGCTAGGTTTCGCGATAGTTCATGTATTATCCAACCACAAAATAACACAAATGGAGAAGAAATGCTGGTCCAAATTTTATACGTCCATGCATTACGCACAGTAGTAAATATTTTGTTCCACTCTTACGACATAGCGACACGCCACAGAAAAGTTTGTAAGAAACGGCCGCTCTCTATTAAAATATTTGACATTCAGTTATTGTTTTATGTAACAAATATTTTAATATTCTTGGTATGTAAAATACTGTTTTAGATTTAAGTGTAATATTTAGATATTCAAAATATATACTACTTTAGTGCAGTATTCGTGAAGATTGTTTTTTTAAAATGCTTAATTTGGTATTGGATTAATTTGTAGCAGTATTTTATTCGTTGTTGCTGAGCAGTGCGAACACTACACTGCATGTTGTTTTTATTTCATGAAACGCCACCCGCCAATTCTTTTATTTGTGTGGTACTGCTAGTATTGGTTTATTAATTTCCGTTTCTCTTTATTAACCACTTCTTTTATTTTCGTTCGCTATAAAACGGGAGGCAAGGGACGAGAGAGGGATCAGTGCGTGGCTCAGGAGAAAGGATCAGACGTAGCTGAAAGAGATTAAAGAGATCCAAACGGAGAGACGCGCAGACGTAGATAGAGAAGCCATTACCGTTGTCATTCTTTGCGCTACTGGGACATTCTACATTTCATCTAGACTGAATTGACATCACAAGATCTTCAGACCATAGACACGACTTGGCCAAAGAAGTTCAGATTTCTGGTTAGACTCTTCATTAAAAGTAATGAAGTCGTGATTAAGTATGTACCTGTGAACATAGGCAGAAAATCCTGAAATTATGCTGGATGGAAAAGTATCCCCAAGACTGAATTAAACATATTAAAAATATTTTGTTGATGCTGTTCCTTAAAATTTGAGCATGCCCGTATCCAAATCACATCCTAACGCGGTGATCCTGATAGTTATCATATTTGTCAGAGTATAGTATGTACTGAAATTCCGATGTTCTTGATTATTCTTTCACTACTCCGTAAAAAACAGTTTTATTAATATCAGTCACAATATCAACAAACCGTGTCCTCTATGCGTGAATCCAGGAGATATATCAAATACTAGTCTAGTTGACGTTTATCCAGTATATGTCCCTTGAACAGAGTAATTCCTTAATCGACCGGATATTTACCAATTGCGTCGCGCTGATTCTCAACACTACACAAGTCAACATTAACCCCTCGCAGGTCGGGACTCGCACTCTCCTTAGAACACATGCTGCCTTCTCAGCTGCGACGCCCCTCCTCTACACCCCGCTGAGCGGGCGATTGCTGGCCGTATTGGTGTCGCGTGAGGGTGATCGGCGTTGGTTTTTGCTGAGGACCACTTCTGGCTTGTGAGGCCCGCCCCTGGCGCGTGCGCCCTGCACCCCCGCCCCGCATGGCGGGGCGATGAACCATTAACCCTTCTTTGCAGTGGGTCGTTAATACGTTCATGTGTAAAAAGACGATGAACAGAGAAGATAACAAAAAATATGCTTAATAGGAAGTGAACTAAGTCAAACTAAAAAACGATTAGAAAAGGGCTCTAAGTTGGTTTTATTTTTCTGTATACGTACGTAGTGTAGACAAAGTTATGTATTCTTGCGGAATATCGTTTTCGAGATTTCAAGTTTTGCGGTCCCCTGACAGCGGAAAAGAGTTTTGTTTCAAATCATCTGTCCGTCCGCTTGTCCGTCTGTCCCTTTGTATGTGTCTATGAACAACAGTAGGATTTTTTCCCAAAATTAATTTTCGGTCGATCTCGCCCAACTGAAAGCACGTCGATCTCGCCCAACTGAAAAAAATGGATTTAAAGTTTTTCTTTCAATTTCTTGTCAGAATAGTGAAACTGCTGCAACCTTGAAAACTGCTGCAATTTTTTCTTCACATATTTTGTAGGAATAGCGATGAATGCACTGCATATGAAGACAAAAACACTATTTTACTGAATTCGTTTGATTTAAAAAATAGACAGTTATCATTATCATACAGGACCAGGTTTTACTCACCTATAGTATTCTTAAGTCATGTTAAGTCATATTTAGTTGTACCATTAAAGGACCGAAAAATTGATAAAACGTGAAAAATAATCATTAGACGGCAGTAAATGGCAACTGGGAATAGGGAAGGGCAAAACTGAAAAGCTAGCCGGGAATAAAGAGATTAAAAAACTAGTACCAGAAATAGTGGTGTGCCATTCTGTAGCACCTCAAGTGTGAAAATATATTGAGAGCCGTCTAGCTCATGGTGAAACGTTTTACTTACGAAATGAAAGAACTTTCAAATTACTATAAAATAAGATTTTTTTTCAGTTCCATTGCGGCAGCCGACCGAGACACATTGTGCTCCGATCGCGTACAGTGAAACAGTTATTATCACATTGCCATTTAGTTTGTGAACTTAATAACGTATTCTACGGTAAATCTCTTGTCCCACGAGTGTGAGTGTCTGAAATCACTGTATGGTCAGCCGGTGCAGCGGCTAACCTGCAAGGATGGAGCCTCCGGACATCAGGGCTCCTATAACCTCAACATCGTCACCTCAGGTATTACTCATTCAATTATGAAAACTTACGCAAATGTCATGTCAACTGAAGTGTCCCCACCAAGGATCAGGCCATAATTATCGAATCGCAAGAAGGTCTCCACTATTAAAGATACATAAATAACAGTCTATCCGATATTATTGACGCCAGTGAATAGGTTAATAATAAGAATTGCTAATAACAGAGTGTGTATCTTTCTAAGTTCTCAACTATAGCCGACAGCCTTACGAACAACCATAAGTTATTAAAATAAAAAAACTATGACTACTAACTGAAGTTGAGACCACTTGTAACAAAGCCAAAATAATTATTATATCTAACGTTTGTCCATAATCCCATCATTCAGTAATAGAAAATGTACTCACCACAAAGAATATCAAATTGGCATCTAAATTTCATTTGTAAAAGCTGGTATCCAGGACAGGGTTTCTCCCATATTATGAGTTTCCTAGACAAGTGTATATTGCCCCTGAAGATTTGAGTCTACTAACCGATTCTACTTCTGTGCATTATGATGGCTCAACATATAGGATATTTTTTACAACTGATGAAATGTCTTGCTTTAACTGTCACCAAACAGGGCATTGGCTGGACAGCCCTTCACATAACACCTAATCAACCACAAGACTACCAACTTAGCGTGCTCACAAGGACATCTGAACAATTCAGGGGAAAAATCCTGTGACATACCAGATCCTGCCATCAATGGAGAAAACACTGGAGCTGTAGATATTCAAAAGTCACAATGATTACTAAAGAAATACCCACAACTGTCCCTCACTACCTTAAATCTGTATCCTACTAATGAAGCTAAAACAATGAGAATCCCAAAACTAAAGACAAATAGCTTCCCTTAATAATAATAATAAAAGATGCCTCCAGACTGACTCCTCCTTACCCTCACTGTAAGCAAACACAACTGAAACAAAGAATATGGAAGAAGTCTCAAAACAACCAAAAAAGAAAAAAGAGAAGAGAAGGAATATGGAAGAGTTGATTACCCCTATCAAACACATCATGAAGACACTCAAAATAACTTCCCCCTTACATTCAGTTTAAATCCTTTTTAGAGAACTCTTTCAGTGCTAATGATCCTATACTTATAGCTGTTGATTACTCACAGGACATATCATCCATCACCAAAATGATGCATTAATTTGTATCCTCATCTCACCACAAAACCGTAAAAGGCAGATTCACCAGAATTATCAAGAAAATCAACTCAGTAATTAATACTGCAGATGAATCCAAGTACTGAAACAGATTCCAGTATAGAAATCAACACCAGTTAATGCAATCCACCCCATAGAATTTAAACATGCTGACACATCTGAAAGTTGAGTATAATATAAACAAGAAGTAATGATAGTCCTGCATGAATTTAAATGGCTTTTATTAGCAGGCTAGAAAACTTACAATATTTGTGCAAATTACATAGCCCTGATATAATATGTGTACAAGAAACAACTTTAAAGGAAAATCACATGGGAAAATAACTTGGATATACTTGTACCTTTAAAAATAGAAGTAATCCTGAATATGCATGTGTGGTGTGGCAATATATTTCCAAAAATCGATTCCCATTAAATTCTAAAAATTCAAACTGACATGGAATTCTGGCAATTAAAATTAATTCAACTAACCCCATATGTATCGGAAATATCTATATCCTAATAGGTACCCACTACAAGAAATCGAAATGCATGATATTATAAACCAGATAAAAGAGCCCTTCATAATTCTTGGAGACTTTAACTGCCATCATCCTTATGGGGATCGTACAAAATGATAAAAGAGGCCGATTTTGGAAAAAGTAATTGACGATCATGACAGCATCATCCTCAACTCTGTGATCCCACTCATATTAATATCAGTAACAACAGAGCTAAGTGCGATTGATCTTTCAATAGCTTCTCTCCACAATAGCACAGAAATGTACCTGGAATGTTATGGACTTCCTTACGATATTGATTCATTTTCCAATACTGATTGATATCCACGAACCAAGCGTGTCCATTAGTCATGATGGCGCAACCAATCCCCAATTATAAGACATTAATGTGACTTATCAGAAAAAAATTGATGAGCACCTCAACCGAAGAATATATTTTCAAGGACGATAATAACATTGACCAGATAGTAGAATCATTCTGTAATATTCATACTCCAATTTCTGCTAACTCAATGGCACAACTGCACCATGGCCGTTGAAGTTCAAAAAGCGTTCCATGGTGAACTCTGAATGCAAAGCGCTATTACAAACGCAAAAAAGCATTTAACCGGTATAAAAAGAAGTGATAATGATAGCCGAATCAACTATAAGAGAACTAGAGCTATTGCCGCAGACTGTAAAAATAAACAAAGCTAGATCATGGACTGAATATATCTCTTCAATAAACTGCCAATCGAACTCAACAGAGAGCTGGAAAAAAATCAAATCCATACGTGGTATGAAGACTAATAGTACTATACATTTTCTGCGTTTGCAATGACCAGATATTAGAGACCCCAACATTATTGCTGAGGAATTTGCCGAACTTTCATGAAAATTCCAGCACTTCCAATTACACATACGGAATTTATCACTTATAAAGAACAAGCAGAAAGTGAACCACATATGACACCTATTGATGACAGCATCTATGATAATGACAGTGAATTCTCCATTTTCATGCACGAACTACAACAAGTTTTAAAGAAGATCAACAAAACTCAGCTCCTGGCCCAGACAAATTCCAAACTGCCTAATAAAAAATCTCCAAAAAGAGGTATTAACATTTTATTAAAAATATATAATCATATATGGCTAATAATGTTTTTCCTGAACTCTGAAGATGCCACAGTCATTCAATTCCAAACCTGGCAAGGATCAGTCAAATAGCTATAATTACCGACTAATCTCACTCGTGCAACCTATGCAAAATATTAGAAAAAATCGTTAACAAAAGAATAAGGTGGTTCTTGAATCTCAACATTTAATAAAGACAACCAATTTGGATTCAGAAACTGGACACTCCACCACCTCACATCTATCAGTACGACAACGATAATCCAAGAAGCTTTCTTCAAGGACAGCATGTTATCTTAGTAAATCTAGACATCGAAAAAGCATACGATATGGTATGGACACATCGCATAGCTGCTAAATTACTTAGTATGGTATCAAGGGCAATATGTTTAAATTCCTTACAACTTTATTAGCAACAGATGTATTCAAGTACGTATTAGGTAATAATTTATCAACAATTAAGAAACTTAATAATGGGCTACGCAAGGATCAGTGCTCAGTGTGACTCTATTTTGAATCGCCATAAATGATGCTGATGTGATATTGTAAGCCCAGTTGTCGTGCGAAAGTACGCCGATGATATGGTGTTACTATGCAAAGGAAGGAAGTTCGATTCAACCAATGAATTAATGCAAACTGCTGTAAACTGTATTTACAAATGGTCAATGAAAACCGGTTTCAAATTCTCGACTGACAAATCTGAATGTATGATTTTTTCTAAAAAATTAGCCCCCGTTCACCGAAACTATTCTTGGGCAACAAAGACATTAAGACTGTCACACATACAAAATATCTTGGGACTTATATTTGACCAAAGGCTCACATGGCAAAACATATCTCTAAAACATATGCAGAATGCAAAAATCGACTTAACATCCTGAGTGTCTAAACAACAACTGGGGATCAGACAAAAATACCTTACTACTTACATATAAACCCATAATAAGAAGTAAGATAGATTAAGGATCTATTGTATATATTTAGCGTGCAACTCAACTCTCAAGGAACTGGACACACTGCACAATTGCGGACTCAGAATAAGCACTGGTTTGCTTTCACACAAGTCCAATTGGTTGTATTCTCATCGAAGCGGCTGAAACTAAACTCACATTTCGAAGACAAATCTTGTCAATCAAATACGCAATTAAAGCTAAAACATCCTTAAATAAGATAATACGTAACGATGTATCTCCTGAATTAGAAGTGGAAATCCACAGTGTTCTACACTTTCTATCATAAAGATAGCTTACGCTATTCAGCCCCTCAACATTTCAGGCTTCCTATGGAAAGTCAAAAGATCCCCGCTGTACATCCCTGGACCGTCAACATCATTGAAGTCGATAAAATCCCTGGTTGAAGTTCAGCAGAACAACCTTGATTTAGACGAATGGAAACTCAAATACTGCGAAGCGTTGATAAATACAGAAAATAACTATCAATATCTTCATTGACGGAACGCAATAATACATCATTCTCTGAGCGCATTGTGAAGGATCCCCAAATCTTTGGTGAAAATTCCGGTTCCATGAACATGCTAGTCAGGAAAACATGTTCAACATGCAATTCGGGAAGCGCTTACCCATAACTGTACCGATCACTATCATCACTAATAAAATTCCTAAAGATATCTTCAAAATATATGATGAACACAATCCAAAACGACGGCTCGAATTAAAGAACTCCTTCATTGATTAAACTTCAAGCTTATCAGTAATTTTTCTTCTTTTACCTAATCAGCTGTATCAATTATTATGACCGAAATACATGACAATGAAACTAACACAAAGATAATAATTGATCTCCAAGGAAACAATGTAAGACCTAACCCTGGAATACAACCAACCAAGATGTCATAAGATTCGTACATAGGAAGATGCTCCAGCAATGGGAACCGATATGGCGGTGTCATAAGTCTAGTAATACCAACAATCAATCGATTTATTCCTATCACTACAATCGGACGCCAAGATGACTAGACGCGAACAAGTTTTAATTACACAAGTCAGAACTGGTCATTCTAAATTACACAACAGGTACTTCTGGAGGAATACCTCACCACCACTATATGGTTATGTGCCAAGTAATACTATCATCGAACATATTATTATGTCCTGTCGTAAATATGATCACATTAAACTATGTATTTTAATCCAAATGAAATGGAGAAAATCCTGTACTCTGTTCCCTTTCAGACCAGATTGTCAAATTTTGCAAAAACACAAATGTCATGCTTGAAATATAACGCCCGTATATATATGGTAAGCCCGCCCGTATCTCTAGAGTTTTATGTGTTATGATCCTACCCGATGATATTGTATGATTGTGTTACAAGTATGTAAGAATAACAATAGTTTATATTATGTTATGTTATTATGTTATATTATGTTAATGTAATGTTGTGTAACCCTCGAAAAGATGTTATGACCATGCCCTGATTGTTCTGTATGATGATGGTATGTAAGATAAGTAATATTGATACCTATATTATGGTTTATGACCAATACATTCTGATACTTTTGTTTATGTAATGACAGATGAAGTCATAAGTGTCTGTAAACACCTGTTAATTAAAAATGTTGTCGCTAATAACCTTAGTCGTTGAGCGACAAAAAATAAACAGGAAAAAAAAATTATGAGCACAGACCTTTCTCACGTCCTGATAAATACAACTTTTGAATTTAATTTAATTTACGAATTCAGGATTGAAAAAATGTAAGTTGATGGAAAGTTAAAGGATTCTGATTCTATCACAATGTACATTGGTGGCATTACTAAAAAAAAAAAATAGATCTAAGAAAAACCTAGGCACTTGAAACAAAAATATTTATTAACAGAAAATTAACTAGCGTGATAAAGTAATACAAAGGAAACAATTACTACCCTATCTATGTAATATCCACAAATTCTACTACATTTCTTACAAATTCTTAAACATGAACTAGTAGTACAACAGAATGGTACAGACTTTCTCTTTAGCTAGTGTCCTAATTTTTTTCTTGGCCAGCGTTTGCCCTCTCTCTCATCCTACTTGATGACTATCGGCGCCTAAAATACATTTTTCACAATTTCTAAAGTGTTTACTATCTTAATAATTTAGTTGAGATACGACTTTCGAAGTCGAAGAATATCGCAGAAGAGAAATCTGTTTTTATGTACAAATTTTCATTGAACAATTTTGAGTGGTTTTTGAAGAAATGTCGTTTGAGCTGTTTTGAAAGTCTGCAAATTTGAGTTCATTTCATTATCTCAAAAAAGGTTTGAGTTTTCGAGAAACACTTTTTACGTAGTTTTAAGAAAACATTTGAATCACTTGTACTAAAATGCAATTATGTATTAAACACTCCTGTAACGTAAGTAATAACGACGTGAGAGTTGAAAAAAAATGACATAATATTTTTGTAAAAACCAACATCTACACCAAAACGGCGTGCCTGTCATGTTATGAAGTGAATTTGCCACTATCTGACCAGAAAGCTCAAATAAAAAATTTGGACCCACTTTTCCTAAAATATTTTTTAGAAATATTGATGTTGAAAATGTGTAATTAAGCAAATTTCATTTGAAGAATAAAATATCCATTTTTAACGTTGTTGGAAGATCCCGAGAAATTAAAACTTTTTCAATTGTAAAAATTTCAAATTTAACAGTGAAAATCGGACGTATGCCATTTTTGAACGTATGCCGCCAAATTTATGGCCATTTCCAGCATATGCATTTTTTCTTTTACTTCATTTATCCAACATACTTCGTTCACTCATTGATTTCGCTACACCGACTGATTTCCGCAACCGAACTGCAGACTGGCGTGTCATAAAGAGTTTGTTGATTCCGATGTTCTATCGATATGTCCGGTCGTCTTGAAGTCCCCACCACCAACATCCTCTGCTGTTTTTTGCGTGGATCTTGAAGTTTCTATTAATTGTTTGTTCGTCCTGCTCTAACACATTTGCTTTGGCCTCGGCCACTTCTCGACGGTCAGTGGCGAACGAACCCACTTCCGTTCAGTCGGCGTGGACTAGGCCTTCTGATTTAAGTGCATCCAAAGGTGGTATCATGTTGTCCCCTGCTAGTGTGTGAAGGGAAACTGTGGCTACAGGGCCCATTGTTAGTCTCTCCGTAGTAGATGGAGGTGGGAATGTGAATTGCAATCATTTCTGTGAATTAAAAAGCTACCCATGTAATCTTTTCCAAAGAAAATGATAATCATTAAAGATTTGAATGTCTATCCTATCATGGCATCTTAATGCTTTCACACATATTTGGAAAACTATAAATGTTATCTCATTGTACGCCCTCTATTGTGAGTTTAAAGGAAAATCTACGTAGATACATTCTCTCCCTCAGAAGTTTTCAGAATCCTTAATTTAACGTTGATAATGGTTCCTGTTCACATGTTGAGCTGTCCTGTTGCTTTATATTGGCCTTTCCCTCCAACTGGACTTCGGGTATATAGCAGCTAAGTACTGTTTTCAAAGAGGATTCGAATCGACAACGCAAGTAATGAATAAACCCTGGCTACGAGCATACACTACTTTAGCAATCTCGGATAAATCGTCATCTAGAACATTCAGGAATGTCAACACTTTTTATACTACATTTTATTTAGAATCTGTCCGTCTATTGTAGAAATAAAATTCGAAAATAATTCCAATAGAAGCAAATACAAGTTAAACGTGAGTTCAAAAATAACTACAATAACTTTAATGTGCTTGCAGGACTCCCAATGACAGTTGCCTTCAAAACAGATAATGGTAATTCTTTTTCACCCAACATGATTACTTTTCAAAATACACGGGTTTTCACTGCTATGTAAAATGCATAATTTTATGTTTAAATATGGGGGAGAGGACCGTTTGAAATTTTATATTTTAATAGTTCTATGTTCATGAAGTGAATTATAAAGGCAAATTGTAACTTCCGAAACATTAAATTTTTACGTAAATCCAATATGTAAAACAAATTGGTAGCTGTCACTTGCAAACACGCAGCTGCTACTTACAGTCCCAATTACCATAATTAAATTTTTTCGTACAATTAGATATATTTTGGGTAACGTGACCCTTTAATGACTTCATAATTTGTTTAAAAACATTGGGTTAAAGGTTGTCATGTCTGAGATTAGATTTAATGACAGAATTTTTATGATCTATTACTATTTAATTATATGTTGTATTTCTACGAAAACAGCTCTCTTGGGATTTTAATTCACGGTTTTGAAGTTCAGGTTTTTTATTTTTTAACTTAAATCTTCCTTAGTAATCAATAAATGAAAAACGTCTATTGGATCTGATATAGCTATAAGACCTCCTGAGCATACCTATAAGAACTATTACACCTGTCTAAATATTAGACCTGCGTAATTGCTTCTTCTAATTTCAGACCTTTTGTGTCATTGGGATTCTGTCTCGTAGATCTGTCACATTCGACCTACTAGGCAGTAGATCTAATACGTTGGACCTACTGAGTATAAGATATTCTGTCTGTGGATCTAATGACCTGAAACCTAAAACAGCAATGCTGCATAGCCTACAGTGGAGACGATGAAAGAAGTTGAACTAGGTTCTCGAGCCGTGTAGTCACAAATCAACTTCAATGGTATAAAAAATGACAATTGACCTCGAGTAGCAGCAGCTGCTGCTCCATTGTGAAGCAAGACGATGATGGCGTGATTTGGAATGCATGGAGCGGGCGAATGGAGAGCGAAGCGCCCGGGCCGCAGCCTCGCCGCACTTTCCCCTCCCCGTCTTCTCCTGCCACCGCATCCTCTTCCTCTTGATCCTCTTCTCCCACACTTCTCTTCGGCAAAGGTGGTTCAGTCTCTAAGTGCCTCTGGGGCTTGAGTCACGACTAACAGGATTTTCAACTCTAGCTGCATAGCACTAGCTGAATAGCGACGTAGAATTTAGTCACTGACTGGAGGAGAATTCCAGCGACATGCTGCTCTTACCGGTAGTTTTTCGTAGTTTCTCTGACCAACACTAGGTGAATGATGGAGCAGTATCCTAACAAATGGGCCACGAAAAGAGTGCAATGTTTCCTTTCTCTTCCTTGTCCTATCCTCATCCCTCTCTCTCTCTCTCTCTTTCTCTCTCTCACACACACATATTCACATACACACACTCATATGCGGTCGACTTTGAATACCATTTCTTGTTGGTTTCTTGCATATTTATTTTCAAGTGACGCTACGCATATTTAACACTACTGATCTGACTGGAAATATAACTACTGATCTGGAAATATAATTTGGTTCTTAGGTCTTGAAAATCTGTCTCAAAATTTAGGAAGACTGGCGGAAACTAATGAAGCGCATGGAGAAAAACCATAAATCTCTTTCCTTAGGGCAGTAGTTAAAAATTATATTTTGTGACGTATCTTACTAGAGTTACATTTCAAGAAATATGTAAAAAACCATTAATGGTAACTGCGTAAGCTCTACTTCATTCCTTAAATCATCTGGGATGATTGCTTTCCCGAAAGAACTGGACATTTCTTTCAAGTTATTTTTGAAAGATAAGAATCGTCTTATAGAATAAACGAGATATACAATACTTCTATAAGCTTTAGTTATAAGTGGCGGCTCTAGTGATGTGGAAGTTCTCTGAAATGCCGACCGATGGGTTTAGTAGAAATATTTCTTTGTAATGTGTTGGGATTAATATCGGTAATTATTATAAACAATAAAGTAAAAGCATCAAAGGCATGGATGAGATGTGCATACTTGCCGAAATTCCCCACTGCTCGTTGTTTGCTTACGATTTAATCACAGAAGGAACCGGCTAACGTAACTCAGGGGCAGCTGCCGCCCCTGCAGCGCTTCTGTTTGGGATGTTCCAAACGTTGGTTGCGGAGTGCCGACGGTTGTGGAATTTTGGCAGCAGCTAGTTAAATAGGTCAAATTAAGTGGCTGGGTGGAGGAGAATTCTGGTGGTTGGCTAATCTAATCAGTTGTTTTTCGTGGCTTCACCGATGTACACAAGGAAATGCCGGATGAATACCCTAACAATCGGACCAAGGACCAGCCGCTTTGTTTCCTTTCTGATTGTTCTTCTCTACTTTTCATTTAAACACTCATACGCACATACTAACATGCACTGCACGACCAGTTACGTCGGGATACCGATCGGGAGCGTAGAGCTTGACCCGTGTGGGGCGGTGCCTCGTGGTGGTGTGCAGAAGGGTAAACGTCACATTCCGGCATGTAGATCGCCACCGGAACTCACGGTCCTGTGGGGATAAATGTTACCACTACCTGACTGTAGCATGTACTACATTTACGGGATGAATTACCATAGCTGTTTACGTGTCTGGAAACACAAAATAATGAATCTATTAAACAAAGAAGCTATAAGTATAATAATTTTCGATAGTTTATGGTTAGATGAAGAAAATGATGTTTTGTACACATAATAATCAGTTCTTTATTGATTTACTTATAATGAGTTGTCACTCTTGGATCATTAGGTCATTGATTGCAAGGAAGTGGCAAACTCCAACAAATGGCAAAACACATTATTATTATTATTATTATTTTCATTATTATTATTATTCTCTTTATTAACAATTTCATCATATTGAAGATGATGTCAATCAATACATGATTACATTTTTTGTTAGATAACACTCATATAATAGAAAATAAAATCACTCATAAAATATCAATATTAAACTGTGAATAAATTATTACATTACATGTTCATCATACAAATTATTACCATAGAGCTCATCATAGAGCACGTATTGATCATTACAGCTTTCTGGATGTTGATCATTATGTTCATAATTGATGTTAATATCCTCCAATTGCTTCATGGTGACCTTCCAAAAGACGCCAGTTGCTTACAATACTATTAATATATTCTTCTTCTTCTTATTTTTATTATTATTATTACTATTATTATCATAATCTATTATTATTATTATTAACTGACTAGGAAAATGGGGAATATACAGGCGTAGGGCCGCTCATTTGCCTACGCTTAGGGACCAAATATGATAATAGTCATCATAATTATGTATCGTAGAGCAAGGAGAGGAGATATAGGCAATACATTCATTGTTCTTCCCCTTCGCAGCGACGATGTCTCCGACAGGCAAAACGTCTGTTCGCGAAGTTCTCGTTCGCCGTCTGAAATAGACGTCTTCGCGCTGCGCGTAGATATTCGTAAACGTAGTTCGCTCTTTTTATCCTGGCGACGGCCTTGTGGCTTTGCGCTGCGCCTCCGTCCCTGCCTCCGCCCCCTAGTTCCGCCTCCGCCGCTGCCCCTGCGTACGCCCCCACGTCTGCCTCCACTCCCGCCCCTGCCTCCGACCTTGCCCCTGCGACCTTCTCTGCCCGTACTGCCCTCCCCCCTTTCTTTAGCGTCCGACCCCGTCCCTGCCTCTGACTCCGCCCCTGCCCTGCGTTCGCCATCGCCCCTGCTTTAGCCTC
>BOPP01000013.1:411953-423967 GCA_017312745.1 Gryllus bimaculatus
TTACCTCTGCCTCCGCCTCCACTCGTTCCCCTGCTTCCACCCCTGCTTCCGCCCCGCTGCCGCCCTGGCCTCTGCCGCAGCCTCGGTCTCCACCCCTGCCTCGGCCCAAGAGCTTGCCCCGCCCCTACCCACGCCACCGCCACCGCCGCTACCGGCACTGCATCGGAAGCGGATCCTTTACGTTTCTTACGCTGAGTGCGCGCGCGTTTTCTTTGGAGAAATCTAAACGATAGCAACGAATGGATGGTCTTCAATATTTTGAATTCGCTGATTACAACAAGCGAATTCGCTCTTCAGAAGCAAAGTTGGCCGTAACACTTCTGCAGACAAGAACAGTTGTTTGCCCCCATTTTATCTCTGTATATATTCCATTGTCATACATGAAATAATTTCAGGAGGCGGTGATATTATGTCAAAATTTCGATGTTAATAATTTCGATGTTAATGACATGAGAATTATACAAAAGGTATGTTTTTGTGTTATTTTTTGTTTAGTTACTTTATTTGAGTTTGTTATTGTAATTTATTTGCGTAACAGTCACACTAAATTTCACTCAATGTTTGAAAATTACTAATAAATCAATTCGTTGCTATGCGTCTCGTTGACCTATCGGTGATTACCAAGTCACATGATATTACTCTTGATAAACCATTGTTTCGGGGGGGAAATTCAATTCTATGTACGTTTAAGTGTTTTATTTGATGAGAATTACAGGACATGAATACTTTTTTCAACGTCTTATTATTTTGTTTTGACTACTGAAAAGGAATTTATTAGATGAACAGGGAAATATTTTAATTAATAAAAGTCACCCTGGTTTCTATTTTACTTTTAAGTACATGTGCAACTTTGCACTATGATTGAAGTTAACTTTATTGGTGAGATTCATTCTTTGTTCATCCATGGTAGAAATTATAAATCACGTGTTCACAGAGTTTTGTCATGCCAGCTTTTGCTTTGCTGTATGCGTTGAGATTGAAATGTTTGTAGTTCTTATTCAACTCATTCAAGGCATTCATAGAGGATGATTTACATCCACACAGCAAATTTACACACTTTCGAAGTAATGTTTTAGAATAAAATTAAAATATGTATCTTGATTTTGAAATGTAACTTTTATGAAAATAAAATTAATTTGCGGGCTCCAGTTTTTGGCATTTTATTCTGTACTTATATGTAACTAAAATTTGAAGTATTGGTAATTCATTTAAAAATCAGAAAATTATTGAGGACATATTGGGAGATATTTGTTAGAAGAAATTATGAAGGAATGTTTGTAAGATCTTTTATAGCGTAAGGGAAAGAAAGGTCGTTTGTGAACTATCATTTATGTTTAATAGTTGACAAATTTGCCTTTAAAATTCAGTCATACTTGTTAAGCTGACACGTTATACAAACAGCATTGATTTGAATAGATCAACAAAACAATTAAAATTTCTAAAGAACAGCATAGTAGAGTAGATAGAGTAATATTTTCTGCACTCACATACATTATTTTTAATTTTTTCTATTTTTATCATCGTGCGTGTGTTGTCTATTACGATAAAAATAGCGTTGCCAGTACAGCTCTTATTTTCGTAGCTGAACTTAAAAATTTCATTCGCATCGACTTTACATGATTTCGCGGTAATAAACACAAGGACGAAATGGACATACACGGATGTTTTGGAAAAATAATTTGTGTATTTTAGAGACACAGCCGACAGGCCTCTATAGGTGAATGGTTAACTTACTGGTCTCTGAACCATCACCGCGTGGGTTCGATGCCGGATGATTTCCAAAAAATGGAAAATCTCTCAATGGCCATGTCATGCTTGTGGCACGTTAAAGAACCTTGCAGGTGCCCGAAAAAATTGAAGTCCTCCGAAAATTTCCGAGACTAACGAGAGCTCTTGTTTTCCCAACCAGAATGATCGAATGCTGTTTAATCAGACCGACATTGGACGTAGAAAGTGAGAATCACACGTTTAAGAGGACGCTCACGAGGCGCGCATTCTCGAAGAAGGTCCCGTAGACCCTCACGGGGGGTAGGTTTCAACGAAAGGCATGGTCAAATACACGGGCCGGAACGACGATCACTTTCCATGTCCCCGCAAAATATCTCGTACACTAAATAAGACACCGTATTGTGTGTTTCCATCAGAAAATAAACATCTATTTTTTGGCGCATTCCATAATTTTCTATAAACTTACTTAAACGAATTTCTTTTAGTATGCGATTAAGCAAAATCGCACCATTGTTCAATCAACAACTGAGGTGTACAATTATAATTCCTATCCATCATGATCTCTAAGAGGTTCACTGGATTGCATGGTCGTTACAAGGGTTATGAGTAATACGTAGAACAATTTCACAAACATTAAATTGTTGATTTCTCTTTTTTTAGGTGAGCTTCCGATTCCACATGTACTTCAAAAAGGGTAAGTACTTAAATTTACTGCCTTTCCGTTTTTCGATTCAGAGCACATCCAATTACTACGTTCGCCATACTTCAAAAGCAATTCACAAAGAAGACCGAACTACGGGGCAACTTAAAGAAGTGTGTTTTGTTTTGTTACACGTACGCTTGTGGGTGTAACTAAAACAGTTTCTCTCAAATACGAATTATTATATCGTTCGTGTGCTGCAACATTCGCACAAGTATTCTCTAGGTATCTCCTTCAGTGAGACAGCCCTAGCCGGGGCTAAGCCCTAAACTCTCGTCTGGTCTCACCACGTGTGTGGTAGGGCAGTACATGATCTGCTGGTTCGGTGGTAGAATGGTTAGCGTATTGGACTGTTGTTCCCAAGCCGTGGATTTGTATGGGTGAAAAAAGTCCTTCGTACGCCTTCATTTGGAGGGGAAAGAAATCCGGCTGACCCATTTTGTAGATTTACGGCATGTAAAAGATCCTGTATTTCGTCGCCCAAGTAATAACTTCTTTCTTCGGTAGAGGTGAAAGGAGCGTAGCGAAAAGTGCGTGGTCAGACGGAAGAGCGGTCTAATGGTTCGAGTCTCAGCACGTAAAATAAGGCATTAACTAACTAGCTTGTAAATGTAAGCGTAGAGGAGGGATCAAGGATGAGGAAGGAGGAGCGGAGAGGAGGAATTGTCTTTGAATTGTCTCCACTCTTAAAGGGTACTGCTTCGGCAATCGCCTGGATTGGAGAAATATTTCCGACAAAATACTGGCCATGACAGCAACGAGCCGCCATAATTCTCCTCCAGACAGTGGACCTGGCTGCAGTTAGTGTAGCTAGTTTTGATCCGCCACCGTCGAAACTCGAACCCTAGGACCTCCCGGTCAGAGACGCAGCAGCGGCCACAGATGTTCTCACTGATCCATGACAGGCGGTTTTCAGATTTCAAAGATGATCTCGAGCTGCGCCTGCGAATCGGGAAAGGAGCGTCGCTTCTCTTCTCTTAAGGTGACAGCTCGGACATCTCCGCTACTGGACCTGTCCAAATAGCGGAGCAGGTGCTGGTGATCATTTTCAGCGTCGGCACCTCGTCACAACGCAAACTTCTGGTCTCGTTGGAAATGTGCCCGGGCACAGGATTTGAACGGATTCATTCTCACAACAGACGTGTGGATGGTGGCAGTCGTGATCGTGAGGTTGCCAGGTTTTGTGTTGATCTGCTTGTGGGGCGTTTTTTGTAGTATTTAAATATTTCAGATTGTTGTCATTTTTTATTATAGCGAAAAACGATATACAATGGTCAGTAATGTGACTTTTCAGTTTGTATAGAGAGAGTAATTTTAATTTAAAAAAATTAGAATGTTTTGAATGTTTTGATGAGCAGTAGTTTTATTTCCACGCAGCAGATTTAATGTTTATGGCTAATCTACTGAAAGGTGCTCTTTGATGACATTACATTGTTGGTAAAATGGTCTGCCTAATTATTCCTTGGTATTAACTTCAAATGTAAAGTAGAGAAAACCCCTAATCTAAGACTTGTTAAATCGGGCTTTGAGTAAAGACATTTATTTCACATTTCAGAAATTTGGTAATTCTGATTATCATTAAAGGATAAAAATTCAAACATTTTAGATTGTAATTTATACAATGTTTAGATAGTAAATTAACTAATCTTGCCAGAGACCGTACTTAATTTTAAACTAAATGCGAAGAATATCATAATACAATATCCATTGGCTTTCAAAATTACATAAAGGGGATGCATATAGTTATAATTCATCCCTGAATTTAAAACTTCTTCTCTTAAATCTTTTAAATTAAATTTCAATATTAATAGTTCAGGTGATACCATAAATAAAATGAAAGATCTTGAAGTACCTCCTTAATGCAAAATTAGTCTCTTTTGAGGTTAACAATTTATTTTTCACTTAATAAATTAAATACGTACATTGCTTCCAGAAAAATTCGTTGATTATCACTTTATTCATTGGATGCGTGCAATTTATACTCCACCGTGCAATTAAAACTTTACAATTCCCAATCTGAATTCATTGAAAAACTCGTTTAATTAAATCACTATAACACAGATGTGGCCGAGGTATTTCTAGCCGGCTATGAAACATGAACAAAAATGTACATCACTTATTACGAACTCAACTACATATAAACAATGAATGAATAAAACCAAATTGGGAAATTTAGGAAATTAACATCTGTTTGACTCTAGCTGACTAATGGAACAACATAAAATATTAAACAAGAGTAAATGCATTTTTTCATATAAAACATGTTGTACATGTTAAATTTTGTATCTTAGCATATTACAAATGTAAAATAATATGAGAAAGGAAAAAATCGTCCACAATCAACTTTGATTGTGGACGATTATTTCCTTTCTCACATTATGAATTACCACAAAATATGTGCTACCACCATGAAATTTAAATGTAAAAGATACAAACGTCGGTTATACCTAAACTCATTCTAAAAAGTACTGCCCTGGCCTCTGTCGCAGCCTCCGTCTTCACCCCTGCCTCGGCCCAAGACCTTGCCCCGCGCTCTACTCACGCCAGTACAACGTATGAGTCGGACGTGACTGTTTTCCTACATTCCACCATTTATAGTCGTACATATAGGCGTCTCTATCTTGTCTTTCCATTTCATGGGAAGTAATATTTTCATGTCGTCAGTTTCATTTTATTTCATCCGGAATGTGTTGAATATCTGCCATTTTCAAATATTTCTTTGTTCTCTTAGTCACTTTGGTGATTATAACTACATGATGAAAGGCCCATTAAAATAAGCCTTTTTCAGAAGAAATATGACATCAAATGTATGCCTCAAATAGTAAAAATAAGCTTCAATTTTGCAAAATTTAAATTATTCTTAAATGGAAACAAAACAATATTAAACTAACGGGTGGATATAGGGGTATAATTGCACAAGTGGTACGAGTATATTCCAGAAAACGAAAGAATAGAAACGAGTTTGTTTATTTACCACTCGTGAAGTTATACCCCTTTTTATACACTCGTTTCGTTAATTACTATACTAATATTTCCTCCTACGAAATCTAAGACAAATAAATTACATAATGAAATTCAACTCCTCTTACTAAAAACGATTAACTAAAGTTCTACACTTGCGTGGGAAAAATCTTGTTTTTACATTTAATAATACATTTTATTTACGAGCAGAATAGCTTGTAAAGTGTACTACTAATATTTCTGCAATTTTTACTGAATACTTTATGGATATCTTTAAAAATAATTTATAACAAACTGAATACACTTTTAAAAACTATAACTTACTATTATAAGAAAGTCAATAACTTTAAGGCAATTGAAAAAGATTTTTTGGTTCAAAATGTTTTTCACCCTCACTTAAAATTTTAAATGATAACTGAACTTGACCTCTTCTCATGTTTTCTTAATTTTACATAAAACCAAAAATTTTACTTAAAATTAGAAACTTAAACAATATTTAAAAAATGCTTGCAAAATTCTTCAAAAACGTACTTTCTAAAAGTTTGCTCACAAAATTCTCGACATAAGATTGCCATAAGATTGAATAAGAATGCCATCAATGATAGTATTTGGCCCTGGTATCCGAATCTACAACAAATTATCGTCTTTTCGGAGTTGTAAAATATACTTCAATATTTATCTGCATCGGAAGAACAGCTTTAATTTGCAAAACCTAGGCTATGACACGTTCTTTGAGAAATAATTTGAACATAAATCATTTCCCCGATTGGATTTATCGATGCTATCTCTAAAATAATTACTTGAAAACGCAAGTATTACAACAAATGGTTAGAAGCTATTTTCCATTGAATTACTTTTCTATACATGTGAAGGAGATCCCTCCAGTTGAATGCAAGTCCCCACACGCGCGTGTGCGTTTTCCGCTTGCCTTGGTTCTTCACGCAGTCTCTCTGCGCTGGCTTTTCTCAGCGAGGTCGCGCGAGCCACATTTCTGCAGGCGATGAAAAGGCGGCAGGCGGGGCGGAGTGGACTAGCAACGCCCTCACCCCGCTGGAGCACTCGCCTCTTCACGCCTTCGCCCCTTTCCGCCTCCGCCAGCGCTGCTGCCTGCACATTAGTCACCTCTGGCACCGCCCCCGCGTATGCCCTAGCTTCCGCCATCGCTTCTATCTCCACATTTACTCTTTTCCCTCAGCCTTTTCCTTCTCCCTTGCCTGCTGAAGCCACTCTGATCGGTAGGTTCAAGCCACCCTGTTCAAGTCACTCTGATCTATCATTATTCTTCTTCATTATTCTTTATTAGCTTGCAATCAGTTCCGGGATAGGATAGAATAGGTTAAAAATGGAAAGAATAAGAATTAATGTAAAGACTTTCATTCCTACCTACGCCTTCGTCCATGCCTTGGCCGCCATTCCTTTTGTCAGCCCTCGCCGCCACCTCTAGCCGTCTTCCATCTCCGTCCTTCCGCCACCGGCGTCTCTCGTCTCCGTTTCTGCCGCCTGCTCCGGCTGCCCCCGTCCCTCTCCCGCAGCGCCTGCGTCGCCAGGGTCCGCCAGCCTCCTCGCAGAAAAGGTTGGCGCTTCCTCCGTCGATCCCCGGCCTCCCGCAAGCGGGCGCGCGCTTCGTGCCGCGGCCATTGTGATGCAAACACCTATTCAGCGGGTGGCGCATTTTGCAAACGGGCGCCGCGTGACAGGAATGAGCTTTTTCGCCGGCTGATTTCACGGGATCTGCCTACGGCTTATCGCCTGTCTCCTTGCGCGGATGGAGCGTGGGCGAAGAAAGGAGTTGCCTGCAGAGTGCGTGTAACCGAGTGTGTTTCCTTCCATACGAGCCTCTAACATCCAATGTACAGAATACTACTTTTCAAATCGAGAAGCGCCGTGTAAAAACTCTTTCAAAAGATTTATCTGCAAGAATACACAAATCCCTACACATTTAGTATCATCTGAAAAGACTTTGTTATTGTTATAATAATAATATGACTTAATTGTACGCAATGTTGTGTGCATTCATAATCTGTGAAATATATATTTTAAAGTCATTTTGAAAGATTGGTGTTGTACGCAGATTGATTGAAAGATCGGGGCACTTCAACTGCTATAGTCATTAGTCCCGTTAGTTTAGGGAACGCTTTTTATGCCTCAAGGGGGCGGTATTCCTTTCCCCCTGAATGGTGACATCCGACGGCGACCTACATGGTCACATGCGGGGGAATTCATTCTCCATGCTACTCCTCCAGCGGGACATCTCCGTGTAAGTAAGTGTAAGTGTGTGTAAGTAAGAGGAGAGAATATGACAAGGAAGAAGAAAGAAAGATTTCTCTTCAGCATTCGCTTGATATTGATCGGAAAAAGCAATGAAAGCTACCGATCGGCGCAGTTGGCCATAAGAATCCTCCTCCAGACTGCTGCTGAATTCGACCTATCTAGCTAGTGGAGAAACTCCGCTACCATCGGAACTCGAACTCTAATCTCCTGGTTAGAGTCGCTGCATAGGGTCGCAATGTTGGCTTTGAGCTGATTCTGTTGCTGTCATCCGATTCCGTGTTATATTATCATGCAACGCCATGTAAGTTACAATACTAATAATATGCAGATTAAATGTTCGAACATGTAATGGTTTTTCCTATTATGAGTACAATATTTATTAGAACGGTATGAAATTTGTGATGCCACAATGTACCTTTTCCATTTTCCCCATCCCTTCCCCGTTGTCGTACGTCAGAGCTTAGGGAATAAATCGGGGCCCTACGCAGTAACTTCCTATTCCCAGAAATTAATTCCTAGTTAATAGCTCCCGAGTGCGGCCCATACATCGAAGAGGTAACTTTTACGCACGTCTCGATTCTGTATAATTATGCACGCACGTCCCAAACAGTGAATGTACCATTGTTGAGATTATTTGGTCAAGGAGTGTAAATTACATGATCCCCCAATGCAGTGGTACTCAAAAGCACGAATCAATAATGCACTGATACTCAAACGATAACCAATAGCTCCGTATTCGCCAGGCCATAGGGCAACCAGGTGATCATCTGCTCGTGATTCCACATTGCAAGCAAACGGTGTCTGCTTGCGAATTTTCGTTTCTTGGAAACTTTTAGTGCGCAATCCCAAACTGTGCTGCGCCATTATAGCAATGCTGCTAAGGGCTGTATTTGAAATGTAAAATATTCTTTGGCCTGTTTTTCTCTCTAGATTTTGAGAGCAAAATAAATCTCCAAGGCACGTTACTTCAAAATGCACGAGTTTAGTCCTAATTTGTGTCAAGGGGACTTTGTAATTTAAATTACGTGGTAACAACCGGTTTTGCGTATTGGATTTTGGGAACGTCTAAGAGGGGTTAAAATGAGTAAGTTTGGGATGTTTTCGAAGAAGTGGGTTGATAAATAAGTGGTTGGTTAAAGGTTCTAACTGAAATTTTGTGAGGAGTTGTGCATTGGAAAGTTTGTAATTGCGCGTAGAAAATCATTTTAGACTACATAAAGTTTGTTGGTACTTGATTTGCAAGCAATGATTCATACTGAGCATGCATATAAAAGTAATTGTATTATGATAGTTTTGTGAAATAGCAAAGCAATAATGTATGGTAATTTAGAAAATCAGTTGATTATTGGTTTAAGTTAGTGTAATTTTTTTCTTTTATAACTTAATTATTTATGTGATATTTCCAATTGAGGTGGGTGTTTAAGAAAATGACCTAGGTATTTTATGGGTTTCTTGCGAGACTGGCAATGCACAGGTCTTCGTTTAATGTTAAGGGGAATGGAGGTGTAACAAACATATTTTGGCTGCTGTTTATGTCGGATTGATTTTAATTTTGTTTTTGTTTATGTTAATTTGGAGTAAATAGAACTGAAATTTATATTATATTAATCGACGGACCTGATGAATAAATAACCGCCAAACTGAAACCTTTTTAATTTATCAGTTTTGGAAGGTCGTCTACCTACGAGTTACGAAGGGAGGGTGATTAAGGAGAGCCTTGACTGCTTTCCGATGAGAGTTGTGATTATGATAACGGCAAACGTTTTATTGTTGAGAAACGTCCGACGAGACGAATCTCGACATCGTATCTCCTACCACTCACGAGTTAGTCTCGCGACCTTGACAGTGGCGATATTAGCCAAAGGTTCATCATTCACTGGAACATCCTGTTTCGCTCAGCTCAATACGGCATCTTGCATTATACTTTGTACTTTTTTATCCCTTTCACCTGACACACCACCCACAATTCCAATCACACGATTGTCGTTATTGAACGTAGGGGCATGGATGTGAGATGTGATGGGTCAAATCATGATTCCACCCGTTGGTGCGCAGCTCCCGACGTATACAACTTCCGATGCTCGACGAAACGTATCAGCCGTGCACTGCTTTTCCCCAGAAAGAGCACTTTGGAGTTTTATCTCGTCTTCCCGAGGACCGGATGTGGGGGTAAGCAGATTGACCCCTTCAACAACGAGCTTCTGACATTACCGCGAATTTCAGGCTGTGATGGTTGCGGAAAATGTGCCTTCTGTCTTCTCGGCACGGTTTTAGAATTGCCTGCAATAAATTCCTTGCACGGCTCCATCTTTGCGGAAAGCGCTAAGTGCGAGGCGGGCTTTAAAAGAGCGATACTACGAAGCGGGGTCTGGACTGCACAGCACAGTGTACGTACTTACGATGTACAATACCAGACGAACAAGATTACTATTTTCAATGTATTAGTAGATGTTATGGATTGTGTGGCTGCCATCTAGTATTAGAGCAGAGCTAAAACAGAATTTAATAAATAATGCGGGATTTTAAAGGAAATTACTTATACTTTCTCGCACTGTAAGGTAATTTTATCGCTTTTACTTTTACACAAAGGTAGATATATAATTTTCTATCAATTATTATTATTATTATTATTATTATTATTATTGGCGTATAGGCCATTACTGACCACGCGACACGATTAACGTGTGTAATTGTTCCAGGATCAGCTTTTCAGCTGCATCCTTGGATTACAACAAGGTGCTTACGCCTTGAAGTGTGATTATTATTAATGGATTAGGAGGTGATAGGATATTGGTGAAAGATGATCGTGGACTTTCTGATCCATCCCAGCATTCGCTTTATGTCCGAGGGAAACCACGAAAACCCCGGTCAGGATGACCTGCCCGGGAATCGAATCCGGACCTCCAGATTACGAAGTCAGCGCGCTACGCACTGACCCACTTCGCTCGGTGTTGTTATTATTATTATTATTATTATTATTAATAATAATAGTTTATTAATTATATTTTAATAATAATAATAATAATAATAATAATCCCAAAGCCCAGCCCTACGTCCGAGCAATTGAGAACTTAGCCACGTGGAGACGGGCAACGTCAGAAAAAATTTGGCGGCAAACAGGGCGATGGACACCGCATAGAGATATGAGACAACGGAATATGCGTCGTATAAGGCCTCGGAAAAGCAAGCGCTGCCCTGGGGGAGCGCCGGGGGCACCTTCGAAAGGCCACCGCTGGAGGTTGACAGCATCGAGCCGGTTGGGTGATCAGGAGCTGAACAGGCGGGCCCCTGATCCGGGGATAACCCCCGAATATGCCACGCCCGAACCATAGCAGCATCCTATCCATCTCCACTTATAGCTGCACCTGCCGCAGTGCTTTCCCAGAGAAAGCATCTATTGCTTCCAGAGACCACTTGCCGCAGGCAGCAACGCCGAAGGATGAAGTGGACTATAAGAAAATAAATACCTTCTCATGCGTGAATACTACACCAATTACCAAAATGGAGACTGACACACGGCCTACCGACCAAAAGTTACATCAAAGATGTTCTTCACTGTCCTGATTCTGAAGTTAGTGAGCAAAGAATAGCGACCAGGTCGAGCAATTTGTTCAGAAAATCTCCTCCTGCACCAGTTTTGGAAGCATCAGGAAGAAGTGGAAGAAACATGCTAAACTCCTCAGAACCTAGTAATCTGGGGCAGTGGAGACATCATAGCCTGAGTGCAAAACTCAGGATGACAATTGGGACAAGCATGTCAGAAACGTATGGATGATATAGAGTAGAGAAGAGGTGAAATTTCGCAATGAATTTGCAGTCGCACTTGCGGATTTGAAGGAACTGACCCAACTGAAAACCGCTATCTCATTTCCGTAGACAAAATTGCTCGAAGAATTAAGCAAGAGCAATAGCGTTCTTGAAATGAGAAAGACTGCCAACAAATCTACAATCAAAACCATCATTCGAAGAAGTACACAAGCAGTTTATTGTGCTGCGTTGTGGCTTCAAGAGATGTAACGGTTCCAAGCTTTTCAGCCGCGTAGCAACTTCCACAATGATCGAAGTGAAAAAAGAATGCCACTTGGGAAAGCGGTGGTATACTCGTTATAGAAAGCACTAGGAGAAGATATTGGGAGACTCACGCAATTTAAAAGAAGGAAATACGCTCAGAAAAAACTGAGAAGAAAGGTGGAATAACATCCTCCTCAAATACAAAATTCATACGAAGCAACGAGCCTTGAATTCAACAATAACAGAACATCTTACACTCTACGACAAAAGCTTTTGGCGTTAACAAACGCCTCGACGCTACAGGAATTGCACTCCCGAGGAAGCAACAGAATTCTTTTTTGAA
>BOPP01000013.1:432673-461652 GCA_017312745.1 Gryllus bimaculatus
AAAAGTTGTGAATTTCGATAATTTTGTTGTAGATTGAAAATGAAATGTCTAACAACGTAACCACAACATAACATGATTTGTATACTTACATATTTTATCCACCTGAACAGTATTTTCTTGAAACTATATGATAACGAACTATCAGATTAGGCCGCGTGTTCTCGTTTTTGTTGCAAATGCGATACCTCAATATAATAAGCGGGCGAGCCTGATTTCATATGCAGATCGCATTCATTGTTGGTTTCCACATTTACACCTCCACGCTCACCAGCAATAGACTCACACGATTTTCGAAGAGTAATATGGAAGGGATTGTACTATTACATTCCAATTTAGGACTGCCATTGAAATGCAAATGTTTGCTCTATGCCAACAACTTCAGTCAGATGGCTTATTAGACCTGCAGGATTCTACCAATGCTACTATCAATGGTACAGTATAAGCTCCTGCTGTGGCGAATATCGCAAGTAATTTATCACCACGTCGTATATTCACGTACGTTATTGCTATCATTACTTTTAATTTTCTTTCGTCGATACATTTCTTTGAAGGTCATGTTTTAAGGACATATTTGTCACTGTCATATTATCATCAGTAGTGTGGAATGGCCTGCCATGCCGAAGTTGCCCCAAGAAGACCATCTCTACCTATCTTTTTACTTTTATTTTTTTCTATTGTGAGTAATAGTGAAATACATTCGTCAATCTATCATTCTTATTGTGTAACATCCGGTGATGTTGTAAACTATTTGGTTTTCTCTCGTACACTTTGAGGTACGTTTCTTTTCATCTTCTTTTAATCGTACCGAAGATTTATTCAAGTTTGATTTGTTTTTGCTGCACATCAACAGTGCTAAATGTGTTATATTGCATCCTATATATCAATTAAAAAATAATATTTAAATATTAAAATTGTTCAATAATTTTACGCAAATTTACCTGAATAAACAGTGTCATTCTATTATTACGTTAAATCAGGGTTTCTAATATATTCAAAACAGAGTAGAGTTTAGGCGAATTAGTAAACGTTCTCAGTATCTACTTACCTAGTTGACCGGGGTGAAACAAAGTATCTTTAGTGATTCTCGAAGTAATCGGCAGGAGGCCCTTGACACGCCCTACATGTTGAACTCGGCCGGATGAGGGTGTGTTCATCCAAGTCGGCCACATTGTATCGCCTCGTGGCCAGCCCAGCCCCGAAGCCACGGGCCCATGATTTATACATCAGCCGCGAGGAGTCGAGATGAGAGGAGAGGAGGGGCGGGACGGGGCGTCGGCCGCGCGTGCTCATTGGCGCGGGGCGAGGTGTGACGGCCGCGGCGCGGGAGTCACAGCAGCCGCGGACACGGACGCCCGAGATTAGGAGGCGGCCAGGAGGCGACCAGGAGGCGGGCCGCGGCGCCGTGACGCCCGCAGGGCGGTTCCAGGATTACCCACGCACAAAGAGCGCCAGAGACACATTCACACATAGGAACAGGATGGGGTGCGTCCATGGGTAGAGTGACAATAGAAGGGTAGAGACATAAAAAGAAAGGGGCAGAGACACAGAGGGATAGAGACATAGAGAAAGGCGAAGAAAAAAGAGAGGGGGAGACGCATAGTCGGAGAGACAGATAAAGTGATAAAGAAAGAGGCAAATACACACACACACACACACACAGAGACAGAGACAGGGAGAGATAGAGAGAGACAGAGAGAGACAGAGAGAGACAGAGAGAGAGACAGAGAAAAACAGAGAGAGACAGAGAGAGACAGAGAGAAAGACAGAGACAGAGAGAGACAGAGAGACAGAGAGAAAGGGAGAGGGAGAGAGACCTACTCACACACGAAGATTCAATGGTATGCTAATGCAGAGACAGTCTGGCTACTATAATATGTATATTGGTGGCCACGAGACAGTTCTGCTACCGGGAAAACGTGGACTAGAAAGTTAGTCTCAAAATAAAGATATACTGCGTTAAAAGGAATTAATTTTTTTGTTCTGATGTTTCTCCCCCCTTTCAGTCTTAACCATTATTTTTTACCTCTTGAAGTTTATTCCCCCCTGCGAGTCTTACAATTCCATCCATCCTTTTCTTTCTATAACTTTTCTATTTCTTTCTTTAAATATTCACTTTATTTATTGTTACGTCTTCCTATTTTTCTTCCTACTTTACCTTTTCTTTATCACTCTTTACTATACCTTTTTCTTACTCGTTGTTTTCCTTTGGATACTTGCTTCTGATATTTTTTCTTTACTCTTTTGAGGACAATATTTCCATCTCTTTGCTTTTTTAAGATTCACTTCCACCATTATTTTTCGAATTCTCCATAACTGTAAATTAGTTTTCACCGATTTTCCTCCTTCCTTTGTTTTTTTCTGACTGCTTACTTTCGTCCCTGCCCTAATGAGTCCCTGAAGCTGACCAAAGTTTCTGCATGTGGCCGCATCCATTATACAGACCGCGAGTGTCAGGCGAGAACTGACCTACATTTCATGCGTTGCTCTCAGCCTCTTAGCATTTGCAAATAGCGCTGCTGCCCAACTTCATTCACTATAGTCCCACCTACTATTCCCTCATACCCTCCCCTCCCTTCCCTTTCATTCACCGTGATCACGCCTCCCATTTCGGCTCTTCTACTCCCACGACCTCTCCTCACCCCTTCCTGTTCAGCACATCTCCATTCCCTACCCCTTTCGCCTTTACGTCTCTTCTCCTACACTCCACCGTCCCTCCCTTTCTTTCTGCTACCAATGATCCTTCCCCGTCCTTCCGGCCTCTCCTTTCCGTTTTCCACCGCTACTCCCCATTTCTTCCGTCTCTTTCGGAACGCCCCCACCCCTTATATCCTCTGGGACGCTGCTCAGCGCTGTATTCCCAGCGTGAAGCCGGGAGTTGCCATTTCTGAAAAGCGCCTCCTGTCGTTCACTCTAGCTTTCCCTTGATCGCGGTGGCTGTTTCTAGGAAGGATGACGCGCTGGATGTAGGGATACAATTTGCCCGAGGGAATTGTCTCACGTTGTCTGCATCGAGCGATGCACGGCAAATCAATGTGTATTGTTTTGTGTGTTGTAGAAGATAACTGTTTAGGGTATTCCAATTTCTCTCCTTACTAATATGTAAAGGCTTTTATTTATTATTCATGATCCTGTTTAAATATAAGTATATCAGAAAAACTTGATATACCGGTCATGTTTTAGGAATGATTTGAGAATTAATCTTATATGAATAAAATATTATAGACTGTTCCCGATATTTCAACAAGAAATTATATGCTATTGCATCGTCATGTTTGTGTGGTGAATCTAAGTGATTGTGAAGCAGTATAAAATAAATTTTTATTCCATTAAGGATTCAGCTTTTTGCTATTTAATACCTCAAACATCCTATTTTTCACCTACATGTGAGTTATGAGCTTTTCCTTTCATATTTATCATTTCTCATTGATAAAAGCTAGGAATTACACACGGTTGCAAATATTTTCTACTAACTAACTTCCTCTATTGACTGAGAAGTCTTGCACGTCATTGTAATGTAGATACCTGCTTTCTGATAATTCTGTGATGTAGAAATGTGGTCAAGAGATCGTTTGATGTCGTATGCAGAGACCACGCTCGGGCTCATCGTTAGCTCTCACCCGCCGCTATGATAAAGTCATATTCTGGTTTCGGTGGGAGAAGTGCGGTGAGTAGAAATTATCCTTTGTGCAGTTGGGCAAGGGCCGTATTTGTGACAACCGAGAGATGTTGTAGGGGCAACTGCGAATACTTGCCACTGTCATGAACCGTTATTCTGGAGGGGCAAAATTTTGGTAAGTTTCTGTTTAGACTTATTTCTATCTCGTGACTTGTACTGCAACACGTTGCTAACAATACAAGGTAGCTCAGTAATAGCAGTAAAACCTGAAATATATTGTTGTTATATACATCGTGTTTCCCATAAACCATGCCATTGAAAATATCACCTGCGAGATAATCATGTCTATAATAATATGGTTTTCATTGCGAATTCATGATATCTGGTTTTCTTTTCATCTTTAAATAGATAGACTCACTGAAATTACTACACAATTTAGTTCAGAAATACTCTCAAATGTTTGGGTATATCACTGCACAGTGAAGAGGCACTTATTGAAACTTAAACAATTGAGAATAAAAGTAACTCATTAGTTTGGAGGATAATTATTTTTAATTGTAATGTTATTAATGGAAAATTAGAAAAATATATATTAGTTACATTATCATGTTTTTGGCATTTCACCAAATGCAACACTTCTCCGGTTATCACATTTATTGACGATCTGAAGGTGTCGTCACTGAAAGTCGATACATGAACTTCCTCACCGAATTTCTTTAGGTTTTTAGGTTGATGAGAATTATTTTCACCTACCTTTTCTCAAACCATGGTACACGAGTATTGTTTAAATAGATATATCGCAAGTAATACCCCATAATATCATAGTAATGTGCCGCGGCAACAGAATCATTTGCTTACTGTCGCAGTAATGTAAATTTTTGTTCAAATCGTAAGATATTATGGTGACCGATGAGCATACCACGAAACGTTAGTGTTATTACTGCCTCGTCCAAAATAAAAATCGAGGCTCCGTTACTCTACGCCTCGATTTTTTACTTTTTTCCTTTGAAATAATAACACTCATAACATTTCTAGGCATGTTAATAGATAAAAACAACTCATTTTTCAAAATTACCTTTTAGAGGGGAGAGCAAAACGAATGCAACCCAGCCGAAGTGGTGTTTTCTTACAATGAATTTTTATTTAATACTGAATTTAAAATTTATCTTGTTAATTTATACTTATTTGTACCAGAAATAACTATAAATCAACATATAATTGAATTAAATTAAAGTTTGAATGAACTTTAGTTACCCTGGGGAATCAGTCAGCTGCTCCCGATTAGATAAAACGGTTTGGCGGCGTTGCCATCGACAATTCTTATTTCCCGTTCACCGCGCTCATTTGAAAGAAACCATAATGGCGTTCAGCTGTCATTAATGAACTATGAATTATAATTCGATCCCTTTTTCTTCTAATTAATAACTCACATTACGGACATAATATAATTATTGTATTCCTAAGTTTTATGTAATTGTATTTTGAAATGTTTTTGATAACTGCATCCCTATGTCGATGACTGTCGCAAAACAAACACATACTTACCCCTAAAAAAGAACTGTGCACCTGCAAAAATAATGTAATTGGGTAAATACCGAAACTGTTCAAGTCACTTTATTTTGCCCTACAAAAGCAGCGTTTGTCGTAACATGCGCCATCGGGGACGCGCGACGCGCGAGAAAAGATACGCGCGTAATACCGCATTAGGGTCCGTTTCATGCCGACAAGTGAAACATAATGGCGCGGAAGCCTGGAGCGAAGGTTCCGAATGGAAGCGACATCCATTCTCGGCCGAGCCGCTGTTTTCGGCGCTTGTTCCGGACGCACGGAATCGGCGTGATTGATGGGTCTGCAGTGAATCAGATTATCAGCTAGAATTTTAACTAGACACGCCCTTGTTTGCCTGCTGAACTGTGTATTATTATTTCCTCCGTTTATGCAAAGGAAATATGATTTATTTGACTCGTAGTCGGGTAATGAAATTGTTTCAGACAGTAAATTTGGGATATGGACCTAAATCCTCTTCGAATAAAAAAAAGCTGTGGGTAAAACTGATTTAAAATTTCTTAGTTTTTTATTTAATGTTTTTTGCGACCCTTCTTTCATCTCCTCCACCCCATAGTCGATATAACGATATAAAGATAGCATAGGTCGGATTTTCACCGTTAACAAAAATTACATTATCACGTAACAAAATTATAAAAGTTTGAATACTTTTCGGATCTCAAATGTCAATTGGAAAGAAAAACATTTTATGAACGATTTCTTGCATAATTTCTTGCATGGTAATAGTGTACAAAAAATGTGTCCACGATGACTATTACTCTTCCGATATTTAATTAGGTTGTCAAAGAAAATGATGATTGTCGAAATCACTACAAATAAAGAAATATAAATTGTATGTCTATGATTTTCGAATGTTTAGCCCTTAATTATTTTTTTCAATTTACTGACGGCGTGTGTTTTTATATACCACAAAACATTAGAAATTTGGATCGAATTCTTTTGAGGGGCCAATAATAAAAATAAGCGTGTGAAAACTGTTTCAGTAAAATGTTTTCTTAATATTCAGTTGAATGCAATCCCCAATCCATCTGGGCTCTGCTGTTGCTGGACGCTGTCGTGCGACGCGGAGCGTGGCGAGCAGAACCGGACGAAGCGAGCCGAGCTGGCGGAGTGGAAAGGGCGGAAGGAGCAAGCCGAGCGGAAGGGCAAAAAAACGAGGGAAACAGAACAAGCGAAAAGAGCGAGAGCGGAATAAGCGAATGGAGAGGGAGTGGATAGACAGAGCACGCCTCGTACGACAAGTAGAAGGAATGGGCGTGGCGGAAAGGCGGAAGAAGAGGGAGGTGCGTGAAGAGCGGGAGGAACAGACAAAGTGGAAGGGGCGGGAGGTAATGGCAATTGGGGCCGTCATCTTAAGTGCTTTTTTATTTCTCTGTTAAGCTTTCTTTCTGAACAAATTATTAATTTCTTTTGTAAAAAATAAACAATTTCCGTGTTTCTGGAGTATTTATATCCGAAATAGCGTTTTGGTCCGAAATATGACATGTCCGAAATAGCGTTTTGGTGTGGCTGTGTTTTTCATGGAGTGGGCTTGCACCCCTTGTTATTTTGTGTGGAACAATCACAGCACATTCCTACGCTAGTGTTTTAAACACCTTCTTGCTTCCTACTGTTAAAGAGCAATTCGTAGATGGTGATTGCATCTTTCAACACAATCGAGCACCTGTTCATATTGCACCGCCTGTGGCAGAGTGGTTACACGACAATAACATCCCTGCAATGTACTAACCTGCACAGAGTCTTGACTTGAATCCTATCGAATACTTTTGGGATGTTTTGGAACGACGATTTCGTGCCAGGTCTCACCGATCTACATCGATACCGCTCCTCAGTGCAGTACTGCGTGAAGTGAGGAATGGGCTGCTATTCCCCAAGAAACCTCCCAGCATGTAGTTGAAAGCATGCCTGCGAGAGTGGAAGCTGCCATCAAGGTTTCAACACGATGGCCAACACCCTATTGAGTTCGAGCATTACCAATGGAGGGCGTCACGAATTGCTGAGTCATTTTCAACCACTGTCCGGATACTATTGATCACGTAGTGTATGTTTCTGAAATACAAAGTTTTGCATAGAAAGTTTTTTTTCAAACCAACTTTTGAACCTGTATTGCGGCTCAGCGGTTTGGAATATATATATATAATACACGGTGTTATATTGACCACATTATCGAATGAAGGAACACAGAACATTAATACGTTTCTCTCATCTTTTGTTTTTACAAAGACTTCAGTGGCTGATATTTTACATCCTTCTGGATTCTTTCTGTGATTACATCCCACAAAAGCGTTTGTGGCTGTATTATATAACCGTGTATTCGCGAAATTCGACAAGTAAACAGTAATTGCGATTGTTTGCAGAGCCGTGCGGCTATGTGGCTTATGCTTGTTCCAAGCGTGCGGATTTCTGATTTCTGAGTGTGAGTGCATACTTGTGCATGTGTGTGATGATTGTGTAAGTGTGTGCAAGAGAGAAGCTTCGCAGATTGCGATCTATGCGTCAGTCAATATACTCAATTGACCCTTAACTGCCTGTTTATTTTGACGGCAGAACTCTGCCGTTTGTTAGGACGGTATGTACTCTGCCGAGAATCCCGCGCCGTGGGTTTCATTAGCAGTCCCGATTGCCATATTGCCTTTCACTCGTCCTAGTCGCAGGTGCAAGTTGCTCTTGACTTCTTTTTGCTAGATTACCGTTGACCACTCACAATGATGCCATTTAAAAAATATAAATAATAAACATTTTTTGAAAGTAGGATTAACTCTGTTAAAAAGTTTTATAGTAAGTCCAAGCACGTTTTTTACATAATTTTTTATTCCTTTCCTTCAGAGTGCAATAAAACAACAGTCATAGTATAATATTGTATCTGTACATTTGAGGACTCTTTGATCAAGTTTCAAGTTGATCGATAATGATGATAGACATGTTGACGAGTAGAAAATCCAGTTTATTATAATATTTTGATGTGAAATGTTATTCGCAATGACTAAGCGTATGTTTAAACTTTGTGTCTCATTGCGTGTGCCTGACGAAGAGAACCATAATTGTAAATTTCCGAAACATCACCCCAAGTATAAATTAAAAATTCCTTGTACTGTATTGACGAATTTTGCAATAAAAAGAAAGTTTTATCTGAAAATTTTACTAGTGTTGCGTCTGCCATTAATTTGATGGCCAGACTGGATTATTAAATGTCTTATCAAAATTGTATTACACATTTTTCTTTAAAGACCATTCTGATTGTAAGGGGAACAAAAGGAACATGCCAAGGAATGTACATTTTACTGTTCGAAATGAGAGGGTTATATGACATTAATTTAAATGTTCCATGTGGATTTGGCCCTTACTTTTATTATCGACAATACCATTTCCGTGTGTTTTATGGTCCACATTGCCTTTGAATTGTTTCAACAAGGATCTTGATTTGACACATGCAGGGACACACATTCTGCGTTTTGTACCAGTAGTCAAAAATTATTTCTGAAACTATAACAGAGTTTTAAAATTTTTCTATTTATATATTGGAGGTTAATATGGATTGCCTACGATATAATTCATTCAACGAAGTCACTGGTATGCACATAATATTTGTAGTTAACCAGATCTAGGGTAAATGAAATATAAAGGGTTATACAATGCTCTGCAAATGCGAAAATATTGCTGTAGCGTAGTGAGATTTAGTACACCGCTTTTAACGTTTATGCGCAGCAAATGAACAGAGAATATAGAGGAAACAATTCTAGAGGTAAAGGAATATTGGACAAAATTCGTCATTTAAAAGACCCATCTCTTCTGCTGTTATCACTTCGAGAATCCTCTGAGGCACGTGTTCAGCACTACCAAAATTATCTGTAAAATGTATTAATTTTTAAGATATCTTCAATATCTTTACTATTTTCCCTGTTAATTTACGTAGGTAATGGTTTATTCAAACAATCGTACCAAAATATAATAATTCAAACTAATTTACATTGTTACTCTGTATATAATTTAAATTTAACATTTAAACTGAAACACCGGCCAGTTCATTTTTCAAAGAAAAGATGCTCTTGAAATGGACATTCTAATGAAAATATTGTTTCCTTATTCCACTTTCACTGTTACTCCTTTGGGAGTGTAAATAGAGCATACACAAATTGAACACTTTGTTAGAACATTTTGTGAGACATTTCTGCTCTAAGGGACAACGGATTCGATTTTCTGATTCATTTGGCACAGTTTGTTCTGCAAAAATACATACTTCTCTCTTACATTGTCTTGCCGGTTTTTGCCATATTTTTTCGGAGTTTATGGAATGAGTTGAATGAAATGATGAGACGAGTTAATAGTCGTTAATCCAAATCCAAGTAAGTTTTGAATCGAAAGTTGATCATTCCCAAAGACCATTCACGTTAATCTGGTTTTGTGAAAACTTATTATGCAGTTGGTTTCAATCAAAGACCTTACTCTCTGAAAATATCTGATACGAAACTACTTCATGATGATGAATCAAGTTCAAATGAACAGCGCTCTTTTGTTAGAACTTAAATATTTGAAATTTCATTTCTCTTATTGTATATGTGTGTTATTAATGATAACATTAATTTTGACAATAAATAATTGAACTTGATTGAAGGAAGAGAGAAAGAAATTTTAAATAAATCGAGCTTTTACAATTGTTACTGGTAAGGATATTTAGTATTAGTTGATTTGTGGAGATATATTGTAAAGAAAACTACACTAATTAAGTAATAAATAGATTTTGAATTTTTTATGACAATTGGACTGTATTTGGTAGATTTTATGAACAATTGAGAGGAATTGCACTTACGGTCTTCATAATAGAAAATCACGACTACTACAAAACGGCACAGAATTTTTCGTAATATTTTGGAGTCAGAACTAGGCTCTTGGTTTTGCCAACTTCATGTAACGGCACTTTTACGATCTACCAGGACCTGCCGTGGTTCCTTTTACAGCCTCGGGGACAATTCTTAGGTGATGAGGTCCGGTTTTGAACCATACATGGGAAACCGCAGCTTTATTGGGGGATCTGAGACCCAATTTATCTACATCCACAGGCATATTGTACAGAAATCTCACCACACAGTTACCGATCAGGTCCAGAGGTTTTGGAAGTATTAGATAATTATGTGATACAGGAGGAACTGAGAATCTCCCCCATGTCACCTTCTCACTCCCCTTTCACCCAATGTCCACGTTCTTGGACTCACCTTCCGCAACTCCTTTCTCACGAAGGCGACTCACTTGTTCGTATTACGAGTATCTGAAAACGTGTTACGTTGTGAAACACAATAATTTGATAAATACAGTATTTGAAGCATACGCGGACTGGATTTTGCAACATTGCAATACGTCTCAATGACATTTGGTATTATTCGTTTCCATAGCAATCATGCAAATAGTTACTTTTGCATTAAAATCTATCAATATCGTACTCAGTAAAGGGCAGGTTTGTTAAAATTAAATAATTTTCAGAAAACCGATTAAATTATTTATAGAACGTCTCAATTAACTCCATTGTTTAGTATTCTTTTTTGTAATATTTAGATTGAAAGTAATGTTTTTTTAAATACATGCATGTTTTACATTTTCTCAATTTTTCTGTACCCTAACAGTTCAATGGGATTGCAACATACAAAACAGCGTAGAAGAAAAAACATTGTTAGAAAATTTTGAACTGCTTTTCACGAATTGTCGTTATATTGTTTTTTAATATGCTAAACATTTTAACTCCTTTACAGACTCGGAGCAGATCAATGCGTTAATCTTAATTTGGGGGGGGGGATATGCAGTGACTGATTTCTGCACTAGCGTTATTCACAGATGGACGAACAGACAGGCAAACAAATGTAGGTTAGAAAATATCTGTTACCATATTTCGCAACAGGGTGCCCAGAAACGCATTTCCGTTAAAATCTTGACATCAATTTTCCGAAGATTGACGTAACTTTCTCTAAGCTACGTATATTAATCCGTTCAAACGTAAACGAGAAAGTACAACAGTGATCCAGAACGGAATTCTTGGTGGCCTTTGTTACGTTATTTAGGGTAGATGCAGATTAGAACAAATGATATATTTTCAAATCCACAATCTCTTCCTAATCGTTCAGCGATTAAGTTCGTGAGATACATGTTTCGGAACGGGAAAAACAAGTGAAGCACCATTAGCCAACGCGCTGCTCGATGGCAACCACCTCCAAGTGGAACAAACAAATGAAGGCTGTGAGGTCCAGTCAGGTCCGTTCATCAAGCGGCCACTCGTCAGGGCGCAATCGGATCACGAGGGCGCGGACCGCAGCGGTTCCAATTACGCGAAACACTACGCGGCGGCGAGGGTCGGGCGCTGGGGGGCGCAGGTTTGGGGTGGGAAAAACCGTAACGCAATGGAGGGAGTGAGGGAGAGGCAGCGCACGGCCTGGAGATGCATAGAGCTGGGCTGAGGATGGAGCCAGCTCAGTACCTGGAGGACAGTGCTGGGGTAGAGAAAGAGACAGCTCAGGATCTGGAGAGACAGCGTAGTACGGCCTGGCGAGGTATAGATCTGGGGAGGGGAGAGATATGGAGCTGGGTGCTGGAAAGAAAGAGAGAGAGAGTGAGAGTGGGGGAGAAATCACTACCTGAAGAGGGATAGAGTTGTGGTGGAGAAAGTGACAGCTTAGGACCTCGAGATATAGAACAGGACCTGTCGAGGGAGCTATAGAGCTTGAGAGAGGAGAGGTGTAGAGCTGGGGCTCGGGAGAGAGCTGAAGATTTGAAGAGTGGCGGAGCAGGGCTTGGAAACACGAACCGCAGAATCTGGAGAGAACCCGATCAGTGCCCAGATAGAGGGAGAGTAAGGCCTGAAGGCAGACGCGACAGGACAGAGCTTAGATTGACGAGAAGAAACCGAAAAGAAGTAAAGAAGGGAGAGATGGGGTAGGGAGGGGTAAAGGTGACATGGAAAGTAAGTTTGTTGCTGGATTCGGCGAGGAATGGGGCGATATGTGATGGGAAAGATAAATAATAGTTGGGAAACGTACATTGTGATGTAGAGGGATAAATCGAGTTGCAAGGGAATATAAGAGAGGAGAGAGGGGAATTAATGTGGCGAGGAGCATGGTAGCGAGGAATGGCAGGAAAAGGAGGGATTCATGTCAAGGAAAGAAGGGTCGAGTGAATAACGGTAATCGGAATGGGAGGTGGTTAGACACAGAGAACAGTGGCATGGTAGAGCGAGGTTAGGCACTGTAAAGGAGGCAAAGCGGAAAGAGGTAGTGTGAGATGAGTTTGGGTGGGTTAAGGAGGGCAGGTTGAGCCTAGCCCATTTCATCTTCCAAATACACAGGTGCGGCGGAGCGGGGCAGGGCGGAGTTTGGCGGCCGGGGATGACGGGGTGCTGTGTACCGCGCACGGGCGGATTCTGATTAAAGCAGCGCCCTCAAAAACACATCCATCACCAGCCGGGGCTTCCGGCCTCGCTCGCATCGCGGGTCGACGCTCCCCGGCAGGTGAGCACATCCCATTTTTAACGCGAGTTTTATCGATGGGCGGCCGCTCGGCAAACGACGCGTTGTGTTGCAGATGGACGACCGGGTTATTGTGATTGCAGGGGTTTGAAAGCACTGTTCTGTTGATTTTGAGTTTTCGGAGTATTTGCTATCAGTAATTCGTGAGAAAACAATATAAACCGAATCCATAAACCGAAGTTACCAATAATCTGTTACATGTACTTCTCTAGTATAAATAATACCCTCGAATATTCGGAGATGTAATCAAAAGGAGCTAGGTAAATTTATCAGAAGTTCAAAATACCACGCTTAAATTCTCTCGACCGAAATTAATCGAATACAATTAAAAATGTCGAATTCGAAGAATAAAATATACACAGTCCGTCCCACAGAAAAGGTGACTGATTTTATGTTTGCGGAACCAATTGTGCGATCTGTGATATGATGCAGGAATTAAGTAGTGTTGTGTTTCAACTACCTTCCGTTTTAAAAGGAACAACGCTGGCGTCACAGCGTTGTTCACAAAACAGTATGTTTTGACCCTCGGTCGTGAAAACAGCTATGGAGCAACGTGCGAACATTAAGTTTTGTTTCAAAGTGGGTAAAAGTGCCACAGAAACTTTTGAAATGATACAAAGTGTTTATGGTAGTGAAGCAATGAGTCGTAATAACGTTTTTAAGTGGTATGCAAGATTTCGTAATGGAAGAGAAAGCATTGAAGACGATCCACGTCCAGGAGCATCAGCGGCAGTTCAAGTCGAAGAAAATATTCAAAAAGTGGCTGAAATTCTTCGAAATGATCGTTGTGCTTCTACCAGGTAAATCGAGAAGCTCACTAGAATTCCTAGAACAACTGTGCATTTCATATTGACTCAAAATCTGGGCAAAAGGAAGATCTGTGTGTCACTTTGTGCCCCACTCACTCACGGACTACCCAAAGCATTGCAGAGTGGAACACTGCAGAGGCATGAAACGATCGGACGATGAGGACCCCGACTTCTTGTCATGCATCGTAACCGGTGATGAAACATGATGTTTTCAATACGAGCCACTTACAAAGCGCCACAGCTCGGAATGGAAAGGTCCAGAATCTCCGAAAACGAAAAAAGTGCGAATGCAGAAAAGTCGTGTCAAGACTCTGCTCACAGTTTTCTTTGGTTCCAAAGGAATTATCCATAAAGAATTTGCTCCAGAAGGTCAAATGGTGAACGCACATTACTACTTGGGTGTTCTAACTCGTTTATGGTCGAGGATTCTTCGGGTGAGGCCTGAATACCGCAACCAAGGAACTTGGTGTTTGTTGCACGAGAATGCTCCAGCGCACAAAAGCAATATTGTTCGCCAATTCTTGGCTGAAAAAGGTATTGGTGCGCTTGACCATCCTCCTTATTCGCCGGATTTAGCTCCTTGCGACTTCTGGCTATTTCTCAAACTGATAATGGCCATGAAAAGACGACGTTTCGAAACGATTTCCGATATCCAGTAGGCTACGACTACGATCCTGCAGGCAATTCCAATTGTTAACTATCAGAATTGTTTTGAACAATTTTTCTAACGCTTCCAGTTGTGTATGGATTAACAAGGAGACTATTTTGAATAAAAAAGTATGTACACTAAGAACAACCAACTTCTTGTATTTTATTTTACACCAATCACCTTTTCTGTGGGACGGACTGTGTAGTTCTGTTTTAATAGAAAACTGAATTAATAAATATGTTGCTAGAATCATCAGAACTTAACGACAAGGACGAAAAATTAACTGTGAGGTCTCAAGAATATCATGTCTTCTCAAAATTGAAATAAATATTTTAATTTTACAAAATGTCCCTTAACAGTGGCCGCTCATTTTTATTCACTGTTTCGTGTTTTAGTATAAAATATTGAATGTATTTATTATGTAAAGTTAGATCTTTAAATTATTTCATGTACGGTTTTCTCAGTCAATTTTTTGTTTTACAGTAATGAAGCCTCAAATCCTCTCCATTTTTTATAACTTTTAAAGCAAGGCTCTAATTTTTTTCCTTAAAACAAACAGAGCACTACTTCGCATAAGAACTATTTTATTTCAAACTCATGATTACACACATGGAGTGTTTTAACATCCTGTGGTTTTTAACATAACACATCGTTAATATTATCATCACAGTTACGATTTAATGGTATTTGATGGTGTACTGAGATTGTTAACACAAAAGCTTCAATTGATCTCTGAAAATAAATTTTTGAAATTCTATCTATGTTAATTCTAGAGGTCAAAGCTTTTAAACTTTCTAAAAATTTCATACCAAATTTTCTGAAAAATGTCTGCAAGTTTTTGATATTACAAAAAAGCTAATTTAGTTACGATGTTTGTAAATACTCGTTTTAATTAAATTACTAGGTCATTCGGAATAGGATGAATTTAAGAGATTGTCGTCGATGTTTTTTGATGTATGATATTTTACTGTTTATGAAATAACAATTTTATAGTAATTAGAAATAAACCATCGCGCTAAGGGAAATGGTCTCTAAATATTGTGTCTTATTACATTTTGTGAAACGAGTCTTATTACACTTTGTGAAGTTTTCTGGAAAATGTTTAAGAGTTGAAAATGTTGATGAATATGAGTGAAAATTATGAATGAGTTATGTCAAATAAGGATGAGATCAGAGTTACCACGACAACAAATTTCCTTAAACAAAGTTTATATTGTCGACCGAGTCTGGACTTTTCATTTTACATCTTGTATTGAGTTATGGAAATTGTCTGGTGCCGAGAGTCTAGTAGTATCAGTTTTATTAATGAATACTTAGTATTAATTAGTCTATTTCCTCTGTTTTAGGCATTTTTAGTATTGATTCGATTCAATTTAACATAATTTCTTGTCGGTAACCAATGTACCTAGTTCACATTGTTCACTGAACGTTGTTTAATTGCAAATCGAATCATTTCATAAGTTTTGTGAACGTAAGTTTACGCAGCTCAAGTCCATAACTTCTTATTTGTACGGGTGGCGCCGCGTCCCAGGCTGAGAGGACAACGAAGAAGATATTTCATAAATTTGCTAGTTCATAGTGAGTTACAAAATCTTAACCAAAACAAAAATTTTCTTTCAGCCCCGTCTTTTACTTTCTGGCACTCTACTACTATGTAGTATAGATAATTTTAATAATGCAGCGAAAAGTGCCGATATTTTGACAAAAAAACTCAAATTATGGATCCCTAATACGTAAAAAAAATTTTCTGTCGAATATGTAATAAATTTTCTTTTTAATATATTGTATAATTAAAATTCACTTTTCTCCGAAATATCGAAAAAGTTTTTTGTCAAAACTTCTTTTGTGTATTAACAACGTTAGCAGGAGTTTTACTAATTTTGATATTCTCCGATCGATCTGGCAGAGGTAATGGACCCCTTGTTTTACTTTTTGGGAATACTTGGTAATACTTTGGGAATACTGGGAAGCGCCAACGACGATTCGGAAAATTCTGAAAAATGGCACAGTTAAAAACGTTAACATAGATTTGCTCCAATACATAAGAGTACGCTTATAAAATGAAGCATATCCTATTTTCGTATACATTTTTTTGAAACATAAGTCAAAAACCTTGGCTGTGGCTTCAGAGGGTAGGGAGGAGAGTGATGGGGTAGGGAGAGGGAGGGAAGTGAGAGGAACGGGGTAATGGGAGGGAGTGGGAGGGAGAGGATTTAATTTCAAAAATGTATGTTGTCGACTTCTTGCAGGGTAGTTACGAGATCTCTTTTCTCTGTAATATAAAATCAGTTTAATTTTTGTCTCCCCATCTGGCGATTGCCACGCCCACTTATTCCTCGTGTCATATTTCAGTTCTAAAAAATTATGTTTTAGGTTCAAAATATTTATATTTCGCCTTAAAATAATTGCAGCCTCCATATCTTTTTTATTTAATTGTATTTATTTTCATCCGAGTTAAAAAAGGTATGCAAAAACTGAAATATGAGATGATGCAATTTATTATATAATTTTTGTGTAAAATCTGATGTGAAAATTCTGAATCCTTTGTTCATGCTCTTCTGAGCTTCTGATATATTCAGACATGTATCTTATACTGTACAGTGTGGCCACACTTAGGTTATCTTCACAATTGTATTTTTTTATTGATTTTTAGCATGAAAACTGAATAATGTTCTTCCACCTCATGAATTATTTATTTTGCTCAAAATATGAGCCTTGCATCTTTAATAATGGTTGGAACTTGTTCAGTAGTTAATCCTGAATTTCTCTGTATCATTTATTTAATTTATAAGTTATTCTTTGTATTTTATTTTGAAATTCAGGTGTGATTATTAAAAATTAAATTTACAACTGGTAATATATTTTTGTAATTTACATTACAAGCTTTGTGTGTTTTCTGGCTTGTTTTAAGTGTTCAATAATCATTTTAAAATCATTATATACTTCAAATTTTGTTTATAACGCTGTCTATTTTCCTGTTTTACACCAAAATTGAATATTTTTATGTATATTGTCTGAGGCTTTAACTGAGTCATTCATACCTATAGAGCGGGGTTGTCGCTATCATAATCGATTATTTTCTTTGTTCAATTGTCAACTTGTTGCCCGTGGCCCTCTGTCACGTTATAAAGTATGTAAGGCGCGCGCCATTTTCCATACTGTTTTCGCCGCCGGTGGCCTTCTGTCACGTAATATTGGATGTATATGTATTCAGGCTCTCTTGTAGCCCGTGGCCATTTGCCACGTATTGATTGACTGGCGATATTTGCCATTGTGCCGCTATTTGCCAGCGCTGCGATGCGATGGCATATTCCTTGCGATGACGTCTTTTTCTTTATGCGCTGAGATTTTGTTTTACAGCTCGCCCGTGGCTTTCAGCGATGTTAAACTGTATTATTTTCATAGTATAAGGGGACAACTTATTTTGTATATGTACTCGCCGTGGCTCACTGCCACGTTAAAAATGGAAAAATTGGCTTAATCTTTTAAATTTATAATTGTGTATAGGAGACATTTTTAATTGTACGTAGTTATAAATTGTAATCTTCTATATTGTATTTTCTCGTGTGTTCTATCTTTTTGTATTATTTATATATTTTCTTTGTGTTCCAGATTTGTGAGATATCCCGATTGAAAAGGGCTCTATGTCGATATATTTTGTGCACTGCGCTAATTTGAACTGCATTGCGTTTCAGAGCTTTGTCTAATTGTGATTTGCCAGGATCCGAGAAGCCGGAGCCAGTTGCTCTAAGAGTCATAGGGCTGGAAAACATGGTTACTGGCTTACTGGAACAATTGGTGTTTCAGCCCGCACGTTCGCATCTTTCGTAGACCGCCTCATGTAGCGTAGTCCCGATTTTCGCTGACTGCGCTTCTTCAGGAGCGAAGCGACGCAAGAGGCGTTGCGCTCGAGAAAGTTGAGACGTGTAAAAATTGGTAACGAGGTCGTGAGTGGCCCGTTTGTTAGGCGAACGCAAAGGTATATTGTGTAAGAGCGAAATCCAAGCACAGAATTTTTGCAATATTGGTATATGAAAACTACTCTAAAATTATCTCAACATATACTATTATTTGCGAGAACAAATAGCCATTGATTTATTGGTATTCAATTGTTATTGTACTAGTCAATATATTGACTTATTTATGAAATTTTCATTTGAAATAATGCCAAACGACCGAGAATTTTAGCATATAATTATTTATAATTGTTTTTAGAAAGTTCGCCATTGCGCGACTTTGTCAGTTTTGTATTTTGCACACCTAGCGCCTTACTATTCTGTATTAATTATTGATGTTGAAAAGGCTCGAGTTATTCCATAATTTGAAAACTCTTCAATTTGTATTGTGCGATTCATTCGCAATTGTAATTCTGTAAAATTGTTAAATTTTGTAAATCGGTGAGAGTGCCGTTCCGTTCTGCTCCACTTCCTCACAAGGATTTGGTAGGAAATATTGTTGTGAAATTTATTTATTTATTTATTTATTTATTATTATTATTTATTTATTTATTTATTTATTTATTTATTTATTTATTTATATTTATTGTATTTATTTATTATTTAATTGATTTATTTATTTATTATTATTTATTTATTTATTTATTTATGTATTATTATTTATTTATTTATTTATTTATTTATTTATTTATTTATTTATTTATTTATTTATTTATTTCAGGACATTGGGGTTCTAATTTTGTATTTTTGTTCTGCAATTTGATATGCATCTTTATTGTCACCCTATGTACCTGTAACATTACTTTTTTTATGTGTCCAATTCAGTGTACTGCTGAAATTGTTTATTGGATAATAAATTGGAATTGTGTATCGAAAGTTTGATAACATAATTTTTCTCTTTAGCGTAAATTCTACCTTTGACCGGATACCTGCATCCTAATTTTTAGGTATCATGTTCTTAGGAATCGATCCTCGCGTATTCTGCTAAAAGTTAGACATGCGCTGATGCTAGTAGAAGTATGCTGCGGTCATTTCTTTTGCCTTGTTTGGCTGGCGACCGTGAGATTTAATTATTTAAATTATTTAAAGTAGAAATTCGCCACTAGGTACAACATCTTGCTGTCTTCCTGATGGCTATTTTGAAGTAGTGGCTATTTTGAAGTTCTGTCCTTTTGCGAACTGGATAAGTCTTGTACCTCTTTCATTTCTTTGTCTGAAGCCGTATGGTCCTACAGTTTCTTTGCAGGTGTCTTGTCTAATGCCCACTTTACTATTACAATGATAATTGTGATGTTAGATCGGTAACAACAATATTACGTATATCTAGAGATAAGTCTTCTATTCCTTCTTTCGAACTACATTCTTTTGGCGCGTACACTTGAATTATAGTGGCCTGTTCTTCTCTTATTAATAGTTTTAAAGCTGTTATCCTTTGCCATGTCCGTAGGATTTCTTCAATGTTGTCATTTAAGTGTTTTTAATTAGAAATCGTACTCCTCTTTGTCCTTTTGTTTGACCTATTGAGCTAAGGATGTATCCGTTGTGCTTTTGATATGCATATTTGATATGCACCATCCTAATACTTATTCATTCCCAGCCCCTTCCCTTGCACATATAAATAGCAATGCATGTATCCAAAGAGTCACACTGTTCTGCAATTAACTACTGCAATAATTAAGGAAAGAATCCTAAGCTATGTTTTTGACTTCTCCAAAATACTTAGGTGCGGCGGAAAGTTGTTTAAGAGGACAACATAATTATAATTATCTTAATTAAGACATTATTTCTGAGTTTTAAATTTTCTTCCATGGTTGCAGAAGCAGGAAGTGGGTAATCAATACCAGAAAGGAAGACCTTCTGCCTAAAATATATTATTGTTTTCGTGAAGTATATGAGAAATCATTTTAAGCATTTGCGATCACAAATGCAATAATGCATAAAAATGTCTGTAATATAAATATTAATGACGTATATATATTAAACAAATCATGTGATTTTTTAAAAATAAAAAAAAGTATCATAATGGCATTTATGTTATATGCATTTAGCATAATTGGTATGTGTCAGTGCTTTCAGCACAATCTATGAAAAATATTAGAGAAAAATGAAGCCGTTTTCGAGAAAAAATCCATTGAGATACAATTTTTCTTGCCTCAATAAGCCCTTCAGCATTTTCTTTTAGATTTTCGTTTTATATTTGTTTTAGTGTTATGGATTAGCTGTTCCTTGATATTTTAAGAAAGGCAACGAAGTAGTTCTAATTCATAAATACATTATTCACTTCCAATAGACAACATTCATTAGATTTCAATCACTTTCTTCTATAAAAATAGTTCAAAAATTATACTTCATCTGTTGTATATTTAGTTACATTTGAGATTCAATTAAAATGTATAAACATTGCCTTTATGGTCGAATTTACCAGAATGAAGCTGTTGTTAAGAATAGTACATTGGCGTGACACGCGGAGACACTGACCAACACGACGTCTTAGGAGTTTAAACGGGGAGCTCTACTGTATCTATATGGTACACTATTACTGCATGTAAGGCTATCTATGGTTTAATGTCTACTGCTTCATACTTACTTATTAACAAGCGGTATGCGTGTCGGGGTATGCAGCGTACTCACCTAAAACAAATACATTGACAATCAGCTTCTTGCATATATACAAAATATGGCAAGATAAACGTGTTTCGGATTGTGATATTGACTAGAAATGGCAATTTGAAAAGACTAGCTATGCATTGTAACTACAATGAATTGGAAGATTGGCACCTATTAACGATAAAAATAAAATTGAATATACTAATATATGTATGTCCTCATGGCTAGCCATTGGACAGCGTGCTCGCTTTCCACTTCCCGGCCCCGGGCTCGATTCTTGGTGGCGCAAGATTATAGTGTGCGTTTTCCTTGCAATGTACCAGTGTATGTTGCTGTGTGGTGATAATAAAACTCAAGTTGAAAAGACCGTAATACGACGTAGGGATGTCTACGTGCTAACCACACGTACCTCCTTAAAATATGGCCGCGAGGCAGGGACGTCGCCGGTAGGCATGAGCTCGTTCACGGGCTGTCGCTCCAAGCACATACGTACATACAGTATACGTATATCAAGTTACAGGTGTTCTTTCGATGAAGTGACAGAACATTAAACGTTTATTGAGCTGTTGAAAATTTCAGACTTTCACTTTCTTTATTATTTCTGTCATATACTAGAAATATTTCGTGTCTCTCAGCAAAACTGATCTTAAAAAATGACATATGAAAAGAAAGAGAATTTCACGGAGAAGAGACGAAACACACCAAATATTATGGGGAATGTGATGGTAGAAATACCAGAAAATTCTACAAATTCACTACACTGAAAATTAAAACCCTCCAAAACATGCATTCGTTATTACTGTTTCATTCGTTCATTCGAATTGAGCTTCGAATACTAATGAAATAAAGGAGGCATATAAGTTATGGTACTACAACCACTATTTACTGCGATTATAGAGTTGAACATGCATATAAAAACGTAATTATGATGCAATAAACGCAGTGACTATTTTTGTGAAAGGACACATTGTCGGACTATTGCTGGGTATTGCGTTTACATACACTCCCTAATTGCATTTAAGAAACTTGCTTAGCAAACAATAATCTCACACTTACATGATTTCTCGAAGAGAAAGAATCGAATGCCATCAATGTAGTGGTTACAACAACAATGAATAAAGGAGCAATAAGCGTTCATTCTATTATTTTTTATTTTAATATTTTTTAGTATTTATTCTATAAAACCAGTTCTATTATTTTTAATATTATTATAATTTAGTGTTTATATTATAAAACCGGCTGATAATAGCTAGATTTTTGGAGTTGTTTTAAATATAAAGATTTTCGAAGTTTTTAAATACCAGAGAACTTGATGAAAATCAAAACTGTATCATACTTATAAGTGCACTTTATTCAATTCGATTCGAGCAAAAAGAGAAGAAAATGGAATAGAGAAAGTGGCAGAACGTTTCCTCAATAGAAAATGTTCAGCCCCTTTCCAGAAAATTTGAAAATATCATTTTGCGAGGGAGAATCACCACCACTTCCTGCAATAATACATTCACTACACTAACGAGACTAATTATTATAGCAGTTGACGGGTCAGGAAACCACAAACAATTGAGCACTTGAGAGAATAACTCAAAAATCAGTTTTTGCCTCTCAGGGCAGTTACTCCTCCCAAATGTCATTAGAAACCTTTCGACATGCTGCGGCATTTATCTTTGCACGATATCAAAGGTTTTCGTTTTTAATTTATATCGAAAGTTGTTATTCAATTGTTCTACTCTCCAGAGAGCGTTTGAGTTACGTTCCATAAGTTGTAAGACACTTCGGGACCTTCTGCTGCAACTTTAAAAATTCATCTCTTCAGTGGGTTCAGGTGTATGGAAAAGCTACAATTCTATGTAGAATTACATTGAATATTTGCTACGATGTGCAATTAAATCTCACCGCTCTACATTTCTATGATTCTTTATAAACACTGGTGATATTAGAATTCTTATTCACTTAAAATACCGAGACAACTTCATGAAATGCAAAGTTCAGTATCTTTTTGTAGGACGGTTTACAAAGGCCTTATGTTACAAAAATTTCAGTTATTAATTTTGAAATTTCATCTGTATTCATCTGAATATTCTACTAGGCTTCCCAATAGTATTTTATTTTCATTTTATCCACTTAGATCTAAGGGTTTATTTTGCGTACTTTCACACGTTTGCCCTCGGTTTCATTAACTGAGTGAGGTTAGCAGAGTGTTCCTTCGGCGACGGAAGGAGGATTAATTTAACTGTTGCTCGCTCGAGCGCGTTTATTGCCTCTCCCGAGATCTTCCAACGGGAGAGGGCGCAGTGACGGATCATCAGAGCTCTGTTGGCACCAACCGAGAAAATGTTTTTTTTCCCCTGGAGAATTACGTTAAGTTCTCAATACTACTTAATAGTATACAAGCAAGTTAATGAAAAGGGAAATAAATACAATATTAAAACAAAAATGAAGCATCTAATGTTACTTTCATTCAACAGCAAATTACCTCACTTTTTAATTTATACGCGTCATATAAGCAAACACAAAAGAACATTTCTTTGATCATTAAGAGTGTCAAATTATCTTAAACAACAGAAATTCACGTGACTCCTGCTAATTACAATTTAGGACTGCACATGATCATCTCTTTGAAGTACAAAGCTAACTCTCAGCTAATTCTTGAGAAGACACATAATTAATATTTCAATGGAACTTCTTCTTAAGCAGATTATATTGATAATGTTCCACGGATCTAATTAATTTCAGTTTCAATAGAATTATTCGAAGTCACGTAAGACGTACAAGTATAGAAATGAGTGAAATTAACGTTCATTACTAAATTTAATTATTAAGTTAAATCCATTGATTAACTAAATCGTAGTCATTGGAGTATAATTGTTTGTAGTGTTTGAGTCCCTGATTTTAAAAAGACCACAAAACTGTAATTTTACATAATTTAAAACTAATGTATGTGAAAAGGTATAAATATTCCAGCACATAATACTTTCAATATGACATAATACTCTGGAAAGTCCTTATAAACTGAATTAATTAAGAACGAAATGAGTGTGGGAATATATGATTACTTCATACAAAGATAACTAAAATAAATATCATTTTTTTCGCGGGAAAAATATATCTGAACTATTTAACATGCATTCACCAGGTATGTTGCATGTTCTCAAGGTACCTTTGAAATTGTAAATTGAATTCCTCGTGTTACTTTCTGGTATCTATTTTGCAACAATGTTTTTAACGTCTCGTTTCAACTCCGTAAAAAGAAAATATTAGGAAATGCTGCAGGCGCCGATTACTTGAGTGAAAAATACGATTATTTTTATTCATAAGGTTAAAGACGATCCTTAGTTGTCAATTATATGTTGCTGCAGTACCTCTTTCTCGGCGTTGGATTATATTTTCACTCGCACTTATTTCGTAAGAAGGTAAAGTTATGTAATAGTGCCCTGGAAAAAGACCCATTTTTTGCAGAAAAACTCTTGATTGACGGTTGTAACGAAAACGTGGATCAATACTGTTGCTATTTATAGAAAGTAACTTCCTCTAATACTTGATGTAGCTAGAATTCATGTTTTGTGGGGCCTTGGTACCGAAAAATCGATTGATGGTGAAACGTCTGCCTCTTTGTCCCTATGTGCTCAAAGCTAGCACCTAAACCGATTTTCTCCAATATTGATATTCCCCAATCGTTCTAAACGAACTAAAGAATTTGCAAGTTTCAATCGGTTATTTTTGAAGGATCTCCATCAATTGATTATTGAGAGTACTTTACATGTAGCTTCAAAAGCATTTTCATAATTTTCTCAAAAATGTTACTAAATTGTTTGATAAAACGTTGTTCTCGGATAGCGTAAAGGGAAATTAAGAGAATGGTGCAGTACACATGTTCGATGAAATCCCAAATTTTTTGAAAATTGCAAAAGTGCAATTTTTTGGGAGTCTTCCTTATCTATAATATTGAAAATAGAGATTTTCTTCTTAATGAAATCTGACCTGAAAAAACAGATCTCGAAATAAAGTCAAGTTCAATTTTTCGAAAATATGAGCTGTTTTCGTGTAATTTTGCACGAAATATTGGCAATTAAAATTTACTTAAACTTTTTTCAAAAAGCGCTGCAATTTTTTCTTCCTTGTGGGTTTTATAACAGTTTTGAATAACAGGACTTTGTTGAACAAAGACTGCTGATGTAATCACTAAACAACCAACACCTCTCTAAATGTAATCAATAAGTCTGCGTAATTATAAATTGTGTAAATTTAAACAATGACTAAATATACTGTAAGAACAGATTGTAAACAGTTCAGATATGAAATAAAAAAATTAAGACTCCTCTCATACGCATCAGGGCACGGTAAAAATATTGTGCTAGTCCCATTTTCAAAAATTACCAAAATTTCATACAACTAAACGCCCGAGTTTGACGTTTTTTGCGTTTCGCTGGCGTAGAGGTAAAGCTCTTGGCGAGTTAAATCAGAGGACTTGATTTCTAGTTTCCGTGCGGACATTTTTTTGATCGTTGAAAACACTTTTGAAGGTTTATGTAGTAGTGTAATGTTTTTTTTTATTTATTTATTTCATTCGGAGTCATAGTTCAGTTACATCACTTTATCATTGTATTGTATGACTTAGCAAATATTCTTATTATCTATCTAAAACTAATTCTAGCTACAGGAGGGTAGGAAGCTTCAATCTGCACCTACTCTCAAATTGTTGGAAATATGTTAGGAGGCATTTAAGGGTAACGGTTTTTTTTTATTCGTGTTCGAGTGATCAATCTGTGAGGCGAGGTTGTATTGGCTGATGTGTGGTTCGAATTGATGTTGAATAAAAGTTATTGGATAGATGGGCTATGTGTTTGATGATGGGTTTATATTCATTCTTTTTGTATTGTTCTGTTGGATATAAACCATGGTGCGTGAAGTTTGGCTAAACGGAGAAATCTATTTTGTATTATTTGCAGTTTATTTATGGTTTGTGGCTATGCTTGGTCCATAGGGGCATGGCGTATACATTAATGGTCTGATTATAGATTATATTGTTGTAGCATTGTCTATTGATAGGTCAGCTTTTTGGAGTTTATTAGAGGTTGTAATTGGGCTATTTTGCATTTTTGCTTGTTGAGATTTGATTGTATATGTGGGGGAGTTCAGTTCAGTTTTTGTATTGGTTTAGTTCAAGGTATTTTACTGTTTGAGGAGTGAGGAGTCCCTAGGAATTGTGTTGTTGTTGATTGGGTTAAAGGGGGAGGAGTGTAGAATGCTTAAGCGACCGCGGTTTTCGTTGCGTTGTTTCGTGTTTTGGTTTTTTTTCCCTGTTTGGATGGTTTTCTATGGTTGTTGCTTGGGCTCTTGGGTGGTTTGTGTCGGGCTCTTGCTGTGTTTCTGGTGTGCGGGTGGGTGGGTTTTGGGGGTTGTTGTGTTTTCTGTGGGTTTTGTTCCACGTTTTCTGTGCGTGTTGTGTTCGTTTGTTGGGTGTTGTGTGTGTGGTTTTTGGTTTGTTGGTCTGTGTGGGTGTTTTGGTGGTGTGCTGGTGCTCTGCTGTGTGGGGTCTGTTTTTGTTTGTTCCTCTTGTTTCTCGTCTTTTCCCGCTTTTTGCGGTTGGGCGCCTGCTTGTTGTCTTTGTTTGTGTTTTCTGGTTGGGCTGCTTTTTTGCCGTTTTCCGTTTGGAGTTTCTTTTTCTTTGTTTCTGGTTTGTTGAGCCGGGTGGTTTTTTCTCTTCTGTTCTTGTGTGGGTTTTTTGGGTTTTTTTTTCTTTCTTGGTGCCTTTTTTGTTTTGTGGTTGTGTTCGGCGGGGCGCGTTTGCTTGTTTGTTTGTGTGGGCTGGTGTTCGTCGTTTCGCGTGTTGTTCTGGGTTTTCCTGCGTGCTTCTGCGGGCTGGTGTTTTCCTTCCTTGTTTTGTCTTTCGTGGTTGTTGTTTGCGCTAGGGCTTTATTAGCGTTTGTAAAGCCGAAGTGTCGTGTTCTTTCTTGCGTTTTTGTTCTTGTTTAGGCTGTTCGCTTTTCTTTTTTGGGGCTTTCTGTTCCTGTTCCAGTCTTCTGTTCTGGTTTCTGGTTTTTTAATACGATTATTATGGATTTGGCAATTTAGTATTGTTTTTTGGTTTTTTATTTTGCTATGCTCTACTTTGTTGCTGAACGATAAACTGGTTACAATATTGTTTTACTAATGCTATTGAACTTTATATTTCTAAAGGCGTTTTTTAGATTCCTGAATTTGGGGTTCTGATAATTATGTTTTTTCTAAATCTTTCCAGTTTATGTTATTAGTATTAATGTGGGTGTGGGTGTGTGTGGGCGGTTGTTGACGTGTAGATATTATTATGGGAAGGTGTAATCAGAGTCAAGCTGTCGTGGTAGCACGGTGGAATAAAATTGTAGTCGCGATCGTTGGTGATTGCAATGTCTAATGTGTCTGGGTGTTTATTTGGTCGTATGAAGTAGTAGGTTGGTTCTGTAAGGAGTTAATATGTGTAACTTTGCGTTCGTTAATATTGTTTTGTAAATGTTTGCCTGCGCTGTTTGTTGGCTGGCATCCCAGTGGTTGTTTTTGGAGTTCAAATCTCCTAATAGTAAAGTAGGTTTGATTAAATAGTCTTGCATGTTTGTGTCTTGGACTTTGGTTTTGTTTGGAGACTTGTATGCCTGCTTTAATCCGGTGTAATATCTCTGTCTCAAGTTAAGAGGTATTTTTAAGAGCGACCGTTTCTAAATCAGGAGTGTTTGGTATGTTTGCTGTGGTGGTAGGGATTTTGATTTATCCACAAGGATGATGGACACCTCCGCCCATTAGCATTTATCGGTCTGTTCCTGACTATACAATTGTAAACCGGGCAATATTGGAATGTAGTGTGGGATTTGAGGTGTGTTTCCGTATACACGCTATTTTTGATTTCTTTATCTTTAGGAAGTAAATCAATTCGTTTTTTTGTTGGTTATGCCATTGCATTCCAGTTTAGCAGGTTAATTGTATTATGGGGCTGTGGTGGCCAGATTCCTATTGAAATACGACGTGAGTGATTTTTATATATTATTGAGCGATTGTTGGGAATAATAGTATTGAATTAGATTGATTATGTATGTTGAAATAGAGTTTATTATTTGTGTGAATGAATGAATTTATCATTACTAATATTGTTGCTATTATCACATTGTATTGGTTTTGTGTTGTTTGATTCCTGTTATGGTTTCTATTTGATTGATTTGTTACGTGGGTAAAAGTTTGGTAATGTTGCTAGTGGTTTGGTTGATTAAGGATAGTTTTGGGAGTTTAGGATTGAGCTGATTAACATTTGTGGTTTCGTACGTTGAAGTCCCCTTTCTGGTCATTTTGGGGGAGTGGTCCTCTACGAGCTTTTTTTGTAGTAAGTAAACTTCAGAGCCTCGCGTCTGCGCGGTTGGGCGGACCCGTTAACAGTTTTGGCAAGGAGGGTTTTCTTTTTTGGGGCAATTTACTGAGTAATGATCTTTTAGCACAATAAATGCATGCATTATTGGTGATTTGCAGTTGTTTCTGGTGTGCCCGAAATATAGACATCGGAGGCATTGTATGAGGACCTTTGGCTTTGCGCTTTTTCTGGCCTTGACAATCAGGTTGCAGGATTTGAATTTATTTGTATATTACTGCTAATGTTTGGCTACCGTTGAAACTCGGCTGGGGCCACTACGCGGATGGGGTGTTGTTTTTAATACAGTCCTTAGTTACACTAATAAGCGATGGGCACTTTCCCTGAGGTCTTGATATATTTCCTTCTGACAATAGATGGATGAAGATTTTTAAAAGACAAATGGGAAAAAGGAAAATTTTTTGTTTGCTGGGTGTCTTTATACGTGTGGAATTTTTCTGTTTGTGCTGATTAGAGTAGAGATAGAGAGTCTAAAGTCCGAGATTGTGTAAGTCCTTTTGATTTGTTATTGACAATGGGTTTGAAGTAAACTGGTTTGTTATTGAGTTCTTAAGTTCTCTATTAAATTCTGCAAACATTATGAATGATGGGCTAATAGTGTGTATGTGTGTTTGGTATTTTTCACGTTTAAATTGGTGGAGGGTTCATCTATTTCGTTATTTATGAATCAGAAACCATACTTATCTCGCGCCTCGTCGAGCTTTTGATCGCCGGAGCTCAGAGTAATCTGGTTTCCTTAATAGGTACATGTATTGAAACCAGCTGGAGTTTTTTTATTTTGCAACCGTATTGTTTCTGGTCATTTCATTTTTCTTACTCGGATCACTTTCACTATCACTGACTGACCTTTTCTGCGCCTGAAAGCAGGTTGTTGATGGTGGGAG
>BOPP01000013.1:468468-504727 GCA_017312745.1 Gryllus bimaculatus
CGTCCCGCACCCCGCGCTTTGAGATCACCGCGCGCGTCAGGCTGATGCATCTGCCGCTTTACGCTCGCGCCCCCCCTCACGGCCTCGTTCACGTTTGTCCCCCGCCGGGTGAAAGAAAAAAAACGACGTAGGCATATTGAAGTGCATTGAAAGGCCAAAGACCGATGTGTGGTATGCAGGGTGGTCTCTGTGTAAAGAAACCATCAAAGTTCTCTTGTTGATATTCATGTTATCCATAAATAACTACGTCGTTTCGTTTTGAGAGGCACGGGTTCCCTTATAAAATTTTCTTTGTGACTTTCGAATTTCGAGCTAGTTTGTGTTTGATCAGAACATAACTGGCGAACTGACAACCAGAGACATGATGCACCAATGCAGAATTTGCATATCGGGAATGATGCCTTGCTGTTCCGGAATCCGTTTCAATCACAAGCAAACAATGAAAAGTCAAAACTCCATTGTTGGTGAGGAAATAACGAGTCAAACGTCAAAAAAAGGAAAGGTGGCCCGGGCAAGCTGCAATGGATTTCTCTGCAATGTAATCTCTTTTCCTTCATTTCGGGTTTGTGAAAGGTACATCTTGTGCCAGTTCTCTAGTTTTGACTTTTTCATTTACGTTAGGTTAATCAAAGTGGCTACATGTTTTTCTAGCCAGAAGCCTTATTTCATAGGGGAGAAAATGAAATTACCGTACAGCAAAACCTACTTGAAATATGCTTGTAATATGGAGTGACGACTGTTTCAGAGAACACAAAAAATAATATAAATGCTTTTTGTTTGGATTGACCTCCTTGCTAATAGGTATTTAACCGAAGGCAGAAGTTTTTAGTAAAATGGCATTGTACCGAGACATTGTTCGCCGTTTTTGCTCTAATCAAGAAATGCAATCGCTCGTGGAGACCGTGTTTGTGAAGAAATTTATTACACTTCCAGAGATCTGACTGATACCAAAGTTCAGAGTGACTATCACGTAAGAAACAAAATTTTATTTTTAAATAAAATGCAAATAGATGTCTAGATATCACCAACCTACTGATGTCAAACGCACAATGGGCCAGATTAACAGCTGAACGACCAGGAGTACAATGTTGTATCAATCCCAAATAAACTGGAAGAATTCAGAGAAGTCAATGTCTTGAAACAGAAGGTATTGTCTTGTGATATTCGATTGCATTTGGAACCACTCAGGACAAAAACAGGTTAGATGAATAATTTAGTTTAAGTGATACCCTTCCTAAAATACTAAAATAAACCTTTATTTGTCGACTTCTGAAGAGAAGTGTTAGCAGCACGTATTGTGAAATTTGGATCATTTTAAACTTTGCCACTGCCATGTATTCTTTCAAAATTTCAGATATTAAATAAATCCTAAGCATAGTGCAAAGTGTATGAGGTAGATTTGTGTATATGTACTCTTATTTCTCCAATTGGGCTTTTAAGCATATATATATATATATATATATATAGATGCCTCAATTCCAAATGTAACTATATTGGTCAAATACAATAAGTCCTCCGCACTAGAAGAATACATACTGCAGTCTCGAAGTCTCAAAGGCCAACTACAAAAGCATTATTTAACAAGTGATGCTACAACTACAAATACTTTTTAGCATTTGAAAGGTTTCAATTACAATACATTAGTGAATGTCCAAATTAACACATCTTAGCCATTACTTGTAAAACTCATTTCAAATCATGGAGAACTAGATGCGAAACTAATTCATTTAAAGCTATCATCAGCAACTTCAAACTTACGTGTCACGGCAGTGTTATTGTGGTATTGCGATCTTATGAAAGACTGAAGCAAATGAAGTGCGGGAAATTCGTACTAGTACTTTGCACCGTAAGACAATTGCAAAAATTTCACAAAATCAAAAACTTAACTAGACTTTATTCAAACATTTGATTTTAAAGAAGAGATTCCATTAAGGAAAAAGTCATTATCATCAATATTATATATTTGCAATTATAATTTTTTTGCAGTTTTCCAAAACACAGAGACTTTGTAAAAAATGAGCACTGCGCCAGTTTTAAAAGCGTACGCCAATTTTAAAAGCATGATGATATTTAAAATAAAATTCTTTTTTTTAAAAAAAGATCTTTTTGAGAAAATCGTGTTTTTAAAATTGTCTGTAATTTCATGCCAAATAACATATTTTTTTTTAGAAAAATGTGCCTGGTCTTTATAGATCAGACTTTTAAAAACAGATTTCATTAAGAAAAAATACTTATTTCTGATATTGTAGTTAATGGAAGCCGTCGATTTTTCTTCTTCTTTTTTCAGTTTTCAAAAAATTCTGCTCACACTTCATCTCTAAATCTAGAAAAGGGTGTACCCTCGCAAGTTGAAACGACGGGAGGCGGGAAATAGTGTCATAAAAAACCGAAATGTGCTGCTTATATTCTTTACTAATTATTACTATCTTATATTTCTTTTCTTTTTGAATTCTGGCTCGTATGAACATTTTGGCCTTGTTTCAGGAATACGTTTCAACGGTCGATTTCCCCTTGTTTTCGTTTTGTGTTGTTTTGTAAAATCATTCAGTTGTATGTAGAACATAACAATATCTATAAACTAACAATTCTCGCTTCAAGGTAGACAGTTCTTTTAATAGAAAAGTAACTTAGTCTGCTGTATCACCTATCTTGAAAGTACGAAGTTATTGCAATTTTTGCAGCATAAGCAAACACGATTACAAAATCAAGATTTAAAATGTTTAATTTTACTCTCAATTGTCTATATGAAATATATTTCATTTCATCGTTGATTTGTTTTGATAGATGAAATGGAAGTTAATAAAGATAGCATAAGTCCCATTTTTACTGTTTATTCTGAATTTTTGAGAATTTAAAAATATTTTTCCGGTGTCTTCCTACAACTACAAAATTGAAGATAAAGCTATTTCCTCCAACTAATTGTTTTTCTCCGAAGTTAGATTTTTCCTTTAGGTCATGTAAATCTTGTAAGCTAAGTAGTTTTCAGGCAATATTCCCTGCAATGTGTGCAATATAAAAAATTAAAAACAAGATTTTTTTAAAAATTGCTCCTGTTTTTTCTTTACAAATTTGCTACGTATAGTGCTAAATGTACTCTATAAGATTACATAAACGCCATATTGCTCTATTCTTTTGTTTTTTTAAATTATAAAAATGTTATTTTTTGACTTGTCTCTCACGTAGATAATATTTACATTAGAGGTTGTTTGTTCACATTATTGTAGTTATGAATACATGAGCTTTAAATGATAGCCGGTAAAGTTTCTGGAAAACTTTAAAATGAGTTCAAAAACGCTCAAACGCCATATTAAAAATGGCTTCAAATTTTTTCTTCAAAGTTTCTAATAGATAGTGCTAATTACACTGTTAAAATGACATTAAGCTCATTTTGGAATCTTTTTGGTGTTTCAAAAATTACACAAATGATTTTTTAAATGTGTCTCATGACCCTAATATGCTCATTACCAGCGATTTGTATACACTATTGCATTTGTAAGTTAAAGTCTAATGAAATGTTTTCGAAAACTAAAAAAATGCTGGGAAAAAGAGCTTCAACATTTTGCAAATCCAATAACGTTTAAACGTCATTTTCTTAAAAGTATCTCCAAAATGTTAAACGAAAATTGCCATTTAGGGAGAGGTTTTACTCTTCTTTAATATTCTTAAAGTCTATTCTATTTTCTGCTATTAAGAAACCGAAAAATTAGAAAAAGTTTAAAAAATGTTCTTTGGTTGGAGAAGTTCAAACCTCTAGTTCAGACTAAAGAAAATAGAAAAATAATGCGAGAAAGTCTGTGCCATTCTGTAGCTCCACCAGTTGCTTATTGGTATAGGCGTAGAGCCGCGAATGTGGATTACTATTTTCCTAGCAATATTGTAAAATCAAATCTGTATCTCGTTTACAGATGCAAAACGGTTTCCTAGAACGCGAAAATTTTTAGATTTATTGATTTCTTAACAGTTTAAGGTGAATTTTTGAATTTAATTTTGTATTTTTGAGTACACTGTGTTTACTTCTTATAAATTTCAACAGAAAAATTCTTTCAAATGGACTTTAATGTGTCTTGAACACACACACTTGGTAATAGCAATTGTTCAAAAAGGTTACAATTTTGTATTCGAAACATGAAAATCTTCTTAAGTCACACTTGTTTAAATAGATTATCTGTTGAAAAGAAAAAAAACGTAAATCTGTCTGCGTATACACTATAACATTAAAAGTTAAGCAAAATCAGAGAAGGTACCTGGCCATGTTAGTAGCAAGTAATTAAGGATATGTGCGGAAGTTGTTTTAAGGTGAATTTGCTTCTAGTGTCAACAATGGAATAATATACAATATTATGTCAGGAAGGAACAGCAGCCCCCTAAGGCCTACTAATTAAGCCCACGTATCTTCCCTTCACGCACCCGATCATACACCGCTTGTATAACTTCCACTCCACTTCCACTTCCGCGTCCGACACCTCCGTTTCTCACCCCCCCCCCGCCATCTTTCCCCACGCCATGCGTTTCCCTCCATCCCCGTGGCAGCCACCTCCTCCTCCTCCGACTCCACCTACGCCCCCACCCCGCCACCGCCCCCGTCCTCCGCCTCCTCCCGCCTCCGCGCTACCTCCGCCCCGTCCGATGTCAACTTCCGCCTCCCATCTACGCCTCCACTTCACCCTCAATCACCGCTTCTGTGCGTCTGTACGCACTACTACCACCACCTTCTTCTCCCCATCCCATGTCGTTCATCGCCGCCACCGCGCCCGCCTCCGCCTGCACAGCCTCCAGCAGGCGCCCGGGCCAGTCCCGCCCGGGGCAGACGCAGCTGCAGCACAAAGCTGCGCCGCCTGTCATCAGGGCTCGCGGTGCGGGGCGGATCTGGTTCGCGGCTCAGCGGCGGAGCCGAACGAAGGCTCCAATGCCGTGCCGAGGCCTGCGGAGGCGGTGACGTGCGGCGGGAGCGAAGGAGGAAGGAGGGGAAGGCCAAGTGGTAGAAGAATGAAGCGAAGAAGGAGGAGGACGAATGCTGGATGAGGATGACACGGAGGAGGCGGAGGAGGCTAAAAAAACAGGAAAGGGAAAATAATCACACAAAATAGATGAAGAGGAGGGTGAAATAAGGGGAAAGGTACGGAGGAGGAATCGATGGAAGTGAAGGGTAAGGAGGAATAGAACGAAGCGTAGGGAGAAGTGGAGAAGGCGGCGGTGGAGGAGGTGGTGATTCCTGCGGCAGCGAAAGGGACGAGAGTAGAACGGTGGCGGAGTAAGCCGGTGGCTGGAGGGGGCAGGAAGATTTTTATATCCACAACGAGATCTGTCCCGCAGCCTCCTTTTTTTACGGCGTCGTTCGCCGATTGATGGGCATGTCCGTGGGCGAGGCCGCTTTGCATCGGGGCTGGGAGGGGGTGGCGTAGGCGAGGTGATGGGTTTATAAACTCCGCGGTCGAGGCAGGTTGCGTCCCGGCCCGCTGCGCCGGCGTCTAACGAGGCGCGGCTGAGAAGCTCAAAGCTCGGTGCAGTCGGCTGAAAATGAGGGCGCGCGTGGGCGGGAGGACGCGGGGCTGCAAGGGGACACAAAGCGATCCACGTCTGCCCCGCCAAAGTCGTCTTCAAGACGTCACCGAGTGATAGGTGGAGGCGCGAAGTGTTGGGTCTTTTGGGTTTTGATAGCTACAAAAGAAGACATGGAATAGTCAAGGGAGAAGTGGTGTTAAGAAGAGGAAAGGAAGTGTTAGAGAGGTATATACAGGCACGTTTATCGTATAATTTAGAAAAAAAAAATCCATGTGGAAGTAATATATTGAAAAGAGGTGTGTGAGTTGGATGGAGTTTTCATGCAAGTGTGGAAACAGATGTGTTAAGTTCATAAGAACATATTCCAAGAATGTGTTAACTCCAAAACGTTTTTACAATTTTCTGTACTAGAGGCTCGAGCGCCATCAAGATAAATGTGCCCCACTGGATGAGAGATAAATATTTTGATTTATCAATGTCTGGCACTTATGGAGTTATTGATCAGTTGCTTCACATTTAATTGTACGACGTTGCTCTGAACGAAGTCTAATGAACGTTTGCCTGTACGTTTGTTTGTAATCAACAAATAAGTTCATCAATAGCTGCGAGATTTGATAATAGAACAAACTTAAACAAACTAAGAAAGGTTATATTTGTCTTCAAAGATGTACAACTTGAAAAGCTCTTTTTCATTGTTTGTCAGCGATTTTGATCTAATAAACGTTGCACACTTCAGCAAAAATTTAGTAATAATCTTAATTATGTTCATAATTCAGCCTGGGTTACTCCTGCGCTGAAAATAATATGCGTGCTTCTTTCATCATACAAAATCGCTGATTAGTTCAGGTTTTGTCGGTTTAGTCGACTTTTCAGATTCAGTGAAATTGGTCTTGGGTTACAGCATATATATTAGTTGCCGATGGGTTGTTTGGTACTAACACTTCTGTTTTATGAATATACATTTTAGCTGGTGAGTTGATCAATTCATAAAACATTCACTGTCAATCACTTTTTTAAAAATTACGAACGTGGTGCAATGTTCCTGTACACAGTAAGCAAATGCCAGTCAACGCCAGATTCTTTCGGAAATGTAGACCTGGTGTGAAAGTTCTTGTGATTGGTCTCAGAAACTACCATGTGATCGAAATGACACATGACGGACGCTTGGCTTACGAACTTTGTAACAATACGTTGGATTGTCGATCTTAAAGATTCAATCACATTCCCAAAATTGCTCCAGGTAGAAGAGTACGGCAAAAAAGTACGGTTCAGCTTTGCCAGGAGAAAGAATTTTAATACCTTGAGGAATGGAGAGGGATCAGGAATTTTGTTGCAGTTCTAGACAGTGATGCATTTCTATAGGTTAGCACATGTACTTGTCTCTTGGGACTTTTCTGGTAATTTTTGTACAGTAACAATTACTGAATCCCTTGATTTAATGCATAGACTGTGCTTTACACAAACAAATGGGATGTATTGATTAGATAAGCGAATTTTTGACTTGTTCCTTTTACTTTCTCGTATCGTGAAAAGACATTGGATCAATGGTGCAGGGAAAAGTGTCTATTGTTTTACAGAAAAAACAGTTTTGTGAGCTAAAAGGGAAAAGAGTCATTTTCCTTGCATCCATATTACTTTATAGAATATGACACGTATATAAAACAACCCACTTTTCATTTTGTGGGTCAAACATACTAAGAAAGTAAACGTACACGAAAAATATTCTAAACCAATATAGATAAAAGAGAAGTTCCCTTTCGCGTTTATTTTTGTCTGCTAATAGCGCGATAAACACTTAACCATTGAGATCTTTTATCGAAAAATATTCCTGCATAACACCTTGCTATGAAAGTTACTGAATAATCTTTTTTTTTTAAAGTTCCATCAATATAAAGAAAATATAGGCAATTGCAATGCAACCCGCAAAGACTCAGGATACTTTCAATGAAGCCACTCGGACCTTTTTAAAATATGACTTCATTTTTATTCTTTAAATTTATTATATAAACGAATTAAATACATTTATAAAGATGGTTGTGTGTCCCCCTTTCACTGGTTACTCTGAATTTTCAAATAATTAGCAAAATTTTGAAACTATACACTTTCTACAACAGACCAAATTTGCAATGTCGTCTGCGAATTGTACTATGTTCGTATGTAATGACATTGATATCTTTACAGTGAAAAGGTTAATTGGAATTGGAGATCCACGAGTCTTGTAGGGGCACTGATTGAAAGTAATCGAGCATTTTCTCACTGTTAACAATGATCAATAGCGATATGCTTCACAACCGCTCTGAAATGTTTCAATTTTTATTCACCCCAAGACCAAATAGAGGAGAGCAAACGAAAATGACTTTGCTAGTAACTTCAATGATCGTTTTAATCAGAAAGCTATAAATAATTTGTCTTCTAAAAGTTCTCCGTATGTAGCAAACCAGAAAATTCCTTACTAAATTTATAATGCTGAACTGAAAGGCTGTAGCTCCGACTAAGACTATAATTAGAATTGAAAACGAATTATTTAATAATTAACTATTATTAATTAAACAATTAACTAACATTGTAACTGATTACCTACTTAATTAATTAGGTAATCAATTATGGCGTTTTCGGCATTTGACCGATGGACGAAATTTTGTGTACTTGCGAATTTATAACGAAGTGCGCAGGTGTAAGGGATTAGTGAGATGAAATATTAGAGTGATTTCCAGAATGAGGTTTTTATTGATTAATGTATGACTGTATAAATTGCTCCAATGTTTTATTGAACATCAGAAAAACATTTTAAAAATGAGCGTTTGATTAGTGTTATTAATAAAATTTCACTCAACAAATTCATTTCATTCAATTTGTATTTGATTCTTTTTGAGAAAATAAAGGGCATCAGTAAAGTCGCTCAGTATGTACAAATCATAATTTGCTTCAAAAAAGTTCGTAAAAATCGATCATTTACATTAAATGCCTGACAATTATTGTACACTTTCTACATAAAATTTCTCGTGCATTATCAATCTCTTTCCGACGTAATTTTCCTAGAAACCGAAAGAGCAATAGGGAGTGATTTTGTACCTTTTTGTGACTGTTGTTAGCTCTTCCCTAGCTCATGGTAAATTAATTATGTAAATGAATGTGAAAGTATTGTCGTGCGTTCACGCCACCATTACACACCTATCCAATGGAAGTCGTTTCACAGGTTTATGTATCTATACGTGTAGCGGAATGTAAGATACTTAAGTTTACCTGTATCCTAGTAAGATAGTGAAGAAAATGTAAGTAGTAAATACAAATTATTTTTCTCTTTTCATTTCCGAAAAATTTAATCAAAACTCTTTCTAAAATTTCGTCACTTTATTAATGCTGTTGTTTTTGAAGAAATGAATGAGGGAGTTTTTTTAACGTAACGTCTTTCATATCATATTAATTTAATAATTATTTACTTACATATGCCGTAAATTTCATCCTGGGCAACGGTTTTCTAAAGGAAAGTACTTGATTCATCGTAACCAATGTGTTTTTTGTGTCAGGCTGCTTTACCTTTCTTCAATTTATCTAGAGATCTTACGCCTGAGTAGAGTTTATGAATATGGCAAATAAATATTAATTTTATTTCTGTACATCTCTTGTGTCGCATTTTATACTTATTTGCATAGCTGCACAAAATGAATTTAGTAAAGAAATTGATTTGAACTTTATTCACTTACGGTTATTGTTACTATTAATATTGCGCTTTGCTTCATTTAATTTCTCAGTTGAACGTTCTGTTCCTCTATATCACTTGATATCGTCCATTCACTGCATCAAAAAAACATTCATTGGGTGACCATGTTAATCAGTGATCTAGTATCGGAATACGTCGTTTGCATTACAAACTAGACACTTACATTCCGTGCAATTCAACCTCGCATGTACATGTATTTAGCTTTTGCTAAGTTATTCCACAGAATTTGATTATCCGACGTTCTGAAATTTCACTCAATTGTGATTTGAAACTTACCAATCCTGTTTCTAGGAAAAAAATATTATTGGTGATGTAGTTCTGTTTTTGTTCTTAATACATGTGTAAATTATTGGTCTTTTACAATAATATTTTTTAGGGTAAATAATCGAATGCACGATTCCTTTCACTTCACATCCAAGCATTCACTCTTAATCGATTTTGGTATCAGTAATCTGAAGACGAAGAAGAAACAAGAAAATCGGCTGCGATTGCACTGCGTGGCACCGCGGCGCCGGCGGTTGTTGCCCGAGATAACAGGCGCAATTTTAATATTTATTACATATCAGTTCGTATGAGACTGTATCAAGTTGCAGTTTTCACCATTACATAAATCTTGTGAAGACAAACATTTTTGTCTACGATACGCAGTTTAGCCAGAAAATACCCATTGCACTTTTCGTTACAGTCGTATGGCTCAATGTGTAGACTTTCTCACAAGAAAATAAATTTCAATTGTAAAAAAACATAGCCCCCCTGCCCTCGAGTCTCTGGAACTTAGGCATCCGCCTCTGCCTCAGGCACTGTAGGCAGGCAGGGCAAGTAGGCAGGCAGCTGGCGACACCGGCCTAGTTAGTGTGAAGCGCCAGTGGCAGTGACCAAGTTGGCGGAGGAAGGAAACTTGCGTTAGGGTCTGCGGCTGGCGGCGGAGGCGACGGCCTCATACCCCATCCCGCTTCCGTCCATGCCCCGCCCACCCGCCCGCAAGCCTAGCCGAATACTTCGCTGAGCAGGCGAGCACATGAGCGGGGGAGGGACGAGCAGGTGAGAAAGCGAGTGTGTGAAGACGATCGCGTATTGTTGGGAGAGGATGCAGGAATAGATGAAAAGTGTGATTGCGAAATAAAATGGGGATTTTTCTTTGTTCATCCTGCTCTCACGCAGGAAAGATTAAGAGATTGTCCCTTACACGCCAAAGATATCGAATCACACCAGCACTACTGGAAGTACGCCTCTCTTGTCAACATAACTCCCCTGTCTTTGTTTAAATAAATAAAACTAGATAGCATGATGGGTATACATTTCCAATCGTTTAAAGTGTAAGATATTTTACAGGCCTTATATTGTATTTTTAGTGATTTTCCGTAGTAGACAATACCAAAAAGATCCCATTGCATAATAGCCCAAGAAGGTCGAGGAAATTTACCTCCCCTTGGTACATAGTGACCCCTCATTTCGAAGCAGGCTGTGTTTTGAAAATTTTTTTCTCACACTAGTCCCTATCGCTAGTTTGATGTAGTTTTGGTGTGGGTCAATCATTAGGTGTGGCGCTCAGCAGAAACTTTTTACCTCATTTTTGTTTTAGTAAATAGATTTTTTAGCATCAAGAATTGCCGTATCATTGCCAGTCGTTACTGGATTAAAGATCTAAGAGTTCTAACATTTCTGTCAATTCCGTTAATCAAAGTTGGCATCCTTGTACTCCATTAATTTTTATTATTTCATCACCCTTATTGAACCAGTTTTTGTTGGTTGTAGTATGGTATGGTTGGTTTGGTTGGTATTGGTTCTAGTGTGTATTGGTTAAAGTATTTTTCACGTCAATACTTTACAACAAAGTTCTGAAGCTGTCAATAAAACGAAACATGATTATTTCTAACTTCACAGATATCTTCCAACTTCAAAGATACAACTTCAGCTTAAAAGATGTACATGACCATTAAATGAACTGCTGAGACAACGTTTGCTGTTTAAGACGAAACACTTTAGGTTTTATGTGTGACATTTCATCGAACTTCATGAGTTATATTTGAATAGTTAAAAAAGGTGTCTACTTCACGTAGGTCGAGAGAATAGTTCAGGTGATTCGCATTTTAACTTCGGTCTTGACTTTACACAATAAGCACCTACACAACGCAACTCTCTCGGTATGCACTTTTTCCACAGTTTTAATTCGATTTTGAACAACCTTGCAAACGATTACATCCAGAATATGCTGTTTACATAGGTGTTTAGTAGTCCCATATCCCCAGTGCTTTCCTTCACTTAGTGTCCAGTAGTCAATATATCTTTCCTTCCCTGTATCCGGTATTTTTCAGTATTTCCAACCCCTTGGCATATTCCTTTCACACATGAGGTACCACTTCGTCATCGGGGATTGAGGCACGAGCAACAGTGTTGCCAACTGCCTGTGACACGTGGCACTTGCCATTTCACATTCGACATAGTTCCTCCGTAGCTCGCCCAAAATGCTGGGAGTTCTCGTGTCGCCAGGGCGGTACCGAAGAAGTGTTTTCTTATTTCAAAAGTCCGTCCCTGCGTCTGTCTCATGTAAGTGAACAACACTAGAGCCTAAACCACCGGGACATTTACAAAATATTCTTTAAAACTTCCCCATATTTTTTCTTTAAATTTCTTGTAAGAGTAGAGTAACATACACTTATAAACGTGGCATAGGTCCGATTTTAATGGTTAACTCTGAATTTGCGAATATTTCAAAACAACGCATTTTTTCGGAGTGTCCTACAAATACAAAATTAGAGAAAGAGATTTTTCCTTCATGTAAAATTTGTTCTTCATAGTGACTTCTTTCATTAAGGTCATGTATATTTTTGAACATTTTAGTAGTTTTCGCGCAATATTGTGTGCAATTGTGAAATTTGAAAAAGTTACAAAAATTAAATTTTCTCAAAAAGAGCTCCAATTTTTTTTCTTTAAACTTTTGATAGGGATAAATGTACTCTATTAGACGGCATTAACGCCATATTTTTCTATTCTTTTTTTTTCAAAACTTACAAAATGTGTATTTTACATGTCTCTCATGTCGTCAATATTTGTATTAGTGGCAATTTGTCAACATTATAATATTAATGATTACATGTGCATTAAATAGTCATATTAATTCAACCGTTTTCTGTAAAAAATACCTCAAATTTCCAGAAACGCTCCAAAGCATTTTCAGAAACGCTTAAACGCCATTTTTTTAAAGCTAAGCGGATAGTTCTTATTTTACATATAAATATGACGTAAACTTCATTTAGATGTATTTTTTGTTTTTTTTTCAAAAATTACTTACATGTACATTTTTTGAAAGATCTCTCACAACGTTGATATGCCCATTTCCAGCATTTGTGATTTATGAGTTAATGTACTTCAAATGATTTTTTTTCGAAAACTCAATCATTTTCTGTAAAAAAGACCTCAAATTTTGAATTTACAGTAGCGCGTAAACGCCAGTTTTTTTTAAAACGTCTCCAAATTTTTTAAAGAAAATTGCCATTTAGTACGATGTTTTAGAGTTTTCTTTGGAAGAAATTTTATTTGAAGGAAAAATCTATATTTAATTTTGTAATTGGAGTAACACCCATTCGAGTAATTTTCTAATTGGAGAAAAATTTTGAATTTTTGAAAGTTTCGAAAATTTAGTTAATCCTGAAAATCGAACCTATGCTACTTTTATTAGTGTATTTTTCTCTATTCTTGGATGAAATATAAAGAAAAAAGTTGGAGCCGTTTTTGAGAATATTTCAATACATCCTGTGGGCTTTATGTAAAGTATCCTCACATTTTAAAGACTTTTTTTCAAAATCTCAAAGCTTCGAGTCGAGACTGGTGGACAGGGGTTTCTTCAATTTGGAAAAAGTTCTACGTATGGTTTAGGCGCTACTAGTTTTCACAGACGGACAGACGGGGAGACGGACTGGCAGAAGAACAGACTGACGAACGTTTTGAAGAAGCTTTTTCACTATCATTTGAGAACACTTTTTCAGTATCAGGGGACCCCAAAACGTGTATTTCCGTTGGAATTCGAAATCGATTTTCGGCAGCCTTACATAATGTTTCCTACACTACGTATAATACTCCGTATATATGTAGGCATACGGAAAAAGTAAAAATCTACATATCATGTAATTTAACACTATCCGTACAAAAAGTTACAAGAAATAAAAATGGAGCCGTTCCTGGGAACACGTCATTAGAACATTTCTCAAAATGCACAATTTTGTGTTCATTTTAACAGAGACGATTTGAGTTTTCGAGAAACTTCATAAGATCTCATTTGATGCTCTACTCACAAATACAATATTGTATAACAATCCACCGCACTGTAAACATTATCGTGAGTGATACATGAAGAAAATTACATTGGTGTAATTTTTGAATAATATAATTGATACATCAAAGTGGCATTAACTTCAAATTATTTGGTGCAAATAACCCTATCTACACCAGAAGTTTAAAGATAAAATTTGAAGTCATTTAGGACAATTTTTTAAAAGGTTTTTAATACTGCCCATATTTAACTCATAATTGCGCGAAAACTTTTTTTTACGTATTTTACTGAATGAAATAATCACGTATCCCCTCGTTTATGTGCCTAAACGAACTGAATATGGTGTGTTATACAATGAACTATACGTATAGTAAATGTTTTGATACACCGCAAAACATCCTCACTGTGGTAAAGATGCACGTTTGTGAGGGATGAGAAACTTTGTAATTTCAAGCGCCATACACAGCCTCTAACCGTCTTGCCCTCATTCATTAATACAATCTTCTCGCTGTGAACCGAGGGAACGGGGAAGGAGCTCTGCAGTAAATCAGCTCTGGAACCTACCAAACTCAGGGCCGGAGACCCTGGTTCCCACGTACGAGTAGTTTGAATTGTCCGTAGTTAGTGATGACGATTGTAAGTGACAGGGGCCAGTAGTGACATCACTCTCGAGAAGCAAAACTAGAAGTAATAAAACAGCACATACTTTTCCCATTAGTACCATAAGTTTAGTTAGTGCATTTTATCTTCCTGTTCCTTCTTTCCTTCCCTTTATGTCCCACCAGCAGGGAACCGCCCGTGCCAGGGCAAGCTCTATGCTCGCGACCGGTCTCCCGGTATGTGAGGTAGTGTATTACATGTAAGTGTGTGTGTAAGGGGTAGGACAGAACAAGAAATGGGAAGGAACGGGAAGGGAAAGTAAAATTGCGCGCGGTTCGTGGCACGATTGTTAGGGTTCTGCTTTGCCTGGTATTGGTCAGAGAAACCACGGAAAACTACCGATCAGGGAAGCCGACCGCTACAATTCTCGACTTAACTATCTGGCTAGTGTTGAAAATCTTGCCATCGTCGAAGACTCGGAACCCAGGACCTCCCGGTCAAAGGCACTGCAGTGACATCAGTTGATACCCTGAGCCACCTTTCCCGGTCCGATTGTTGGTGGCAGCCGATGCGACTAGTGATAAACCCTGAGGTAACGCGTCACCCTTTCGTGACGAGATGCGAACGGGCACGCGCAGCCGGACGTCCGCGCGGCGAGCGTCCTTTGGGCAAGAGCGGTGGCGGAGCGGGGGCGGGGGCGGAGGCGTGGCCCCGGAAGCCGCCGATGAGCCCCACCGGAGTCTCCAGCTAATTACCCCCCGGGGCTCCGGGCGAAGGACGTTCAACTTGGGCGCTGTTCTGTCGTCCGGGAATTGGTTCTTTACTCGGCGGAGGTATTAGGCCCCATCCAGGCAGACATAGTGGTGTTTGGACGATCACGTTGTCTGGCGCGGTTTGATCCACAGATTATTATGATATTACATATAACCGAAGCAGAGTTTTCGAAGCATTTCGAAGGCATTCGGGATACGGGAGAGGCATTCGGGAGAGGCATTCGGGATACTCCATCCTCATATTTTTTCTCGTAGACATGCGTGGTGTATTCGGAGTAATATACGTAGCTTCGAGAAAGTTACGTCATGTCGTCATTAATTGCTACATTTCACATAAATACGTGTTTTGGATTCTCCTGCTACCGAAAACGTTTTTTTTTTGCCAAAACTTCTGTCCGTCCGCCCGCTCGTCCTGTCTGCCTGACTGTCAGTATGTCTGCCTGTTATTTTGTCTATTTCTCCGTCTCACTGTGTGTTCGACTGTGAATAACACTAGGGACTAATAGGGGCTTTGAAATGTTTTCAAAATGAATATCCCCGATTATTCTCCCCCGACATGAAATCCCGCATTTTGAAAAATATAATTTATTTTGGGGTACTTCACACAAAGTTGCTCAGATGTATTAAAATATTTTCGTAAATGGATGTTTTTCTTCTTTAAATTCCTTGTAAGAATAAGGTGAAAATCATTTACAAAGATGACACATTACCAGTACTGATTGTTAGTCCTGAACTTTTTAAATTGTAAAAGTTTTCACTTTTCAACATAAACTTTATGTCTTTAAATGAAATTTGTCCTCCACAATTAGTTCTTTAATTAATGTCAAGTTCATGTTTTAAAAATATTGATAGTTTTCCCACAAATGTAAAATATGTTTACTATTAAAATTAAATTTCCTTAAAAACTGGTCCAAATGTATACTTTCTCACAAATCACTCATGTATTCGCGAGAAATTTTAGTAAAGCCGTAGATCGTTTTCAAAATTTTCTGATAGAATAGAAAATAGAAAAATGGAAAGAAAAATATTTTCTTTGAATTTCTTTTTGAAAACAGAGTGAAACACACTTATAAATATTACAGAGGTCCGATTTCAACTCTTACCTCTGATTGTTGAAAATTGTTAACGTTTCCATTTTCCCCCCTTCATTCATCTACGTAATTCAAGATGGAGGTTTTATTTTCAAATGAAATTTGTTTTCACAATTAGATCTTTAATGTGCTGATATTTTAAAAAATATATTATTAGTTTTCGCGTCGTTGGCTACGTTTGACTTATGGGATGCGATGCCGAACATAATCCTTAACCGTTTATGAATTCTTAGATTTTGATAAGGAACCGAGTTTCTTATTCAGTGACGTCTTCAGAATGTATCTGCTTTTCCTATAAACTTGGTTTAATTCCAATTTAATCGTTGATGATCAACATGTCTAGATCTTTTGACACCCCAAAACTCCAGGTTTATTGATTTCTTGACAGCGATGTGGGTCGCGTTAAACTGCGAGGGTCGTTAGCCCCGTAAATGTAGTGCATGCACCTCCCAAGCAAACTTGGGAGGTGGCTGTGATTTCCCCTCGGTGTATGGCGATATCCGGCTCTGACCTACCGTCGGCTAGCATGGTTTTTCCCAACCACGTATTTCCTACCAACGGGGGCACCGACTCAGCCGGGACAAATTCTAAGCTTCCGACCGTCCCGTGAAGTGTGGTAATGTAGTGCATGAGGGTAAGGAGTGAGGATAGAACAAGGAAGAGGAAGGAAAGATCGCGCGCTGCCGTGGCTCATTTGTTAGGGCACTGTTCCTGCATCCGCCCGGGGTTGATCGGAGATACTACGGAAAACTACTGACCAGAGCAGTCGACCGCTAAAATTCTCCTCCCGACAGGGACTGAATTCGTCCTAGCTAACAAGTGTCGAAAATTCGTCGGGACTCGAGCATAGTACTTCCTGGTCAGAGGGACTGTTGTGACATACGTTGATGCTCTAAACCATCTCTCCCGGTAGAGAGAACATGAAGGTTCAATCTGCCAGAACTGTCCTTTAAAACTGGGCAGTGTCTAGCTGGACTCCATGGTTTTGGATTTTGCTATTTGTGTTTTAGTTAGCCGACATTTGACAATTCCAAATTTCATACAGCTATTTCATACCCTTTTTTCCATATTTTAATGAAGTATTGCAATATTTTAGTGAAGTATTTCAATATTTCAAAGACGTATTTCAAAATTTTAATGAAAATATTTCAATCAGTACTTTTGAATAATAAAGTGGTTAGTAATTAATAAATTGATAATTGAGTATTTTTTTGACATACAATTACAATTCATCCATGAAGGAGAGGTGGTTGCGTATGTATGATCCTTGTTTCCCATTCACGGTTGCGTAGCCCAGAACGGTCAAATTGCGCTCACACGAGCTTCTCGCCCTCCTGAGACGTCTGCCGCTCCTGCAACATCTTCTTACATCCTCTTACTCCGCACCCATTTCCCCTCCACCTCCAGAAAGGGGCGAACACGCGCAAGCTGAAGTAGGGAAGATAAGCACAACGCGCGCTCCAAACATCTCGACGAATGGTGACTTCGTTCAAAAACATGGTTGCCGGAAGTTTTTTAGGTAATAATCTTCACCATGATGTCCTCGAGCTGCATATTTGCCAGAAGGCTCTCATGACCATCACTATTGCGTCACAAAAGCCACTTAATTTTTGTCGCCTTCAAGTGTATGACACATCCAAGGCTATAATAAGGTATGAACTAGTATTAAAATTAATTGTTACAAGTAATTAATAAATTAATTAGATTAACCTATATATACATGTAGATATGTGTGCGATTTTATTTGGTATATAATTAAACAAGTTAAATGGAAGCGTAAGGGATTACGAAAAATTATGAATCCATAGTAGCACGATAGTTAAATTCAGAAGATATGACAATCTGTATTATCGAATTAATGTTAAAACATCCGATTTCGTTGAAGCCTTGCTTGTTCTTTCAAGTACGCGTTAATCTTAGCCCTGTCCTCCCTGAGAGCCCAGCATATTTGACAGAAGGCTTCCAAGATTCACTAATAGGTCCCGAAACTACTTTATGTTCTTCCTCATTAAGTTAACGACACAGCTGCAGGCTGTAATAAAATGCAGGCTGATATTAAAATGAATTCACATCGAGCATCAGAACGACATGCTTTAAAAGAAACCTAGAGGATGAAGAATAAGGAGAGGACCCACAAGGATTTAATGTGTGTAATTAAAGCAAAATGTGCTACAAAATTGCTGTGAACTGCGTTTCACTTCTTAATAGCTGATCTGTGTAGCTTCGAAACCGAAGCACGTTTGGTACTAGTGAGGAAACGTGACCTGTGTCTCTAACTGAAAGATTCAATACAAGCAGTCCCCTAATTCTTAGTGTTATTCGTCCACTATTCCTCCTTATTACGGTTTTGGAAACTTTTGTGGGGGTTTTCTACCATTGGCCAGAACTAAAACAGAAGACAATTTAATCAATATTGAATTTATTCAACGTTATTAAGCAGGCATTGCTCCTTTTGAGCAAAATATGTATAATACTTTTGAGGATACTTATGAAAAGTCTAAAGGCTTCAAGTACACAAGAAATTAAAGATCCGTTTCATGTTCAAGTGAGCGTAATATCAGCTGGATGGATCGGAATCTGTTAATTTTGATTAAAAAAATTGCTCTGTTTAGAGTCGTTCAGTGCCCACAACAGGCAGACTAGATGTTCGGACATTTAAAAAATACTTTTTCCTTTCTCCTATACATACGTATTATACAAAGTAATATTCGTAGTATAGAGAAAGTTATGTATTGATGCAGAAACTAAATTTCGAGGTTTCAAAGGAAGTTCAATTTTTGTGGTCCTCTGATACCAAAAAAGTATTTATTTGTCAAAACTTCCGTTCGTCCGGTGTATGTAAACAACACTAGATCCATGCGTAGGAATATTTCCAAATTGAAGAAATCCTTGTTGATTTCGCCTGAGTTAAAGCGCATCAATTTTGAAAATCATTCATTAATTTTTTGGGATACTTTACTAGAAGCACTTGGGACATGATAGATTTTTTCTCAGAAATGGCCCCAAATTCTTTTCTTTAAATTTCTTGTTAGAATAGAGAATTTTATTTTTTTCGGGCTTCTTTCTACAACTACAAAATTGAACATAGAGATATTCATTCAAATAGCACTTCTTCTTCATAGTGGGTTTATTCATTAAGGTCATGTACATTTTTTTGAAAATTGTAGTAGTTTTCGCCCAATATTACGTGAAATTTTAATAAATAACTAAAACAAGATTATCTCAAAAACGGTTTCAAAGTTTTTCTTTAAAGGTTTGGTAAGGATAGTGCTCAATGTGCTCCATAAGATGACATAAGCATCAGTTTGCTTAATTCTTTTGTTTTTACAAAAATGTATTTTTTTGACTTGTCTCTCATGTCCTTAATATTTCCATAAGAAAGATAAAGATGCTGTAATACGTAATTTCATCTTCTAGTACATTATTTTTTTTTTCAATTTTAAACTTTCATTTTCGTCTTTATTGTATACCTCTCTACATAATTACACTCTATAATAATTTGTTCCAATATTTTAGACAATCATTAAGAGAAAGAAAGAAAGAGTCAAAAATGTACTTCTAATTATTTTTATGTGCAATATTTGAAAATCCTATTTTGTTCTCATTGTCGGGATTTTTGTAATCAATTAATTTAAAAACATTGCGCCTAAAAATATTTAGAAATACACTTTTATTTGAAATCACTTTCTTTTTGATGATTGTGTAAAGTAATGCGACTAAATATTATACATGGGTATAGTAAAGTTACAATCAATAAATAACTTAAATCACATCTGTATTGCATTATCAGTTATCTAATTTATTATTCAGAATTTTTGAGTGAAGTTAAGAGTCGTCTGTAACGGGGGTTAATTTATTACATTGGAGTTTTTTTCAAACGAACTCGGAATAAATTTTGTTGTTTTTTTTGGTTGCTGTTATAATCCTTTGCAACTGTAAATCCTTTTTTGTGGCATATATGAATTTGAATTTTTCCCTTTGATATGGAATATATCATTTATCAATTTTCTTTACTTGAATGTAGTATTGATTTTGAATTTTAACCGACTAAATACGTTAAATATTGAAGTGACTAACAGTTATGAGTAACCAATAATGATGACAATAATTCACGTAGTACAATTAATTTGTAAAATAAATATTGCAGTACGTAAATCAGAATTTGTAGCAATGAGTTTGCACCACAACGTTTACGGTAAACCGTAAAATAAAAACAAACTCAAAAAGTTGAAAATATTTTATTGCGTTATAAAACATTGTTAAGTAGTTATATAATTCTTAGTACAATTAAATGTGATATTTTTAAATGATCATGCAACTGACACAGTTTGTTATGAAATCGATACAAAGAGTTTAAAATACAAAAAAAATGTAATTGCAATGTGATTAATCTGATTCACGTTTCCTTGTTCTGAGATTCCGATTGGTTTTTCAGGCTAAGGATCTTCATTTATAAATATTTTATGGCCGTTGAAAGTTCGAGACTAACGCTATTAAAACAATTAAAACTGTTACGCATGGTATAGACTGAACACATATTATGAATTGCTATATTTTTCAATAGTAATTCTAAACAAACATAATATTCACTGCATTCGGTACACAGGTCTACATTTTTCAACATGTGCACATTACGCAACAAAAATATTATTTCACAATCCACTCAATCATCTAATTTGTCTATATTGTCATTTATTACAGGGCACTCCGTAGAACTCTCGGTGTTCTTCAGACATAGGAGGTTTTAGTTTCTCCAAATTCTTCAGTTAGGTTGATTGGAATGATACCTTTTCTGGAGCAGGTAGTGTTCGCGGCGGTAGTAAAAAACCCGCTAGAGACCCAAAAGAAAGGTGTGTTGATTAACTCCACTAAACCTGCAGAGAGTGTAGAGCTAGTTATTTTTTATTATTAAAAATAAATTTGAAAAAAATGCTGATATAAAATGACACCTTTCGTTCACGACTTTTATTTTTAATTTCTTCAGAAAATCTTGTTCATCTTTGACCTACATTCCACCATGATGTGAAGTTTACTACATCCATGGGAGGAATCTCTTTAACAATACATGTTCCTGATCATGAACTGTTCAGGATTTTTATGTGATTTCATGCATTGTAAGCAATATACACTGTTTTATTAGTTTTCTTTCAATAGTTCAAAAAGCACTACCCCTGGACAATACACTGTGCCCTCTGAGAAGGTAAAATCGTTGAATTGCTTTAAATCTTTCAGTATCAGTTAAGTACAAAAGAAACCTTTAGAGGGCTCAATGATAATTCCACGCAGAGATTATCTAAGAAAAGATGATGTTTGATGTATTCTTGAGAAAGATCCTTCGTGACATATACATTGGAAATTAAATATACTCATGAAGCCTTCGTGCGTATTGATAACAATATTGAAGCTTCCGTATAGGAATACTAATAAGAAGATTTATAAAGTCAAGTCAACACTTGCAAAATTTACTCCAATTGCCACGCCCAACAAAATTCTACGCGAGCGTACTATATTCATGTACTAAGGAAGTGTCCATCAAACGTGAACGCACGCAACTCACGCACTACGTACACACATACAGCGCGAGCGTAATATACGCTCAATCGGTTTTTCCACGCATATCAAAGCAATTTGCGGCGCAAATTAGGTGTAGTGCGGACGCGACGCGTTCGTGTATCTTTTAACTGAAAACGTTATAATGTCACAAATGTCCCCTAGTGCAAAGAAATGCAAATTGTTAATCTTATGCACTTATCATAATGAAATGTACAATTGAAGCACAACAATTACTGCAAAATATATTACAATACTCACAGGTCACCATATACCGAGAATACATACAGAATACCAGTCGATGCAATGCACACATTGAGAACTAATTCGCGACACAGCACAAATGTTCGTGGCGCCGCACTGTGGAAAATTTTCACCAAAACCTGGCCAAAAGTCGAAAACTCAAATTTCGAAAAATAGGTATTTGCATTATAGGGATAGAAAATAGATAAAAGATATAGATAGATATAAAATAATTCCGTTCAACTGAATGCTGTAACTTTATTAGGTACATGACACCATTAGCCCAAACCTGCTCTTGTTTTGTATCTCCCGCGCTGCGTTTGAGAGCCTGCTATGTGGCTTACGTTTGAGCACAAATAACGTCCTTGTATAGAAACGAAACAGTGTTAAACAACATGGACAGTGTTCCTGGAGGTTTGTACTATACCTTTGCATATAAAATTATTATAAATGTGTAATTTATGTGCTTACAATGACAAGCTGAAAGTTTTTGATTTTTAGTGTTAAATATTTGGATCATTAATCTTCATGTAGAGTAAAAGTTATACTTATATCCCGCCATGTTTTTCGTTGTATATTATCCTTCAATATGTAAAGAAGTTAGCTGCCGAAAATTAGCTGCGCATATCTGCGGATCCAGTTTTTATTAGAAATAATGTAAGTGAGAACGGAAATTTTAACACGACGAATATTACTTCATGTGTACAATACAATAACCTCATTTTTATACAAAGTTTCTCACAGATATTATTGGAGCTTTGTGTAGGTTCGTCTATTATGGCCGCAGTAAGACGTATATTTTGTGTCAATTATCTTTTTTTTTGATTCGTAATGAAAGTTGTCATGATGTCTAATGCAATTGGCTCTTTCAATAGTGGTCCAAGCCAAACTCTCTAAAACTCAATACAATATAATAAGACAGTCAATGAAAGAAGGAAAATGTAAGTTATATCCTAATTATGTGGATGTGCTGAAGGCTAAACATAAATGCTATCCAACTCATGAAGCCATTAAGATTACTGAAAATAGTGCAGAAATTCAATTATAAGCATTATTGGACCAGACATCGGAACGCATCTTACAAGTTCAAAAGGAAGTCTTGCAATCTCCTTCATTACATATTGTGAATGAATTGTGTCTTGTAATTAAATGGGGATGCGATGGAAGCACGGGGCAGAGTGAATACAAACAAACATTTAGCAATGAAGATGGCTTTCATTCCAGCATATTTGTTATTTCACTGGTGCCATTGCAACTGAAAGGACAAAACAAAAATAATGAGAACGAGTGTATTGTTTGGAAAAATCCTAGACCTTCGTCTCCGAGGTTTTGCCAACCAATTAAATTGCAATTCGCTCGGGAGTCTTATGCAGTAGTTGTTAGGAAAGTTAAAGAAATTGAAAATCAGATATCCTTACTTGTACCGTACAAAACCACAATAGATGGGAAAATTTTCGTTGTACACTTTAAACTAGCACTTACCATGATCGATAAAATAAGTAACATGTTAACTGCTACTTCTTCATCTCAACGTTGTTATTTACGCAACAGCACATCAAAAGAGTTCAATAATATTGAAAAAATTATTTCTTTGCCTTGTAAAGAAGAAAACTTAAAATTTGGACTTTCAATACTGCACGCTTGGATTCGGAGTTTTCAATGTATACTTCATTTATCCTATAAACTTGATATAAAGAAATGGAAATTACGCACAGAGCAAGATAAACACCAAGTTGCAGAAAGAAAACAAAAAATACAAGATGAACTAAAAACAAAATTGGGTTTTTTAGTTGGTCATCCAAAATCTGGTTTGGGAGTAGTAATGATGGCAACGCTGCCAGGCGGTTTATTAAAGATGAATTACTGTCTCACAATATTACGTGTGTGGATCTCAATATTATTCACAGATTTCATACAATATTATAAGTAATATCAAGTGGCCATGAAATAAAAGTTTCTGAATTTGAGAGATACTGCTTGGAAACTGCACAGAAATTTGTTGAACTTTATCCGTGGTACTATATGCCAACTTCCATCCACAAAATTTTGATCCATGGTTCCAAGATTATTCAGTTTGCTATTCTTCCCATTGGTCAGTTATCTGAAGAGGCTCAAGAAGCAAGAAACAAAGATTTCAAAAGTTACCAGGAAAGATATTCAAGAAAATGTTCCCGCGAAAAAACAATGGAAGATGTCTTCCATTGGTTGCTGGTGTCATCAGACCCCCTGATTACCAGCCAAAGACAACTTCCCAAAAAGCATACAAGCATGCTCTCACCTGATGCTATCAACCTTCTTGATTGTTCTCTGCCTGAATTATCAGAAGAAGATGAAGACGTCGATTGCAACGATGATTTCTTTTGGTAATTTTGTAGCCCTTGCTGTGAGAGTAACATGTTTGTTCCCACTTGATAGAATTGTTATCTTTTGTTATCTTTTACATAAATGTATGCTGCGTATTTTAATTTATTTTCTGTGAGAAACAAAAATGAATATTAACAAAAATATTCAACATATTTGAATTTTATATTTATATTACTTTAATATATAATTACATACATTTTTAACTTATATTTGTGTATTAAGAATTTAATAAAGTAATTATTGTAGTTAACAATTGTAATTAAAAATACTGTATACAAATAAAATGCATGTTTAATAATTTCAGAATAAGCCGTCATTTGAAATTTTTGAAAAATTGGCATTTTGAAAAATCGGCATCCTTATTTCTAAACATTAACTTAGTATTCATACCAAATTTGGCATAAATTGATTGATATTTACACTTATGGCCAGATTTTCCATCATTTTTTCCACTGTGCGCCGTCTTCCACTACACGCCAAAAATATTTGAGGCGAACAGTGCAGAATATAAAGATTTGCCAGTGTGGACGTAGCTTTTAATTCATTACCGGTATAAGTGTTACTCTTATTATAAAAAATTATCCTATTATTATTATTATTATTATTATTATTATTATTATTTTACTGTTTTCACTTCATGCCCGATAAAAATTTGATTTAATTAATAGTTCAACGTAAAACATTTCAATTTGAGATACATGGGATAACATAACTTTAAATTTATTATCAATCATTTCAAACATTTTAAAAAAGTCCGCTTTATTCTAACGTGCGTTTGAACAATTCGAATTTCAGAGGAATTTCAATGGATATTACACATTTAAATGTAATACAATTTCAAAGAGCATATTTTATTTTAGAAGTAAATAAATGTATTGATTTCATTTAATATACATAAAACAGTATGTAATATACGTATATTGTGATTTAACATGTATTTAAAATTATTATTATTAATATTATTACTATTATTATTATTATTATTATTATTATAAACTACGTGAAATCTTTTCTCGGAAAAACCTTGTCCTATTAATTTAAACATCTATGGGCATTACCTTACTGTCTCTGTAGTTTTCTCTCCATTAACATTATAAATTAGAAGCAAGCTTTTCACGGAGTTCTACCTTTGCCATCCCGCCGCCGCCCGCCCTCTGTCGGCACCTCTTGCAGCCAGCACTTGCATGTGTAGTGAATATTTTATCCCAGGAGTTGGTAGTGAACCTCCTCTGTTGCATGGTGAGATCGAATGACCCCCCCCCCGGCTATCTGTCCCCAAACGGCCTCTCCCCCAGTCCGGGAGACACTCCTAACCCCCCCCTCCCCCCGGGCTTGCTCTTCCGACATCTGACGGTTTCTCACCACTGACCCACGATGGACAAAGAACGACATTTACTTTTCCCAACCCTTCTTCCCTATTCGCCACTCTTTTCCGCTATCCCCTCCCCTCCCCTTTCCCTACTACAAAAGCCCCCTCCATATAAAACTAACGCCTACATTCTCTCCCTCCCGATCCCATCCTCCCTCGTACGGGGGAGAGGAGTCGCAACTTAACAACAGACCACTGAAAGAAAACAAAAACTGGACGAAGAGTCTCGCAAGAGACAGGCGTGCCATGAGCAAAACCCCTAAGATCACTCACTCACTCACGATCTGTGATAGTGTAGTGCATTCAAATATAAGTATGTGCGTGTAATTGAAAGGGGAGAGAGCGAGACATGGAAGAGGAAGGAAAGATTGCGTGCGGTCTCTGGCCAGTTTGTGAGGGTACTGCTCCGATATTCACCTGGCATTGAAGCATTGATAGGAGAACCACGGCAAAGTGCCGATTAGATCAGCCTGAAGCTAGAATTTTCGTCCAGATAGAGGAATACTATCTAGCATTCGAGTCCATGTCGAAGAACCGTTCCCGCCAGGACCCAAGAGTCGCTCCAGAGACTGCGGCAATGCAGGATTCGCGGCAAGCGGCATTCAACCGGTTGGGAACCACGGCCGCTGGGCGACTTTCGCGGCTCGGGGTCTGTTTCCCAGTGGACATTGTGATGTGCACCTGCGGTGCTAATCCCCCGGTGAAGTGATTACGCGTGGAGGCTAATGGATTTCAGCGTTACGACCCATTAATCACGTTGCCATAATCACAGCGGGGTCCACACTCGGCGCGCCGCCCCCATCCTACGCGGAACGGTATGGGAACGGTGTGGGCACTACAACGGAACGGTGGCAGGGACGGTTGCGGGCACGATGGCGAGGACTATGGTGGGGATTGTGGTGGGGATTGTGGCGGGGACTGTGGCGGGTCTGTATCGGGGACTGTGGTGAGGACCGTGGCGGGGACTGTAACGGGATCTGAAACGGGGACTGTGGCGGGGTCTGTAGCGGTGACGGTGGCGGGACGGTGACGGGACGGTGGCGGGACGGGTGGCGGGACGGTGAGCGACGGTGCGGCGGCGGGACCGTGGGCCACCGTGAGTGGGGGACGATGAATGGGGGAAATGGCAAGAAGCAGGGTGGCGAGGGCGTTATCGTGGGCTTTGTAACAAAGTGGGGATGAGTGCCGGGACAAGGGCGGGACGGAGGGTGAAGGCGGGTCACTGATAGAGGCAGTTGCGGGCAGGCCACCATCGGCGGAAGTGGAGCCATCGCGAATGTGGCGGGGAACGAGGGAGAGGCAGATTCGTGTGGATGTGTGGTGTAGCGGGGCGGCTTGGCGAGGCCGTGAGAAGGTCGTACTTGCGGTGACAGGGCCACGACCGTGGGGCGGGGCGTGGATGACGGCAGCGGTGGCCCACTATCTGTGGATTAAGTGGTGGCCCCGCTGTGCCGTTTCGCAAGCGGATGTGGTCGCGCCCAGTCCGTGAAAGGGGGTGAAAGCCATCGGGGCTTGCTTACGCTGAGAAAAACAACCTAATTATCCACCCGGGGCCACTCAAGTCCATTCGTTTCATTGGCTTGCTTAAAACGTTAGAGATCTTAATGGATGTGGACGTGGTGCAGTTTAATTTCGCTTTAAAATTCAAGTGCGATGAAGCGTTATATGACTGATAATTATAAAATAGTGTATTATAAAATTATAAAACAAATATATAATAGCATTTAGTGAATGGAATTGTTGAGGGTGGCTGGTCTGATGCGCTAGTAATATATTCGGCCAAAGCATTTACATTTTTGTCATCTAACAGATCGTATAAAAATGGAGGTGTAAGAATACTGTCGCAATCGTGTGCATGGATCACCAAGTTTCCTCGTGATAGTAAGCCGAAAGTCCGAATTGGCACAACATGTTTGTAATGGATAGTTTTTCGTCGGGAAATATCATTACATATAACATTTCCTGCATTTGTGAATTGAAAGCACAATAAACAATGCACAGTTCAATGTTGACAAATTAATAATTTTTTGTTCCTGTGACATTAAGAGAGCACGAAAATTTTTGCAGGGGACCGTGATAAGCTAAATATATTACTTGGCGCAGGACTTGGTTACAATTCTAAAAGTAAATATCTTTGATTGCTATTTTTTAGTTAAAGGGGAAATTCCGTTCCTATTATATTATCGTTACATTATTTCATTTCGAAATTAACTGAACATATTAATGAAATATTAATGAATCACGCAAGCGTATTGAATTAGTTATTTTTTTGCCCCTACTGACTACGTTTACAGAGTTCATCGAATATGACCTTTTTAAATATGTATCAGATTTTTCAATTACGCTGGGTGCAATTATGTTTAAATTGCGTGAAATTACTAGGAATGCCACAAACTATTCAGTTAAAAGCTAAATGCGGATATTCTGTCCACTAATGGCACTATCCTGTCCATTCTGATATTCTGATATCCTGATATTCTGTCCACTAATGGAGTGATGTTTATGCGACGGAAATTCGAACTTTACAGTATCGATCATGATATTTGTGGATGTGTTCTATTTAAAGATGGGAGGGGGCTGAGTTTGAGGGAATAAATCGTGTGCGAAAGCCGGCTTGGTTTTATAATATGATTCAATATTTTTTTTTTCAGAGCTCCAAAATTAGTTTGCAAATGATTAGGAAAAACATGGAAACCTCTGCTCAGGCCAGTAGATTTGCGAACTCCATCCTGAGAGGATCCACAAACTCGTTGATTGCTCAGAATCAGTTGCGACTTACTTATTTACTTCTCGTGTTAGAAAAGAGCATATTGCCTTTGCACCCGCATTGACGCGTTTTTGTTGCCGTCGACTCCTGCCGCTGTGTCTCCTGCAATGACACGACTGTGGAGCAGCTTCCAGTTCGCAATTTTTACTACAAGGCGTACGGTCGTATGCTGTTCATTCTGCAGTCAGTGATAAATTGAATACGCGAAAAGTAAAATGCAATTGAAGCTAACAACAGGTGTTTAATACAAATATCGTTATGCAATATGATCACTTGAAGTCAACTGAAACTGAGTGTTATTATGACACAAATGTTCTAATCCTTCACACACTATTCTCAACTATAATAGTTTAACGTCAAGTATTGTTATAACAAATATTATACAACTTTCTATTAACTATCATTACCATCGGATTATCAGCTACGACAGGGTAAAGTTAAAATTGAAACGAAAAAATCATTCAGAGTTATTCCAGGTGAAAAAAATATAGCAGAATATTTCGACCTAGCACATTACAATTCTCGATTTTTTTTAAAATACGTCGAACGATGATTGATAATTCTGCAAACTCGTATTGTAAGAATAATTTGACTTTCTGTATCTTTCGTACATGTACATGTACGAGTACATGTTTTATAGAGAAATACATAAATTCTTTATTATTAGTTGTAATTCTTTTTGCTACCGCAAAGGTGCAACTACGTTGCCATAGAACACTAATATGGAACACACACATGTAATTGGCAACAAGGTGTACCTACGGCGGCGAGAGTGGGGGCTGTGTGGTCTGAGGGGGGGCGTGGGACCCGGGCCAGGTGGCAGGGGGTGCTGTATGTGGAGGAGGGTGGGCGCAGCGCAGCTATGTCTGGCGCGGATATGTGCGTGAAATGTGGTTAACCCGCGGAGGAATTAGGGCTTGGGGTCCAGTGGGAATGTTTGTAATGAGGTTTCCTCACGTTATATGAGGATTAGCGTCATCCAAAGAGGCTTAGGGAGACCACGACAATGCCTGCTGAAGGAATATGCACAGCGTGTAAATAAGCACTTTTTCATTTGTTGGCTAACATATGCTTTGCTTAACGACGATGATAGTCGTTGATGTTAGTTAATGAGAAAAAACTGAAATGTTTATTGTATAATTCTAATAGTAGACAGTGAGTAGAAATGTTTGTCCCTACATTTTCAAACAGTTCTGAATATATGTAAACTTTCTGCTTTTGTATTCGAGATTAAAAGAAAGTATATTCTGAATTTAATATCCAGCATGCGCCCGGAGCAATACCCTAGTAAATGGGCCACGGACCGCTCGCGATCTTTCCTTCTTCTTCCTCGTCCTGTCCTTAACGCATCTACTATTGCACTGCAGTGCGTCTAATCACGAGGTCCTAGGTTCCAGTCCCGACGGTGGCACGATATTCGACACTAGCTACATAGCTAGATCGTGTTCAGTCGCTATCTGGAGGAATGGCTGCTCTGATCAGTAGTTTTTCGTAGTTTCTATCATTAACAGTCAGCCAATCAATGCAGCATGTTCTCGCAACATACTATGTTGAGGTGCTACGGCTCTCCGTAAACGAAGCAGCAAATGGAAGATCCTGATCTGCTTGAGTGCGGCCGTGCCTACCTGCAGGTGTCTTATCGACGAATGCAAGAGTTGCAAGAAGGCACCGCTGCAGTCACCGTCTGTGCCGTTTTGTTGCAGCGCGATACTGACACCAGCGTAAAAACAGACAACACAAATTATGCTTTGTCTGTGCTATTTTGGCTACCATCCTCTCACCAACACACCAAATTCACGAATATTTCCAATGTTCATAAAAAATTAAACTCCTATCTTTCAGAAATCGTTAATTGTTGTCAGCATTCTTTATTTCATTCCACGTTTCTTATATCTGTCATTTCTCTATGTTCGTTCCTTTCACGAGTTTAAGTCCTGAGACACATCCCAGATTTTTCGACGCGGAATTCATCTACACGTCTTTTTTTTTCGCAGAACGGGCCCCTCCTATATTCCTCATTGTTCACCCGAAAATATTAATTTTGTCGAGCCTACATTTATCACCGCCACTGCTGCCTCCAGCAATACTGCAGGTCCAACGGCAATGCCACGGCTGAGTAGTTAGCTATTGCCGCCGTTTCATCTTCAGATATTGTGCTGCCACACCCCGGCAGACCCAGCCGCCTCCATCGCCTCACCGCAATCGCCTCTACAACTCCCTCCACAACTGCCCCCATCGCTCCCCGCTGGGGGTTTGCGTTTTCCGCACCCTAACGCCAACCCCGTAGCTCCCGCGCAGCGTCCCGTGTCCTCCATCCCTGTCGACCCCACACCAGCTACCTCCCCTCCCGTCCGCCCTTCCCCGCCGTACTCGCTGCTACCACATCCTACTTCCCTCCCCCTCCCTTCCTTTCATCGCAGTTGGTGCTTCGGGGAATACGAGCGAATGTTGGGCACCCTGGAAGGTCGGGTTGACCGCTGTGGATGCTAATTGCCTCCTTGCCCTCGCCCCCACCGAACAGCAGACAGCGTCCTCTTCCGGCGCGCGTCCTTCCGCTCCGACTCCGCCCCCGCCTCCTCCGCCGCTTCCGGATCCGGGACGCACGCGCTGCTCGGCCCTCGTCGATTTTGCGTCAAACGAGACGAAAAAATGTTCCACTAACGAAACTTTTTCCCTTTCGTTTTCTTCATCAGAAGTAGCTCATTTATAACAAAAGTAACTCTATTTGCCGGGTTATTTATTCCTATCAATCATATACTAGGCAGGAAAATTCAAATCTTAGGGAATTCTCTGTTAATATACTTCTAAGATATTTTCTTTTCTAATTGGTTGTATTGAATTATTGTGTAGTCTGTGAGCAAATCCTCAAAGTGTGTGTGAATGCCGCCTCTTGTCACTTGTATTTTATGTGCAACCTTCCTGTTTTGTACTTGGGAAACCTGTTGTTTTTGTGGTTTTCGTGCAAATAAGCTGGTAAATGTTGATTTATTTGGAGTTGTTTGGAGACTATATTTAAATTACTGTTTGCGCAGTGTTCTGAAGGATACTTGGAGAATGGAAAATATAACGCTGCGAAAACTAGCTAATACGTTTTCTTCAATTCGGGATAGGTGATAAAATGTAGTTCAGCGTCAAGATGTCTTCTATTTTAATCAATTTTTCGTGTTAATCCAAAGCAAATATATTTCAATGTAGTATCTCGCAACACTTCTTCGTTTTATTCAGCAGAAAGTGAGAAATGAGATGCTCATAGGCAATTTTCATACATGTTTCAACTTTTGATGGCTTTAAAATTGGCAAAATCTGTAAAAATTTCTTTATTGAGGAGAAAATGCCATTTGATTTGCTCCGAGATGTAATGCAGTGTTACCAAGAATGCATTGATGATCAACACCAGTTTCACCACCATCTCTTGGATGAATTAGGAGCGCTAGAAGTGTCATGTCTACCAGCGTAGGAAGGGGGGAGAGGGGGTACGATTCAACGCTTCGTCGGGCGACTGACGTTTGGGTTAGCTGAGCGCTCTTCCCGTTTTCTCGGTGACCGATAAGTTGACTGCACTATATAAGGCTTGTTGGGAATGGTGATAATTTTTGTAAAACTGTTTTATAAAACTTTTCATTAAATGTAAATTTTATATAATCTTGTTCTCACAAGGTAAAAATTAGAGTTTTATAAAAGATAGTATAAAATAGAACATGTCCTATTTTCATCAAATCAATTCAATAATCAATAAGCACTCGCAAATGCCGTCGAGAGCAACGAACCTGTAAGCTCACACGACAATAAATTGCTCCATATTTGTGACCGGGCGTAGGGTAGATTAATATTTTCGAAAGCGAGTAAGAAAACGAGCATCGAAGGGACAAAAGGCGTTGGCTGTAAGTGGTTGAGGGAAGCACGCTTCTCAATGAATATCAGAAGTCAGAAGTACCCTCAATTCTATACTATCGAAGTCTCTTATTATTTATCGTAATAGGCTACAAAATAATGTTGGTTCACAATGATAGAATTTCCTACAGATAGCAGACCAAGCAATTTTACGAAAAATTTGATCATGGACACAATGTTTATGAAACGTTTCGTCAAATATTTTGTAATTCATAAAACTCGTTTTATAAGATATGACCGTGAACAACATCCATAACGAATTTGAGAGCGGTTGTATCGTACACTTGTATGTTATGAATTAAAAGTGTGCAGGTAATTAGAAGCTTTGAAAATTAAAACAATATTAAGTTGCCAAGTGAATTGTACTTCGTAAAACAGGGGACATCACAGATAAGTATGCTAACTAGAGTTACTGTAAGTATCATTGTTGCCTCTTAGACTATAGTCACCATACATCAGTAAGTCTGAACACAACTGATGTGGTGTAGTTCTAAAGAACTGTATTTATTCACAGTCCATTCCAGCGCAAACGACCGACTGCAATACGGGAATCGCCGTTCCTATTTCTCCGAGCAAAGTCCGCGCTTTCAGAACGCCCCGAAGCAACGGCTGGGACAGCTCGGACTGTCGACACAAATCCGCTTGTTTGATTTGCACCGGCGGCGTGGCGGAAGACAACCCCCACGGCGCTCTGCGGGCGCAGGAGGCGGAGGCCAGCTTCCGATGGCAGAGCGCCAGAGCGTCAGCGGCGGGCGATGTGGAGCATTGCGGGGAGCGGGGCGGTCGATGCGGGGCGTGGAGAGGCGGGGCGGGGCGGCACAGGGCGTGGCTGTGGAGAGGTGAGGCGGGGTGAGATGAGGCGCGGCCGAGTGATATGGAGTGGGATGGGGCAGGACGGGGGCGCTAGGCAAGGCAAGGCGATGCGGGGCGAAGTGGGTCGATTGGTGATGTCAAATTCATGTAGTGTATTTTTTATTGATAAATTTCAGGTTGATATTTGTTCTTGAGTTTTGAGAAAATCCAAAATAACGTGAGATTCGGTCACGTACCGCTTTGCTCTAGGGTTTAAAACATTAATATTGTTGAAGATTTTAAGAGAACTCATTCAAATTTCAATATAACTGTTTTATATACACTTTTTGCATTAATTTGTATCAGGCATCGTACTAACAATTTATTAATATTTGTTAAATTGTTGCGACTACAATGTTTTATTCCATAATTCTGTAAGTTAAAGCATCTCGGCAACAGGTCCCCAACTGCCATCCCAGTGGATCAAATATTTGCCCTTCGTTAAAATCCATTTGTAGTATTTATTATTTGTAATATTGAAATGATGCAAATATACTTGATAAATGAAAAAAATTAATTGTAAATTATACAAAGAATACAATCCTGATTCATTCAGGTACCATTGACAAGTAAATACCTCAAACAAATAAACAAAACAAACAACGAAGGTTTTTGTGAAGCATACGTAAATTTACTTTCCGCACACTTTTGAACTCAGTATTGCAATATAATTTCGATACCGAATTCAGTATTCAAACAATCTCTTTTCGACATCGTTGTATTACAATTTGGACCCGTTCGTTTATTCCACAGTTTGTGAATAAATATTTTAAAACGGAAAATGACATAATATTGGGACCCTATATCTACTGGTCATGCACTGACTGTCCATATCGTCATATACGCAAGGTAATGTGTGTGGGATAACATTGTAATTTTGCTTAGCGTTTATTAACATATTTATACCGTGTGATTAAATTGCACCAAGTCAGAGACACTTTAATTTCTGATACATTTCGAGATTGCAACTATTCTAACAGGCTATGGTAAAAAGGGCGGTTAAAAGAGCCAAACCTCAAAAAGTGTAAAAGGTCCAAAACCTTGTTAAAAGCGAATTAAAAGTTAATTAACGAAGTTAAATTATAACTTCGTTATAATGATGTGTGCTGCAGAGTAATCTGTGTTGCGTATTGCACGATACCCTGGTGAGTCTTTTATAGCGTATCTATGAGTTTGTACGTTCCTCTTCGTGAACTCGTTTAATGAATCCCAAATTCACATGTTTTTCTTAGCGTATTCTATGTAAAATGTCGTTTTCTCGATTCGTACCCACTGTCCGGCGCGGGGATTAAGGGCGGGGCGCAGCGCTCGCGGCCGCTATGACGCCGCGTGGTGAACGGAAGGGAAAGAAGTGTGTGGGAGGGAGGTGGTGGGAGGGGGCGGGCGGTAAGTCCTGGTGACGCTGCTCTAAACAACGGTGGCGACGCGAAGGCGCTGGCTGGGAATTGGCGATCCGACAGCATCTGGGACCGCGTGCGGCGGAGAGGGGGGGATCCGGGCTGAGCCCTGTGAAACAATGCCTGTCACCGGCAGATGCGAGCCACATCGCTGCCTTTATCTGCCTTTCTTCCATCTGCGATTCCTCTGGGCGTCCTGCCTCTTCATACAAATATTCATCATCGTTATGTGACATTTTGCAAAGTGAGAGTATTGCAGGCCACTCGCTATAGCCGATTTTCATAATTGTTTGTTGTTGATGGAGATGATGACGATGTTGGCGGTGATATTTGCGAGACTCCGATGACGCTATATTTAATATGCATGGCATACATTAAAAAAGATAATAAAAGAAAGAGCAACAGTTGGACTTGAGAAAAAAATTAAACATAATTAATACTTACGCCGAACCGATGGCCGAGATCGCTAAGACAGTATTGCCGTAGCGATCTCGGACCAGAAGATCGCGGGTTCGAGTTCTTTCTCGGGCATGGGTGTGCTTGTGTACACATGTATGCGTGTGTTGTCTTTTCACCCCTCACTGCCATCATTTCATCCTCAACACCCTCAGGGCTAACGATCATAGGGGAATATAGCTAAATGCTGATCGCATGATAAAATCACATGCGCCTACCACCGTGATAATGTTTCTGAATCCCGGTAAATGCTGTCATTTGATGATAATAATGCTTAATACTTTGGATGATTAATCTCCTTCTAGAGTATGAGATTCGATAATCTTTGATTTTGTCTGGACATTGATCGAAACTTTTCTTTCGTCTAATTACATGGTAGACGTGACCGAATAATAGTAGTTGAAGCATCAGAAATATTCCATACCAACCACTTCAGAATTAATGAACCCGATTATGCAGGGAATAAAAAAGCGGTTGAAGTATAGGAACAATGAGACTTGAAGGCTATGTCTGCAGCCATATCATTTACAAGTGATATATTATGTTCAGGCGCCTTGCAGTGCCTGGTTGAAATTGTCGTGCTTTGAAAGAACGTACATCATACAGAATGTAGTTCTTGCATTTAGCAAAAGAATAAGCAAGACAAACATTTTCAAGTAGTACTGACAATTTAATATAATATTCGTCTAACTCCTGCTACCCTAATTATTCTCCACGTGATCTGACTCAATCTAATGTTTCTTTGAAAAAGTGGAAAATATACTGATAATTGGAAATAAATTACAATAATGTGTTCCCATTGTAGAAGTAAAAGAAATATAAATGTGAATTTCTGTAATTGAGCCATTAGCGACAATCCCACAGCTATTCCTGTTCGACAATGATGTAATATTTGAAATTGAAACTCTCATTTATCAATATAGAAACGTATTTGTTGAGATTGCATTTCATCTTTCAGATGGTGACCCATTATACATTTACACAATTACCTACATTTACAATTTATCTCCATCGTTCTCTATCTTTGCCACAGAGTAGAAGATTGCACAATTGAATGAAATTATTTTAAGGCACGACCTTACAGTAGGTCATGAAGTTAAAATGTAGTTTTTTACAGCGGAAGGAAATCGAGAGTTGTGGGATTTGGAAGCTGCACTTACAGTGTTTAAGCAATCATATTTACATCACTGGTAGTTTTTATGAGACTTTACCTTTTAACGAATACTATCTGTAGTAAACTCACTTTTCCGTACTATGTTTCGCATGAGGTTTTTGTTGCGAGCACTCCGTTGTTAAACACAGAGTTGATCGCCGACAAAATAAGACTGCGCGTGCGCCTGTCCCAAACGGCTCCCTGCTGCGTTGGCACGGGGAGCCAAGCGTGCGGAAACAAACGGCGTGTGAGTCAGGCGG
>BOPP01000013.1:504746-541291 GCA_017312745.1 Gryllus bimaculatus
GCGGCGGTAGACGCAACGAGCGGAGACAATTCCCGCTCTGGGAAATGAAGCTTCTAGTGGTTCGAGCGCTCGGCTCCGGAAGAGTAATTTTGCGCTCGACGGAGCCTTTCCGGGCGGCCTTGCGGAGCGCAGCGGTAGGGGCACCTCCAGTTAAGCTTCGGCCTGACTTTCGTCGCAGACCTGAAAATTGCCCGCACAGGAAGAGTGGTGGTTCTGCACTAGGAAGAGGGATTGGCGAACCACCGCCGGGTTGTGACGAGACGAGAACGGTAAACATGCCACTTCAATTTGTGGGAGAGAGCGGTGAAAGCACAGGTGCTCCCGACGGAAAGATTTATTCCAAAGTTTTGAAGTTTTTTGCAAGTATAAACGTATTTCTTTGGGCTAGTATTTGCAAGTGTATATTAGATTGGTATCGGTTGTTGTAGATTCCGTGATTGTCAGTTAGCAACTGAATTTAGCATGTCAAGAGGTTCTAGGTTCAAGTTCCGAAGTTGATGGATTTGACACGCTGCGCCGGTAGTTAAGCTGGAAGTTTTCAAGCATCTGCTTGAAAGAAAATTCTAGGGTCGCTCTGATCGTTTCCCTGGTTTCCTAACCCATTGCCGCCTCCTTCTTTTCCCATTCTGTGCCCACTCTATTATTTTAGGGGACCTTCTAGATATTCATCCATCCCCACACTCCGCGATATGGAAAGAGCGAGAAAGAAAGATAGTAGGAAAGAGATGGGAGAAAGAAAGAGAGAGGGGGAGAATGAAAGAGAGAGAGAGAGAGAGATGGGGAGGAAGAGAGGGAAAGAAGGAGAAAGAAAGACAGACAGAGAGAGACAGACAAACGGAGACAGAGAGAGAAAGAGACAGAGAAAGAGACAGAGAAACAGACAGAGAAACAGAGAAAGAGACAAAGAGAGAGAGGCAGAAAGAAATCAGATTGGTGCTAGAGATAATATTTTCAGTTCTATTTGATTAACTGACCTGATTAGTAGAACCGTTAGATAAAATCTTTCCGGAAGGCGGACTCTCCTCCAAGTTTTTGTGATTTTCATGGTCACATTGATCGAATAGTAAAACTAGTGAGGCGTAAATTACGCTGTTCCTCCGTCTTGTTCTCTAGGATGGAGAAGGACAAAGTTCTGAGTACCCCAACTTCAGAGCCTGGAGGAGTTTCAATTCCCGTTACGCAGAACACAAGTCTTGATTGCTGGAGTTGAGGAAGGGGTTGGTTCCAGTGGAAGCTTCAATGCGCTTTTACTCGTCCTAATACTGTTTTGATGAAGGTTTCTTACAAGCCGCTATTTTAGATATAAGAATTTAGAGTATGTTCACTTACAGTTCGTTTAATTCTTAGTTTTTGTGTCCGTCTAGTGTCCGTATGTTAAAAGATACATGAATGATGACAAAGTGTCTCTCATCCAAATTTTTATTTTACCACTCTCTAGTCTTAATATTTCGTCACGTTGTTGGTTTTGTCACATTTTAAGAGAGCGATTTGAACATATTAATCAAACGAAAATCTACTGTGACGTTCACTACGATTCTAAATCGTCTTTATTACTAGTTTCAAATGCTTGCTGAATTTGAAAGAAATTTAAGAAATATCCATCCGTATGAGAGGTGTCTGTGGTTTTGTTAGATATCCAGGAACTTGGGAATATCAAAAATAAACAATGACATATATTCGATTGGGGCTGGAGAATTTAAGCGATTCATTGTTATTCCATCTATTCTGGTACTACGCGTATCGACTTCATTCTTATAATCGGTGCTTACAACTCCGCTGCCGTCATAACGGCAGTAAAGCTCCAAGCACGAGGACGTTCGTAATTAAATATTTGCTATTCGCTTGTTGCGTTATGGGACAGCAATAGTTTTTAATATTATTGGTATGTGATATTCTGTTGTTCTGTGGACCTGTATTTACTATTATTATATCAGTATCCGTGAAGATTGTTTTTGTTAAAATATTTAATTTATTGAGGTGTTGTATTAGAGTATTATTTTTTTGTGCTCGAGTAGTGTGCATGGTACTTTAGATTTATATTTTGTGTGTTTTTTCTGAATATCTTTGCTGTTAATCATTTTTGAATGTTACAAAATGTTGCTACTAACAATACCAACTTTCATTTGTTTTCAATTTACTTCTCAAATTACTCTTTAGATGATAAAACATTGATGCTTATTTCTGAAAAAGAACATGTTGAAAAAATCATTTTCTTGCTTAACATCGATAAATGACAAGGAAATGGATGTTTTTATGATATCGATGCCACGAAAGGATATTGAAAATTTCGTGAAATATGAAGTCTCCTACAATTTTATGAGCCTCGTCATTATTCTTCGGAAGAATGTGAGAATTCTGAAGAGAATATAAGTTTGATATTCTATTATTATATTTGTACATTGGGGGGAAATTCCTTCAAGGGATTATTATAATATTACTATTCCAAGAGAAACGATTTTGCGAAACGTTCATTATTATATATTTATATTGTGACGTACCTGGGAAGCGGTACTTTCACGACAAAATAAATTATGCAAAGGACGGGTACATTTTCGTGAATGGGCTTCCAGGGGTTTGGCGCTGCATTGGAAGATGATCATAAGAAATTCTTTTGTGCATTTAAAAATTTTAATAATTGAAACACTCTTTACAAAGATTATTTACAAAACGCAATGCGCAAGGCCTTTGGTAATAAGTGCACAATCAACGCTACCTTGATGCTTTTAATAGCCACCTGCTGGTTGGATACGAGCGAGGCCGCCGTGGCAGCGGCGGCGGCGTCTTCGGCAACCTTCGGTCCGCCCCGAAGTCTGTCGGGAATTCGCTCTCCCTCGGTGATCGACTCCGCTGGTCCTCAACGCAACGGCCAACGAACTCGCCGGGGTCCACCCCCAACCAGTATAAGCAATGTCTCACATATACTAACGCACGATGCGCGATTGCGGCCCGTCGGCAGTTCCGGTCTCAGTAATTCTTCTCAATCTCGCGCGGATGTCTGCACAGTACGGCCCGCTGCTGCCTTACACCCGGGCGGAAATATAACACGTGTCCGTCGGCCACACGAATTCCTGTATTAATGTTTTTTTGATCTCGGTCCTGGTGCGCACTTCCACTTTCCCTAATCACCTGATTATCAACTTTCATCAAATCTAGTCTCTCACTTAACAGCCACAGTCAATCCAAACTGTTCTTAACACCACCATAAACTTGTTTGATGCAGCTCTGCCCCGTCCGTGTTGCACTCGAGGCCTCTCTGCGTACACTGTCCCAACCGTCGCTCACCTCCCCGTCAACCCCCCGATTTGACCGTTGGTGGCAGCGGCGGCGGCGGCGGCGTTACTGCTCTGATCAACTCAGTACTTGTTTTAATTAGAATTAGTAATCAATTTTGATTGTTACAATGCAGAAACGTACTAATTTGCTCACGTACTAATTTTCTCACGTACTAATTTGCAATTTTAATTTGGTAATTGAAAGATATTAAACACGAGTGATAAAGCAGTACTGATAGAGTTTGTTTATGGAAAAGAAACAGAACTGTAGTGAGTTATCAAACCATTCAACGACCACCTCTGGGTCCCGAGATTCATTCCTTCCCGGTCGATCACCATGTTGATTAATTGGTTGTTAGTTAGTTGTTAGTGATTCCAGGCGCGTCAAGTACTGATATCATTAGTACCATAAGTGTAGGTTTTTTTTCAGGAGAGGTGGCGGTGGCTTCTCGCGCTGTGATACCACTGCATGCATTGGTATTATCAGCACTGAATGATACTATTTGCGATACAGGCAAATCCATCTTATCAGAACAATCCGATATCATTTTTAACTCCCCATCAGAAGATGCGTTTGAATTTTCTTCGTTTGAACTCTCCATCTTGCCTTCTGTCAATCCCGAATTCCCGATCCTATTCTGGTCACCGCAGCGGCCTCGGTGCATAAGGGTATCAATTTGTATCATTTCAGTGTCTCTGATCCGGAGGTCTTTAAGTTTGAGTCACGACGTCGGCAGGATTATCAACACTAGCCACTAGATCGGATGCAGCTGCTGTCTGGAGTAAATCCTAGCAGGCGGTTGCTCTGATCAGTAGTTTTCGAGGTTTGGTCAACACCAGGCCGGAGGAATTTCTTTTAATCGGACCACAAACCGCGCGTGTTCTTTCCTTCTTATTTGTCTCATCCCCTTATTTACACCCACTTACTTTTGCATTATACTACCACAATGCCAAAATACCATTGGGGCCATAGAGCTTGACCATTTGAGTAATGTGTTGGTAAACACGTAGGCGGGGAAAACTCCCACAAGCCAACGCGTAGGTCGCGCGCAGATCTTGCCGAAGGCGTCGGCTTTCGGCAAAGAAAGATTATTCCTCTCCCAAAGACGCATCACTTTTGGACGTTGCCTCTACTGTTAGGAGACCTTGCGAAGCATTGCGATAATCTCCAGAGCACTGCGCTAGGCAGAGCGACAGGCGGCTGCAAATGTAAGGCAGTCGCGTCCTCATTACAATTACGTAACTCAACTTTCACGCCATTGTATCCAGTTCTTGGCGTGCCATGTAGTTAGAGAGTTCTATGCATCTCCGCGACCACGATGTACAACACGAACCCATCCCACACCTCCAACTCTGAGTTCAGCGACATGTTCCCTCCAAATCCTTCGTCGGGTGATACAGATGTCGGAGACGATGTCAGGTTCGAATTATACGCCTCCCTCTTCCCTTCCCCTGCTGCCCCTTCATCGTCAGCGCCCGCCCAGATCCCGACTCCTCGCAACTCATTCTCTGCTGCCCAACTCATCGCCCTTCCCCCGCTTCCTAACTTCCGGTTGGTCCTTCCTGGTGCCCCACCCTGCTGTCCAATTCCCCGTCACCAACATACCACTGCCCAACTCCACGACCCATCCTCCGTTGTCCTCCGAACTCCCCGTTGCCCCCCTCCCCGCTTACCCAACACCTCGCCCTAACCTCCGCTACTATCAGTGCCCTAGGGAAGAATGTCCAACTCGGCCCGCAAGAGTGCGGTGGCATGGTAACCCGCACGAAGGCAATAATACTGCACCACTGAATTAGTACCTTTTCTTTTAGAGTTCTTGAGTCCGTGTAGCCCGCTACTCGCACACCTAAGCGTTTCGAGATATTGAATATTCTAGCATGTATTCGTGAATTTGTCGCTTTTGCATAAAGTGCATAGAAAAAAGATCGTTGTATTCATGCAATTTTTACACCAAAGAATATTCGGTCTATTATTCTTATAGACCCAAAACTTGTGGAAATGACCAATCATCTTTGACTTTTACCAAGTTACCGGTTGATTCATACCTACACTAAACGTGAAACATAGAATTTTTTCAATGATTTGTTGACTATTCATTATTTATTTAAAGTCGTGATGGTCACTCTCTACTTATATTAATGTAAATTATTAAACAATTATTGTACAAATTCTCAATACAAATCTGTATTTGACGCTACAGTATGTCAGTTACCTCCTGATGGTTAGAAGAAAATTAATTAAATAGTTCATGCATGTAGTAAACATTTATCATCTCTCTCTCTCTCTCTCTCTCTCTCTCTCTCTCTCTCTCTCTCTCTCTCACACACACACACACACACACACACACACACACAAATAATCGATGATACATATTAATATACATTTTAAATTTAAGTTAGTACTTCGAATGAATGAACAAAAAAGCAATTGCCTAATAATCTTTAAATACAATATATTTAATTAAAATTTATTAAATTTGTTTGACATCCATGATCTCTTTTTAAGCTCATCTTTCTTGTTTCAAACTTCCTAATTTTCATATTACGATCGGGAACTTTATGAAAGTTCTTTGACGTTGACCTTCCACAGCAGGAAGATCGAATTAGCCTCTTCGATAATTCTTGATTCTAGGAAGAAATGGTTTGAAGTAAGCGAATTACGAAGTTATTCATTTCAAAATATTAAACAAAAGAAACAATAAATTTAAAAAATGTAACTTACACCAATGTGGTTTAAATTTTAATTTTCAGTAATATCATATCTTAACTCATTAGATCTTGATTCGTAGTGATAGTATGAGAAGAAGTTATCAATGCATTTAAGAAATAAACTTTTTTTCTCTTCTATTTAGAAACTTTGGCTTTTGTATTGCTGTACCACAAAACTTGTAATTCCGTACGTATTACACCGTTTACAAACTTGAATAACTCGCTTTTTGAAAAAAATATTTTAGACTGGAATTATAGAGTTTACTTCATAATCGAGTTGAATTCTGCTTGAAAATACATCTTAGAGATCCATCCTTTAAAGCAAGAGATGCACTGTTTACCTGCCTCGAAGAGCATCCAATGCTTCGCGTAGTTAGCAAGTGACTCGCTTTTGCCTGCCTCATGAAGTTGCAAGTTCGAATTTAGCAGTGTCTGAAGAAACTGCAAAATCGTCGTAATCGTCGTTGGAATTGCTTTACTTTTAATTGGTGAAACTTGGTTTCGTGACATCGATTTCTATGCAACCTCTTAATTTGTAGTTGTTCTTTAAATCCTTTTAATATGCCTTACGTAGGGGTATTCGCAATAGATTTCATTTAATCCGCCTCAACACAATTACTTTGGTATATTTTCAGGAAGATAAAACATTGTTTATGGTTGTTGTGTGTTAAGTTATCGTAATATTCTTTTTCGTCATCTTCTACAGCCATTGCGGTTGCACAAAAATTAATGATCTTATAGCGTAATGTGTTTTGGAATTTTGACTAATTGCGTTACCCATAATAATAGTTGTGAATTGAAAAATACCATCCCATTATTAATTAAAACTTCAGGTGTTTAAATTATAGATAATTCTTACGAGTGATTTCTGAGCAGTTTTGTGAGGTCACATGATTTGCTATCGAGTATGATTACTACGAATAATATTCCTTTCAGAAAATTCTTGCTTAATCATTAAAATACTTATTATTTCGTTCCAAAATAGAATTAAAAAGTGCATGAAGTTTAAATGTTTCACATTTTTGAATTGGATTAGTATTTGTTTTGTAGATTTACGAGACAGGTTAAAAGTCCCAACGGTGCTCCAACTTTAATGAAACTGCCAGGTCGAATTAAACCATTGTCTGTAGGAGAATTCTAGCGGTTGGCTGTACTAGTCGTTAATTTTCAGTAGTTCCTTCGATCAATAGAAAGTGAATGCCTCAAAAATAGGGCCAAGGACCGCTCCCGATCTTTGCAGCCCTATTCTTCTCCTTTTCTTTTCCCTTACACACGCTCACACAAACACACTCTTCAATGCAAACACTACAACGCATGTCAGAAGCTCAGAACTAGTCTCAGGTGAGGCGGTGTTCTGTTTGAGGAGTTATCTGGATGAGGAGTACCGAAAGCTGACGTATATTTCGGCACCGGATATATCAATGCAGCGAGAAAGGAACACCACCATATTATTCCTGGGTTATATCGTACACTTACAAAACAAATGGCCGTAGAAGTTGAGCTGGGAATCCCTAATTTATTAACCAATCAAATTGTAATAATTTGATTGGTTAATAAAAAATATTTTTTGAAGGCATGAAATACTCATTTGCAGAATGACTAGGTCGCATAATCAATAAAATTTATCAAAGGTAGATACTTTCAACGGAACTAGATTTCTCGTAGGTGATACGGTGATGACAATTCAACGTTTTTAATAGCACACAGCTCACATACGTACCTGTCCCTGACCGAAACATTCTAAAACATTCTACGTTCATATTTGGCAAATACATTTTCTCTCAACTTCCTTGCATTCGCCCTTGAGGATGTTTGCATGAATCGCGCGGCAGCTTGCGTCGTTGGCACAGGCCCACAGCACTTTGCAGAAACGAGAGGTCCATCGGCGCAGGAGTCCATAACCTCCCGAGAGCAGATCAACATCCGCCTCGGAGAACGCGGCGCTGCAAAGATTGACACGGCAACAACCTCGGCGGAGAAGACCGTTTAAGACGCAGGAGTTGAGCCTTAGGCATTTCTAAGCGTGATGATGATGAGAGAGAAGAGTCATATCTTTATGCTTACTCCTTTTTCTGTACAAGTGAATCCAACGGGATTTCGCCGTTGGTAATCGCACTATGAACCATTCCTAGGTGTTTAACTTAGGCTCATACAGCTATCTGGACGATGTCCCTTTACGGGTCTTGGCATGAGGCGTGATGAGTCAAAAGGCGCTGCGACATAGTATAAGATCAATCACCTTGGTATTACCTCATTCGTTATATATTTACTCGGGTGGCGTCTCCAGCCAGTATTTTAACATTAAAAAATATATTTGTGCTTTGCAACTTTTCTATAAAAATAAATTTTGATCTTAGTACTGTTTTTTAAGCACAGAAAGTTGCACTAATAAAAATACTACTTTAAATTTTTATGTAAGTAGAGACACGCTTTAAATATCATCAGTCTTATTAATCAGTTTGTAACGATTCATGTAAATGCATTAAAGACAATATAATTCAAATCGTTTCACTAATGTACTTCTAGGTGCAGTGATACAATCGAAATGTGTTCTTCTAGAATTCTTACAGAATATTTTAGAAGGAATCGACTAATATTTGGGACAATCGATTTCTATTGTCGAGGGTAATCGTGTGAGCTACCGATCCCAACTGCATGCGCCGTAAGTCGCCCAAAAAGTATTTTAGTTAGTCAAGAAAGTCAAAAGCGCACATTTACAGAAATGTCTTAGAATATTCTGGATGGATTCGCGAAAAATAATCAGGACACGTAGATGCTTCGGGTGTCGTTTCATTTATAGCGATTGAAACGATCTAACCGTCAGGAACGGACGACGCGTAAATGGATGAACGGTTGGAGGGATAGACGAATAGATGGATGCAGATTACCATTATATTTCTCGTCTCGTTCCAACTACTGCCTAATTATCTTGACAAACATGTATACAAAAAAATGTCAATTTTTATTGGAAATCATTCGAGTCACTTTAATTCACAAATGCAATAGTATTTACAAACCTTTAGAAATGCGCATATTAATGGCGTGATAAATTGTGTGTGTCCAATTATATAATTTTTAAACAACAAAAGCATATACCAAAATTAATTTTATGCCATTTTAAAGAGTGCAATTAGAATTATCCATATGAAACGTTCGAAGAAAACTTTAAACCCATTTTTGAGAAAATTCGAGCTTATTTTCTCAGAAAACAATAGAATTTCCGAGAAGCTTTATATTACATTATTTAAAGAACATGAATTCATAAGAACAATTATGTGAAAGAATTGTCGCCAACGTAAATATTAACGCCGTGAGAAAGTAAAAACAATTAATTTTTTGTAATTTTTGAAAAATTAAAAGAACAAAGCATTATGGCGCTAATGTCATCTGATAGAGTACATTTAGCACTATCCATACCAAAAGTTTAAAGAAATAATTTGAAACTTTTTGAGTAAATGTTGTTTTTGTTATTATTTAATATTGCACATATTGTCCGCAATATTGCGCGAAAACAGCTGAATGTTTTGAGAAAGAACGCGTATCACCTTAATGACTGAACTAAAAATGGAGAAAAAATTTCATTTGAAGAAAAAATCTCTTTATTCTGTATCTGTAATTTTATAGTTGTAGGAAAACACCGAAAAATTTGAAACCTTTACAATATCCAACAGTTCTGAGATAACCGTGATTCTTGGATCTATGACACCTTTATAAGTGTATTTTAGTATATTCTTACAAGAATTTTAAAGAAAAAAATTGGAGCCGTTTTTGAAAAAAAAATTGAAATATTCCTGGGTTCTCATGTCAAATTTCAAAGAACATATTTTAAATCGGCAACTACGTATTCGTACATGTATCAGTAGGTGTATCACAGGCATAAAATAAATTTGAGACCGTAGAGAACGGATGTCGGGAAATTTTGTTTCACAAATCGAACTATAACGTAATGGAGTACATTACCTACAAAAACCTTCGAACCCTTTCCTCGAAGCGTTCAACGGTTTAGGAAATTAATTTAGGGTATTAGTAAGTAAATAAAGAAATTAAGGCCGCCTTCCCACGGCGCGACCGCGGCGCGCTTCCTTCAAGGAGCAGAGCCCTTCCGACGCATCCACCGCCGGAGCCACAGCCGCACCGCCGTCCGCCGTGGAAGAGGGTGGGTTCTGGAGGGGTAGGTTTCGCCGACCCTCCGGCGACGACGAACAAAGGGACCGGAGCAGGTAGAACGCTGCGGCCGTGGCGCAGTGGGAACGTTCCCATTTAAAGCTGTGTTCTGCTAGCGGTGGCGCGTGGCCCCTCCTCCGCTTCTAGTAGCTGGAGTTCGGCGTCGGCTGCCGCAGCAGCTGCCACCCGCTGCACGTGGGAAGGCCTCCATTCAAACCAATGCTCTGCTACGCGCCGCGCTGCTGCGAAGCGCGCCGCGGCCGCGCCGTGGGAAGGTTCCCTAACTAAGAAGTAGATTAAAGAGCAATGCATGAGTGATATATTGTGTAGTGAGGTGTCGTGAAATGTAGAGCAGAGATACAACGAAGGAAGTGATTTAAGGATCATACGTAGTGCAGTGCAGTGCCAGTGAAGGGTGGTCTAAATTGAACAAACATTCAATGCGGAGTTATATTATAGCATTCTTTTTCTTAATGTAATTTAATATTTTATGAATCAGTCAGTTTTTATACTATACCATTATTGTTACTACTATTACCATTATTATCATTGTTCGATCTCGCGATCGCTACCTGATGCAGCCCCTAAGTGCCTTCGACCATGCGGCCACAGGCTCTCAAACAATCCTTCGCCACCACCGTCAGAAACTTCTCCCACGATGACCATTGCCCTCTAAAGCACCTATGTATAAGTGTGTCAGCCTGTTCATCTGCTAATTTAATCCAGAGTTTAATAGGTTTCATTTTAAAATCTTTCCAAATTCCTATACTACCGACCTCTCTTAAGACTCCGGCATTTGCTGCGCACCTACACACTCCTAGAATTAATTTGCAATGATATGTTTCGATGCTTTCTAATCGATCTATCCTATCTACTCCCCAGATTTCTGCTCCATAGTTCATAGCTGGGAGAACTAACGATTTGAACATTGTATCGCATACTTTTACCGGCAATTCCGGAACCCTGCGCACTGCGCAAACGATTTCTTTGAGCGCAATTCTTCCTTTGCTGTGAGCCGTCAATATATGATTATTCCATCCCCCATTCATGGAAAATTTTGCACCAAGATATGTAAATGTTTTGACGCGGTCAATTTCTTCCCTAGCGTAGTACCATTGCTCTTTGCTACCCCAAATAAACCCATTCTTGAAGACTACTACTTTCGTTTTTCGAATATTTACTTTTAGTGCCCATGTCTCACTATACCGTTCTAGAATATTTAAACTCTTCTGTAAGCCCTCAATCGTCTCCGAGCACAAAACTAAATCATCCGCATATAGTAGTCCGGGGAATTTTCAGGCCATCAATTACCAGAGCCGCTGTATCCGCTTCCTGTATTTTATTTTAGACTTATTTTAGACTTTAACTACTCATATTTCATTTGATTTTAGGTAATTTTTTAGCATATTACACTTTTTATTTTGTGTCCTAATCTGTCAACTTCTGTATCTTTCATCTTAACTCTATTTCATACACCTTGAGGGTAATTTTCTATTCAGCATTACTACACTTACGTGTATTATTACATGTGCACTTACGTTGTGTCCATTGCTTCTTATAAAAGGGAGAAATTCGCTACGTTTCCTTAGCGTATTGTGTATAGAGAGAGTTTGTAATAATGGCTGATAATAATTAATAATGAAATAAATCGTAAGTGCTAAACAACAATTCATATAATTTGAGGACAAGGAATAGAGATCGGTGTTAATTACACTTCAATTCTTAAAATTTCGTTGAGTTGAATAGAAAATTAACCATTCTTCAGACAAGAGGTAAAATTCGTTTATCTTCTAAATTAAAACATACCTCATAAATTAATGCGGCCACACAGCTACTCATAAATTAAAACGTCTTAAAGTTTGACTCTCTTCTCTGACACCTTAGAATCTACACGGCCACTTTACTTACGCGCTCGGTAACACACGGCCTTGAAACACTATCAAGGAAGCTTTCGGTTATGGGCTAATAAGTCGTGCCATATTTCTTGCAGTCTAAGTGCCCGAGACAGTTGAAACTGCCGTAAAGAGTCACGACTAACCGAATTCGGGGCGGGATTTATTTGAACCCACTGAGTAAGGCCAATGCACCAAATTTCCAGGAAACACCCCATTGCACGGCAAAGGGTGACCAACATACACTTGTTCTACTTACTTTCGAATACACTGTAAACATACTGTAGTAATGGACCCAATCAGTGATACATACTATGCGTAAAAGGAATACAAAAACAAATTTCTTGAGAATTTTGAGTACGTTATATGAGTAGACAAGTTTCTTGCACTTCTTCTATATTGAGTGTTCCAATGCATCTAGTTGAGAGTTCTCATCTAGACGGGATTTTCATGGTTGGGTGTCGCGCGACACCACTGCGTGGCTGAAAATTCCATAAGTGCGCTGCTTTGTCGGTTTTTTGTTCTTAGATCAATTCAAGGTGGATATCGGAACAATACGGAACAGGACAATGGGCCACGAACTACGCATAGTTCTTCCTTCCTATCCCACTCACACTTCCATCCTCAAGGCCACACTTCGGACTAATATTCAATGATACATCCCGTTTAAGGTAGAAAAACATCGTTGGGCTAGTATGCAAAGGCTGTTCTTTGAATGTGCGGGGACGAGAACAAAAATTGCGGAAGGATGAATCTCTAAAGAATAGGAAAGAAAAAAGAATGGGGAAGAAAAAACGGTTGTGATTACCACGGATCCAGCATTACTGCTTTCTCAGCAGCAAGTCTGACCGTGAGATTCCAGGATTCAAACTCGATGGTGGCGTATTTTTGACACAAACTAGATAGCTAAGACGAATTCAGCCACTATCTGCAGGAGAATTCTAGCGGTCGGTTGCTTTAATCAGTAGTTTTGCGTGGTTTCTCCGATCGATATGCATATGCGAATATCTGAGCAGTGCCCTAACAAATGGGTCAAGGATCGCGCGCCATCTTTCCTTCCTATTCCTTGTTCTCTCCTCTTACACACACACACACACACAAACACACACATTTGCACGCACTACACCGCCTACGTAGGAAATTCCTCCTTAGCTGACGGGTAGGTCGGTTGCAGGTCTCACCATCCAGCGGGAATGTACCACCGCCACCTCCCTAGATAAAAAATTCACTAAGCATGACTAATGACCAAAGCAGTTGACGTGCCTGCAAATATTAATCTATCAATGAAGTAAAAGGAGAAGTGCCAAGGAAAGGAAGAAGAAGGAGGAGAAGGACAAAAGAAAGATAAAGAGAAATAGGAGAAGGTTGGAGGTTCTGAAATCCAATGTCGGGCACAGAGTAACTCATAATCTGAAATAAAAAGGCACGCTAAGTTAACTGAGTCGAGTTTTCCTATCCCGCTGCAAGAACGTCCGACGATACTTGTGTGGAGTCCTGCAGGGCCCATTCCAGCAGGGGCTGCGCTGGGCGGGAGGGGGCGAGGGGCGGTCGGCAGTGGATAACCGCACGCGGCGTAAATCTCGTGGTCATCGCGGGCGCGCTCTGGCGCTCGGCCCCGGTTACGACCTCATTACGACCGCGATAACCATGCCCGTGGCGGGCGCATTGGACGGGCTGGCGAGCGCACCAACGGCCTCGCTGCGGCTGCGCCCGGCACGCCACGCACCGCACACGGGGCGGCATCACGCTTCCAGCGCATGGCTGCCAGCGGTTGCAGCCCTCTCACTTGTGTGCACGCGAAATGTCTCGAAAAACGATAACGGTCATGATCGTCTTACGTAAAAGGATTTCGTGCAAAAAGGAAACTAGGGAGAGGTACTTAACACTCTAGGAAGAACACGTCTAGTCATTTACTTAAATGACTATATTACGACTGGTATAAAAGATAATTCTTATGTTTAAACTTAATTTTCTATAAAATACATGACAAGTATAAACAAGCGCATAAACGTAATATATTTAATGCATATTGCTCTGTGGCGGGACCCGGTATTGACTCTTTAAATTCAGTTTTCTTGTTTTCAACTCCAACTGACTCGTATTGTTCCTCGACCACGCCCTTTAATATTTTGTTTGTCCTCTAATTTGATTTCTTCTGTCTTTCTGCTCTCTTTCTTTCTCATTTTCACCTTGTCTTGATCTCTTTTACTCACTCCTTGTGTCCCTCTTTATTCTCTTTCTCCTATATATCCGTTTATTATTCTTTTTTAATGATATATTCTTCTGTTATTTCCCTTTATTCTATTCTTCTGCAGCTATATTTCTTTTCAAGTCTCTTCAAGCTTATGTTGTCAAGTTAAACGATTTTTTGGCATTCCTTTACTTGAAGGAACAAATTACATTCTTTAAATATCTGTTAGTGTGTCAAAAGATATAATGGATATGACAAGAGATATTGGCTTATTGATTTTTTCACAATTGTGTCTTATAAGACATACCTTTGCATCTCGTGTAAAAAATAAAATATTCAGACCGTAAAACACAGTCAAAACTATTTACAGTCTATATTCGTTACTAATAATACTCCCTACTAATGCAAGAGGTACGTTATCCTCACAAAAACTTGAAACCAGAGTATTTCGCCCTCCGATATTATGCTCTTCTCTCTCTCTCTCTCTCTCTCTCTCTCTCTCTCTCTCTCTCTCTCTCTTTCGATTTCATCTCTCTCTCATATCTCTGCTCATAATACTCTGATTTACTTCGTGCGACACGCCGCCTTTCTGCCCTCATAATCCCCAATTTCAGCAGCGCCAATTTATTTCTCTCTTGACTGACCAAACTCCTCGTGGCTCACCAATCGCTCTAAAGCAGTTAAATTTGATGGAGTCCTCGATGCCGGCTGCCGCTGTTGTTTGCGGTCGCACCACCCCCGCCCTTGCCCATCTCCTGAACTCAGATTGCCGTCGCAGCTTTGCCTCTTCCCAACTCCCTCTCTCAATTCCACCGACACCCACCATTTTTGCGTATTTCTTCTCGTCTCTTTCCTCCTGTACCTGTCTGCTTTTATTTCGCATCTTACCTCTCGTCTATTTTCGCCACCTCTTCCATTTGACTCTCTCATCTCGCCTCTTCTTTTGACTTCTCTCTCACTCTCTCTCTTTTGTTCTCTCTTTCCCTCTCTCTCTTCTCTTCTAAACCCGCCCATTCCTACCCCTACCCCGCGTCCTTATGCTCCGCGCCCTACGCCGCAAATCTCACGTCCAACGCCTCACGCCTCTTTCCCCCTTCTCTCTACTCGCCTTCTTTTTCCTCTTCCCTCCATCCGTCTTGCGTCTCTTCTTTTGCGAGTCGTCCTTAATCTGCCTTGCTTACAATATTCCGTACGTTGCGCACGACTCATTGTCTGTCGCCCACTGTTCAAGCCCAGCCGGACATGGCCCACCTCATCCCTCATCTCACCCTTGCATTTGCCTCTTTTCTCGCCATTATTCTTACCTCGTCCACTGTTCCTCGCCTCCATACGTGCCCGCGTTCGACCCGACTCTACTCATTTCTACGCGCCTTACTGAATGGCGTCGTTCCATGTGGGGCAACCTGGCTACGCGAGAGGACGCGGGCGACGACGAAGTGCAGCTGTCGAAGCAACTCTGCAGCCGCGAAGAAACGGAGCGCCGACGCAACGGCACCTCTCCCTCCCCTCCCCTTCTGTTCTTCCGAGCTGACGTTCTTTGGAGGTTTCAAATGTTCCCGGCCACGTCGCGCGCGGGCTATTTCTAACCGCCTCCGAAAAGCGCGCTCGCCCGCACGCCCGACTGGCGGCGTCTGTCTGCACTGATCTTCTCTTCCGATCCCCGTTCTCCCCCGCCCCCGCCGAACCCGACCTTGGACCAGCATCGTTCTCCATAGCTTCGCCCACCCGCCTCCGCCCTCCCTCCACCAGCACGGCCTCCGCCTCCATAACCCATCAACCTCACCATCATCGCCGCTCCCGCTGCTTCTGCTCTCACCAGAGCCGCCATCGCTACCTCGGCCCTTCGACTCACGAAGATTATTTTCGGAAACGGCCGCCTTCATCGCCATCGTCGTCACTGTCGCCGCCGTCACCACCGCCGGCATTTGCCGTTATTCCAGCGAAGCGTTCCTGGCGTCTGTAATTTCGTTGGACTTCCATCAACGAATGGACGAGGAGTGATAATTTGATCGCGAAAACGAAGAGCGGACGCGGTTGCCTTTTGCGAACCCTTGATGGTCACCAGTGCGAAGAATTCTCTTTCAATACCAAGACGCGCCATCGTTCACGGTAAATGCGATTGAACTTGCCACATCACTGACATTATGCACCAGAGTTGTAATTCACAAAATAATCACAGTGGCAACAAGTTATGAAGACAAAATTGTAAAAATATCCAATTTGGTTGATATGAGGGAATTCATTATTCCCTCGCGCGTGCGTATGCCAGTCTGAATACATGAAATGTTTTATAGAAAAACTTTGGTTGAGTTTAGGTCCGAAATATCCATATTTACATGAGTGAGTTTATATTCAACGAGTTTCCTACTTGAGCCCTATCTAAACTGCGTACGGAAAAACTGCTTTTTATGAATAGGTAAATGCGCTCTTTGTTTCTCATTGCATACGTAATTAAGATTTTTAATGTTTTCGCAGAATTGCCTTTTTAAATTAATGTAATACGAGCGGTTAATTTATATCGAAGTTGAATACGACATGAAACGACAGCGGTTTTTTAAATATAAAAACCGTGATTTAGGGATATATGGGTGAATTATTGTTTTAAGGATGTGACTTTTCAAATCTTTCACTCACTTTCATTCTCAATATTTTCTTTAATTTTCACAAAACGGTACCTTGAAAATGTGCTAATATATGCAAAGATGTTGGATGTGGAATTCATTTTGAATTACATAGAACCTTTAGTGCAAGAAAGTGTGAAGAATTAAAAATAAAAATAATAATAATTATTTAGTTACAATTGGCTGCCTGCCAGGAGGTAACTGTATGTCCACAGACTATCAATACAAAATGGGACAACATAAACGAAGTAAACTACAACTACATTAACAAAAAGTCGGAATAGTACAATATAAGAATTTCTAAGGAAAGAGTGCAAACAAAACAGTTAATATTAATAATATTTTAAAAAAAAATAGTTATAACCCAGTTACTCAAAGTCTAAATTGCTTATTCTTATGCGTACGTACACGTGGCGTACATGTTTATTTTTGCTACACATTTGCATATGAGTATACAATGTTTATTACACATATGCAAAGTTATTTGAGACTGCTGATACCCATACTTTACCGTATTTAATTGTATACGTGTACTGAACTGTTCAATTAAAACACTACGGTAACATCGAAAAACACGTAGGTGCCTCATAGGTCAGCAGATATTTAATTGACATTTGACATTAACGATATCTACTGATTTAATTATGATTTTTTAAATTTAATTGTGAAGACGATTGTAATAAATAAAATTTCTTTTGAAAAAATTAAATAGTAGGCCATAGTTTCGTATCTTTAATTTTTAAATCTCCACGCATTGGCTATATTACAGTACCCTTCTGTAGACTTTTGAGTATTATTTGCTGAATTCTACATTCTGACAGTTCTTTCTTTTTATTATCGTCAAAAGTATGTGAACTGAGCAATGAAAAATGCCACGCTCGTAAAGCCAATAAAAAACTACATGCGGCCACATCTGTTACGCCCATCACAATCTGCACGCAGTGGAATATCGAAATCATTAAAACTAACAGCTGAAGAGCGCTAGAACTCGTGGTTTGTGAGCCCATTTGCGACAGAATCTCCGCGCGTATTCCACGGGAACAAGTATTTGGGATTTGTTGCACGCGACGTGGGTGTCGTTTGCAGGTCGACACGTTTCCCAACGGCCGGCGCGGCAGCGCAGCGAAGGAAAAAGACGAAGCGGCGGCGGCGGGCCTCTCTGGGCGCGCTGCTCACGGGTGCCACTGTCACCCACGCCCACACCTCGCGGCGCTTCACCGCGCCTCCGTCGCCTTCATTCTAACCTGCACTCCCCGTTTCCACTTCCACTGCTTGCGTCTTCACCTCTATTTTAACCACGCCCTCTGCTCTCTCTGGCTTGCACCTTCATCTCTTCACGCTCCACCGGGAGAGATGACTCAGGGCATCGACAGATGTCAACCGTCACAATTCTACCCAACCGTACGGGCAAGCACAATTTCGTAATGCACGGTCGAGAAAATGCAACAAGCAACAATTACCGTTCGCATGACAGTCTGCCTTCTCCCACTCCGCCTTCGCTTTCAGCTTCACGTTATCTTTTACCTCAGCTTTTGCATTTACCTTCGTCTTTTCCTCCACCTTTCCCTCGCCTTTTCTATCGTCATCGCCTTCGCGCTCGCCTTCGCCTTTGCTCTCGCCATCACCTTCACCTGTCTCCAGCCTCCCCTCCTCTCTCACCACGCCCAGCCTCGCCAAGCTCCACCCACGTGTCATGCCCATTACGGGCGTGCGCCTCTAACACATTCGGCTCGCAGAGGCGCCTCGTAGTTTCCACTCGTGAGATTGCTGCGGGCGAATTCCACGGGGTAACTCTCGCAAAGTTCGAATGGGAAGTGGCGCACTGTGAAGAGGGCTGGAAATTTGATACTTTTTAGACCTTCATTTGCTTATTAAACTTCTACAAGGATTATGTCTACGAAGTGATACACTTCCGACGGAGTTGAACTATTTAGTGTCCCAAAACCATCAATGTTTTTGAAAAATTCCCCCAATGTCCCATCGTTGTTATAATTTTGGAATTACGTTTTCTTTATATGAATCATAATAATACATAATGCAAATGTAATTAACAAAATATTGAAAATAATAATTAATAATAATTATTTAAATATTGAAAATAATAATTTCAAACGGAAACGTTTTAATCCATTAATGCTCATCATTTTGCAGCAATATACATTCATAAAATGAAAACGTTTAGAATCAATCAAGCTGAATTTTGCTGTCTATCCCTGAAACTATTAATAACCTAGTTAAAACAGCGTAATATATAATGTTAAAATCACTGAATATCTGTGTAACTCGTTCTTTGATAACATGCTGTATCAAAATGACATCACACAGAGATAAGCCTTCAGTGACTGATTATCCAGTGAAAGTCTATTTGGCAGCTAGTCCGGCCATATACAATAAATTATATTTCACGGTCAGCGGTGCCCAGTTGTAAAACGATCAGTCAAAAAGGGTCACCTCTGACAGCTTGGACCATCGATCAGGAATGTCGTGTGGAGAGATGGATGGAGGTTAGACCGGCAGCGATCACGCAGGTGACATTTGCGCTGCGGAGGGTCAAATGCTGAGCGAAAGCGAAAAAAACTGAATTGAAACCAGGAAGGTGTTGGATGTTGATGACGAAAAAGACTTGGAGTATCAGTGAAATGACATAGACGAAATGAGGAAAGAAACACAAAATGAAATTTCAAAAATGAACGAAACGTTGCTTGGATTTGTTTTTTATTGGACGCTTTCCGAGCTAGATGAGAATCGTCTCTCACAAGTGGCAGAAGCGCAATTAAATGTAGAAGCTTGTTTTGATATTTTTTAATCCAAATGTTCATGTCCAGAAAACAAAAAATCATAAAATTTTAGTGGCTGATATATACGGGAAGTATTTTTACAAAGTCTTCCATCGCCGGTTTCTATGGCATTCAGTGCCACGAAGGAGCGCTCGGTGCGTGATGCTGCTGCTATCTGTCGAGAGTTGGCTTTTTGAAAAAGAAAATCATGAAACAAAATTAAGCAAAAGTATAAATATTGTGATTAATGTATATGAAAAACGTGTTTTAAAATAGTAAAATTCCGATTCATCAGTTCAATCATTTTACTCTTAGATTGGAAGGTCAAAAAGTCTAATTTCATTTAAGTTTTGGCTATAGTGTCTAGCTATATTGAAGAAATTTATTCCCTGTGAAATTAAGTTACAATAAAGTCACATTAAAGTCGTGACGTAAGATTATAAACTGTCACTCGGGTGCTCATTTTCTCCGTGTCATTCACATAATTATAAAATATAATAATTATAATAATAATAATTATTATAAATAATAAAATTATAAATATTAATTATAATTATATAATTATTAATAATAATTATAAAATATCGACTGCAGTGAGATGATTGGAGGCTCCGTGCCTTCCTCTGCCAGTTCTGACACCCTGAGCGGTTCCCAGTCGGGCCTCGTATCGGGTTGTCACATTACCCGATACTCTTGGCGATTAAGGGGGGACTTGTGCTGGCGCATGTGCGTACCGCTTTGCCCTACAAATACACCGGAGATTGCTCAACGCACATTTTATCAATTTTTATAATTTGTTTACAATTTCTAATAGTGTTTTTATAAATTTATTACTTGAAATTAATTTCTTAGGCATTTTACTTTTTTTACTAAGGGTTCCTTCCTTAATTCCCTTGGTATAGAATTTTTTATGCAACAAACGTTGATAGAGGAAGGACTAATGATTCCGACAACCTGAAAAGCTGATAGGCTCCAATCAGTGTAGAGGGTTCATCCTGGTTACGAGTGGATATTTGCGTCGCGTTCCGGCGCAGACGGATGAAGGGAGAACAAACGAAGAGATCGCGGTCGCCAATTTGAATGAAGAGCTGCGAAAGCGTTTCCTTTCCAGCGAACTGCCTTTATGCAGACCTTTGGCGCTCCCAGGGACGGGAGATGTTCTTTGTGTCTTTGAGTCAATCAATCAGATAGATGACTTCGCGATGCATAGTTTGCGAGAGCAATGACAACAAGATAGTTGCCACCAGTAAGGCTCAGTGGCATTGATGCCACAATAAAATCTCTCCTTTGCGTAGTTGAATACCTCGTCATAAGAGAGCAGTATGGAAAGCTGTGTGGAACTTACTCGTGGGAATAAGATAGAAACGTAAATATCGCCTTTTGCTACATAGATTGACATTTGTATTTTTATTTTGTACATAGATTCACATAGGTTCATTTTTCACAGAATCAAAATATTTCATTTTTTTACAAACATACTGTTAGAAGATTTTTAGTTTAATTAAGGAACAAATGCCTGGCTTCCTGGGCTACATTATTGATTGATGTCATTCACTGACACCTCCTGGATGCGTTGTTTCGATTTCACTGATGCTCACATACACTTATGTATCAAGGTTATTACCACCAGTGAGACTTGCTTTATCAGTGAGACAACTTTACATGGCTGGTACAATGTACGTTGCTCGTAATCTCCTTTTGACGCCCCTCGTGGCAAGAGAGCATTAGTAAAATTGGTGCCGGAACATGCACAAGAGATACGCTTTGGTGAGGATTGGAAATATCCATTATGTACGTTTGTTGCTATTGTGAGTATTAACATTTTCATTTAATTTTCTGCAAGCAATACAACTTCTGAAGTATTAAAATGCACATGAATAAAATTTGATTTTAGGCGTAACAACGTTTTTTTCTTTATGGCATACTAGATACATAATATAGAAAAAAGTGATGTAATTATTCAGCGAAAAACCAGGATCTTTTAGCAGAAAAAATTGTATTGAAGAACGGCAAAATGTCTGTCCATCTGTCCGTCTGTGAACAACGCTAACGACTAAACTGAAAGTAGGATTTTCAACAAAATTGATATTCCCAAATCGATCTGGCTGATGACGTGGCTCCTTGAATATGAAACAGTTATTTAATTTTTGGGGTTCTTAAGAACATTTTGAAAATTTCAAAAAAATGGCTCAACACTTTTCATTAAGCTTGTTCTCGGATAGCATAAATAAAGCTTAAAAGGTATCTTTATGTCTTTTTCGATGCAATATGTGAATTTTCGAAAGTTGCAAAAGTTAAAAATGTTTCGGCTCTTTTTACAACCACAGTATTGAATAGAGATTTTTCTTCTGAATAAAATCTGATCTTCAAAATTTGACCTTTCAATGAGGATATATACGTTATTTTCAAAATATGAATAATTTTCGATTAATTATGCGTGAAATAAAGACAATATTGAAAACAAGAGTTTCAAAAATGCCTCCAAATTTTTTCTACCAACTTTTTATATTTATAGTGTTACATTCAGTAAGTAACATGTCATGACGCCATTTAATGTTCTTTTTCAAAAATTACACAGAGGCAAGGTTATAGAAATATTTATTTTCTTTTTTATTCTCTTTAACACGAGTACGAGTATCTCTATAATCAATTTAGTTTGGAGGCACTTTTCATCTCCTTATTCGGCTATAATTTCATAATTCACTACGTAACAAAATACCGTACACTGCACGTACAAATATCCCAGGGATCTAGAATTTTGGCACATTTTAAGTCATAAAACAAGAACACAATGAAAATTATAGAAACCAAAGTTTCTATTCATGATTTACTTTTCCGCAGAACCACTTACGTCAACCATGTCGGAAGATTTGGAAATGAAGCTCTGTTCAACACTAAAAAATTTCTTTCCCATGCAACTTTCCATTCAAACGCTGGGGTGACTTCGGAAACAGACATTTACCCTAATTGCGAAACGCGGAGCAAATAAAGCTGTCAGCGCTTGCGTAGGTGGAGCAAGGGAACTGGACAGGTTATTTACAGTGAGAATTTTGTTTCTGCGAGCATTCTTAGCAGGTATTTTGCAGTGAAAAGCCAGCCGAAGAAACCATAACCCGTATTTTCATATTTTCATTCGAGAATGAGCTTATTTTTTAAAATTTATATTATAACACGTCATATCCACAACACATCCTGTAAGCTGTAAACTGACCGTAGCTGTGAATTGGCATAGCTCTCTTCTGCCTTGGCGGCGAGATGCTTGTCGCTTCGAAACTTCTTCACAAGAAGAACTCGCTTGGCAAATGGCCAATAATTTTGTTCTCATATGACCGTCCCCGCTCCGAACTGACAGTTTACGATGATATTACACTACAGTTTATAGTGAGGATGATGAGAGAGCAAATCGTGTTTCAGCCATTAGTTTTAACTTTTACGAATGATCGTGGGTTGGTTGCCCACCCACAAGCTCCCCCCTCCACCCCTGCAGCGGCTCGTTATCCGGCTTCTTCCCCTTGGAAAACCAAGCATTTCACTTTTGTTTTCTTTGCGCTTATGGAATGGGTAGAAGAAGCTTTTTGTGGAGGCACCTCGCTGCTCTAAAATGCCGAAAATGTCAGAATGCGAAATTTCCCTCCATTCTTTTTGAGTGTGGAGAAACAAAGCATTTTAAAATGTATATTCGGAGGGGCCGCAAATATCACTGTGTAGTGCTGAATATCAACCGAACCGGTCAACCAAGCGAGGTTCTCAAAATCGATAAGGTCGTGCGCACAGTGGTATTCTTGATTTGGAGTCGCAGTTTTGACTTTCACCTAGGCCTGGATGTTTACTTTTTTGTATAATTTGTTTCCACCCTTCATATAATCCAGTCACTAAGTATCTAAAGCAGGAAAAAAATTGCAAAACGTCCTAAAAATTTCGCACTTTATTACGTTTTTACGTATACCTTCAAAACTACGCATTTTCCTCAAACAATGTCTATTTACAAAATATATGCATGCTTGCCTAACTACTTGAGAGAAAGACTCCAGCATTTTCATAAACTACTTTAAACACTTAGTATAGTGTGTGGGTGAAGCCCAGTGACATGAATAAACTTAAAACTAACTTAAATCTAATCTTAACTTATTAACGGCCGGTATGGCCAGAGTTCATTTCAGCTCCGGTGTCTTTGCCCTCCCGGGCGGTCGTGATCCAGCTCACAGGTGTAGCGTTTGGGCATCCCAGCCCCCAGCAGGTCTGGCGGCGGGCGGCAACGGCTTGCACCAGGTCCCTTTGTGGCGGCCGGCCCCTTTCAGTCACGGCGGCGGCCCCGGATTAGGCCAGCGTTGCTGGGCGTCGACCGGCGGCTCCTCAGCGTGCTCGGCGCGGGCGGCGGCGGGAACACGCCAGGGTGATGACGGGTCGCGATATAGTTTTTTTTTCACATCCCCGGCTCGCACTCACATGGCCCCCTCGGCCAGGCACTCAGTAGTAGTGTCCCGTCCCATCGGCCGGCTGTCGTCCCACGAGTCGGGCTGCGATGTGGCGAGGCGGCGTGGCATTCGGGCGGCCAGGCACCAATTAAGTGGCCTCGCTACTGCCTCTGATACAAGTCTCCTCCTCGCTACCTCCGATACAAGTCATCGATCTGTGCCTCTGCGGTCCCACAGGAAGGCTCGCGTACCATGTGATTCCTCCCCCGCATTGTCTATTTCTATTGGATGTCTCTCACGGCGCCAGCGGCGAAGCCACCCCCAGCAACCTCCCCCTAGGTCACCTAAATTCCCGGAAATAGGTGCGGGTAATTTCGTTGCTCGGTGAAGGGGTGTGGATGGCGTGCTTTCCCACACGTCATGAGAGGTGCGCCCGGCGCGGGTCTGTGCTGAACAAAAGAGGCGCCTTTTCCGCCTTTCCCTAGGCTCGCTAAGCGGCTCTCCCCGGTTCAGCAGGAAACGGTATTTCCGGCTGCTCTTAACGGCGGCGCGGTTCTTAATTAAATAAAATAAATATATGGCTCGTGTCGTCATCCGCGATGTGCGACCGTCCCATTACAATATATTGTTTAATAAAAAATATTTAAATCAAATAACACAATTAGTTGGTGTGATGATTTCAAAGTATATGGATTGCAGTGTAACCTTGAAGTTTGTTGTACTAGATTAATTGGATTTTACACGATCGATACATTCAGCACACTACATTGGTAGACGATGCTATGTAGGTTGAACGTGCGGTTTTTAGTTTTTTGAGTGCTTTGTTGTAATCCAGAGAATCCGATTTATCGCAAAATGATATGTGCACTTTTAATGAATGGACAGATCACATAATGAAATCCATCAGCTGGCTACAGATGAAGCAATTAAAAAAATGATTTAATTAATTAAAATTTAATTTTTATTAAGGAAATATACAGTTGGTATGTAGTGTTTATTTGAAGAAATAAAATATTTACTTTCTACAGCTAGATAATTAATAACTTAGTATTTATTAGATCAGTAGTATTTTAGCATGAGAATCCACGACCGTAAGAATTTATAGAAAATGGAAGCGATTGGCCCACTAATTCCGGACTGCCATGCTACAGTACCTGCCATGCTTACGCCATTTAAAACTAGTGGTGCTAAAACGGCACAAAAAGAAACTATCCAACAACAAAATTTCATCACAAACAATGGAGACACTTTTTGGAAAATATTGAAAATGTCCCAAGGTCTTTTATGTAAAGAAACACCAAAATTAATATATCGGTTTGAAATTCTAGGGGCCGCGACATCAGCCAGATTTATAGAGGAATATGAATTTTGAAGAACATCAGTGACATCGAACTTTGACGGACAGGCATACAGGCGGGCAGACAGGCGGGCAGATAGGCGGGCAGACAGGCGGGCAGACAGGCGGGCAGACAGACGGGCAGAGTGACGGGCAGACAGACGGGCGGGCAGACAGTTTGCCGTCAATCGATAGTTAGTTATGAGGGGCCCGCAAAACATGGATTCTGATTACATCACGTGCTAGAGAATTTTTTTTCTAAATATAGGGGCTGGATTTATCCAGTTTTTCGTTACCAGTGCCCTGTAATAGAGTTTTTCTACCGAAAATTCGCCGTTTTTTTGAGCAGCATTACACACCTTACTCTCTACTCCGTAGCGAGAAAATAAAAATGGATGAAAAAGTTGCCTTCTTCTCCAAAAGTCCATTAATTTGCAATTAATTTATTCTTTTATTTTGGTTTGATGACCAGAAGAATGCATTATTATAAGAATTTAATTGTTCTCTTAATATTAGTAATGATGGGATGCTAACACAAACAGCAGGAAATGTTAATTTTCAATATTCAGTTATTGTGCATTCATTCAGAGTAAATGTACATTAAATTAATGACGGCTTAGTGAGCACACGTTTTATATCTGTTACAGGTGAGTTCCTTGCTGAGCGCATGAATAATGAATAACTTGCTGTTTTCACCTGCATTTAAGGTAAGCTTACCACATTTGGTAGATAATATTTCTATTACCTATAAGATACATGATTAGATTAAGAAAATATTTCGCCTAATTGATTTCAGCTTTTTCACATTCGGCGTTTAATCTGTTTCTCATGTTCTTCTGATACCAATTGGCAGCTTCGTATAAATTATGGTGTTGATAAGAAAAATAAAATGCTCTTTAAAAAAATGTGTGGAAACGATCAAAGCCTTCGTAATGATGATTTTAATGGGATTAAATTTGTAGATAGCAAAAAAGAAGGTTTGGAAACGAGTGTCATTGTAATTAATAAGAAATGAACACGAGAATACACTTACCTCAACGCATTCGCTGCAACGCGTTAACATAGTTTATTGGCTGCAATATTGAAACAATTTGAAATACAAACTTTCAAGATAAACGCGTTTTAAATTATTAGTAGTTGAAATAAAGGTATCACGCGTTTAGAAACTGATTCATTAAGGAGTAACGTTGATAAAGGGCCTCATCTGAGTTCTGTTAATAATTACAATTTTAAAATGTTTTAAAATTAGTATCATAATTTAAAATTCGTATTTTTTGAGTTGTATCAGTGTTGTGCCCTATGGATGATATTGCGATGTGAATGATAGAGAAATAAGGAAAATTGTATTTTATTTTATTTCTCAATAATACTTTTTCTATTGTTTTGGTTTAGTGAGCAGCCAACAATCGTATATCACTTGGGTATTTCACAAAATGTTGAACTTCAAATAGAAGAATAGGAATATTTTTTGACTTAAATTAAGAGGTCAAGAAGACAATGAGAAGTGGGTTTTGATGTCTTGTATTGGTTTTGTAAGCAGTTTCAGAAGACATAAGGAAACGTCTAAAGTAAACTGTCAATCAATTCTAACAATTAATAAGCGATGATGCTTGTAGAATTTTCTCTTTCTTAATAGGTTTATTATAGGTAAACAATAGGTCATCTATCTGTTCTTTATTTTCATAACATCGAAAATAGAGGAAGTGTTTTCATTCACTATCACGTTTTATGAGACAAAATACGATATTGTTTATGAAGACTTTAGGCAGATCGCTAAAAGGCCATTTATTGTACTGTAAGACAATACACACCTGCTTACAGATGTGATCATTATGGAAAAGCATCCATCTCAAAAGCAAAAGGTTTGGAAATTAATATTTTTTCTATTTTTTTAAAAGTTGAAGGTACATTCATCAGAATCGACAGAACGCAAGATTAAAAGAAAAGTGTTATGAATGTTCAATCACGAGGAAAAAATGTAAAAACGATATTGGAAATACTGTTTCAACGTACAGTGCCTTAAAACTTTAGAAAATACTCTACTACATATTAAACGACATATTTTTACGTACCCTTTTGAAAAGTATATTTTTTACCTACCATAACAACAAAATTAACTTAAAAAAATACAATTTCACTTTTTACAATGTTATTAGCAGCCTGTGTTGTTTATTATAAATAATATTATTTATTTTGTTTTCACTATTCAAGTTCTGGTATATAGAATAAGCAATGATCAATTGCAACTTATCTTTACTTATTGATAAAAATGTATCTCTTTGCTTCCGGTGTCGGATGCACTAGGTGAACGGGGAGGCGGAGCCGCCGCGTGCCGGCGGGAGCGGCCGGATGTAAGGGTGGGGGTGGCGGTGGGGGGTGGTGCGGCGCCGGTTCGGGTGCGCGCTCTTTGCTTTGCAAGCGGATCTGCGGCGGCAGAGTCTGCAGGCGCCCGCCGGCTCGGCGCGCTGGGGAAACACGGCAGCGGTCCCCTTGCCTCTCACCTCCTCCTCGTCCCGCCCCCACAGTTTCCCCTTCCTGCACCTTCTCATTCCCTTCGCTCGTTCCTCACAATCTCTTATACAATCGATAGAAGCGAACGTAAAGGTAGCACTGTCGGGCGTTACAGAGATTGGGGAAATCGCGGTTTCAATCCCGGCAAGGAAATTCTTCAAAATTTCGTTCCATCAGAAATTTGCTTCGTATATTTAATAGCAGTGAATTTGAGGTGCTTTCCGAGATTGAAGTTGTAAATAGACTGCTCTGATGAGACGTTTTTGTAGGTTTCCTGAAATATGCAACAGTCTAAACAACGGAGCAAGTGCCTCTGTTCCGCTCCATCTCACCTTCTCATTCTCTTCTTATTCTTTCTTTATCCTCATTTTTCTCGAGTTTGTTGGGCAGCATGTCTTCCAGTTGGAAATAACTTGTTTGCTATTTAATAATCGATCGGTATGCAGGCGGTATCCGTTCGAATGGTTTGCTCACTTTACAATATTAAGCAAAACATAATGTTTTAATACGATATTTGGTGGTTATATAGAGCATCACAAAATCTCAAAGAGGATTCATTTCTTCAGTTTCCATTCATTTATTAATTTTAAATCTTCCTGATCTAGAAGGAATTGTCGAGAATTACGTTGGTAATGCGAAAGTGGTCTGTCACTATTGTGAGATCCAAAGGGTACATTGAAACATACTGGAACTTTGAAACATGCTCGTGAATTTATACATTTTTTTATGAACCTATGCGAAGATAAAGAAAAATTAATACTGAATACGGTGATGTCCGGGCAACTAGGCCACTCACCGTGAGGGAACACTTACGATCTAATGAAATGATATTCGACGCTCCATAAAGTGAAAGCTAGTGCGCTACGGCTAGCATTTTCACTCAAATGGATAGCCAATCTGTCTCTCGGTTTCATATAATATGTAATACACATATATGTTTTATGCATTTACAAATTAAGGATCGGATTAATCCGATTTTTGGCATCTGGCGGTGCTCTCAGATCTGGGTCTTGTTATTATTTATTATACACGCCTGGGATTCGGGGAGATACGTGGGAAGCCTGACGTATTCTCTTCACCGTATGTAGCGTTCTTGGCTTGCCTGCGAATTTTTTCGTCACACAGTCATAGACCCTGAGGCGACTGTAATGGAAAGCTACTGCATCATTTGCGATCCGATCGGGAATCGAACACCACAAAATGCTAACATGCTGTTCAAGAGCTACTTGAGGGGCTTTATCTCAACGCGTCCTTCTCCGTGGTGGATTTTCTCGTCCCTCACTCCAATAACCGATACAGAATTCAAAGGATCGTTACCCCAATGAATGAGCACCTTCTTCTGTACTTAGGCGAACATAATAACTCCCATACTTAGCGCTGCGCGAGGTTGATAGCGTAGCACTGACCTAGGATAGAGACGGGTACTAGAGAATGACCCTGGCGATTTGGCGCGAAAAATGAATCAACTTTCATTAAGGATCAAACTGAAAACATTGACCGTCACGTCATGTCGTGAGAACGGAGAGAGTTGAGACAGATCTGAGAGAGATGGTTTTAGTTTAGGAATATACCGGCTGCGATACGCAGAACATGGCGCCGGGCGCACGGTGATGAGTCAGAGAGACATTCTCTAGCGATTCGATTCTGCTTTGGAGCACGCCAGCTGAAGATCATTTCAATGCTTTGGCTGAACCGATGAGCGCCAGGCTGCGGAACCCAACCTGTCTCTCGGTTCCGACTTACTGTACATCAGGCATGTCTGAGCAGCGCAGCACGCCTGAGAGCACGGGCGACTTCCCCGCTGTCACTTGCCTTCAAAGACGTATGCATCCGCGAGGTGAAGCTGTGCGAGGTAGGTAATAGTGACTTCATTAAGAAAATATGTTTGCAAATTTGTTCTACCAAACAACCTAGATTTGAATTGTGATTGTAATATTTACTATGTGTTACTATTTCATGTTTATTTTCTTTTTAAATTCTGCTTTGTACATTCACTTTTCATTCTTCTTTTCATTTATTCTTTTCATTTTGTGTTATGTTTTATTAAATCATTCTGTTATTTCTAATGCATAGAAATAATGTGAAATAAATAAGTCTCTTCGGAGAGCGGATAGCTCTTTTAACAAACAATTTTTGGATGTTAAATCTCGTAATTAACGGAGCAAGTTAATAATATTATCCCACTTTTAAGAACACGCGATCACGAAATCAAGCTTTTCTCGATTCAAACTGTTTCTTTTTACTCTCAATTAACAGATGCTTCATTTTAATGGACAATTTCTTTACTTTTCGTATAAGAAAATAGGTATTAATATCGCTTTTCGGGAAATATAGGTCAACTAACTTCTCCAAAACTCTGTCATGCGACATACATCCAGTAATGTACCACCATAAAGGAGCAGTTTGCACAACACAAATTTTAATTATTGGTAGTTGCTCGGAACAAAGTGCCCGCAAACTCCTGTAAGCTACTGGAAAGACTCGTGGTAAGACTCCCGGAAATGTTACAGTTCAAGCTAAGCAAGAGCTTTTTTAATCGAGCGAGCGTCTGACCGATAAATTTATAGCTCGAATTTCGAGGTGTTTGAAAAGCGATACCGGTGCTCAAAGCCAAAGCAGACGCTCGTCTTGAAGGCTTTTTTAAGTGTCTGCCCGGTGCTTCTCCATACAGAAGGAATGCCACCACCGCACTTCCAGAGTGTCCTGTACTCTTTTGCTGGGTTTGAACAGGTTCGTCTTGATAGAGATACAGCGTGTATAAATCAAACTTCGTCGAATTTCTGAGAATCGGTATCTCCGATTCTCAAGCATCGCCCGGTCCAAATGTGACTGCCTTTGAAGTATCCAGGAGGAGATCGGCGCCCCCACCCAATCTTTGTTTTCTTTTCACGCACTCTGCTTTTCGCACGATTCTCGACAAAGCCCGGTAGCGGACCTATAACTCGAACGTGCGCTTCCACTGCTCTTCAAAAATATCCAACTCCACTCCTTTCATGACATAACCTCAATTCGTGCTCCTGCAGCACTGAAGGCCAGAGGATGGCTCGCCACGCTGCCAAGCCACCCCCGTCGTTTCGTCAGCCACCCCGCATTCGCCAGCTGCCCCCATGACATGCCGAATATCGCCATCACGTTTGCTCGGGGGCCTATTGTCGAGAGAAGCACTGACCGCCGCGCTCTTGCGAATTAATACCAATACTAATACAATATTATTACAATTTCCGTATGCGGCGTTATATTGATAGCATTGTGCTTAGTAATCGAGAATCCATGTTCCTCTACACGTAGGTACAGTTACAGAGATATTGACATTACCTTTGGTGTGGTTCGTTCAGCGAGTCATTCTTTTAAAAATTTCACATTCTTTTTATCACCCTAGAAGTAAATTATACATAATTTAATATTTCTTGTATGTAGAGCATTGCTAATACTGCTTTAAACCGTTTGCATTGGATATATTTCCACAGAAAATCACTAATTCATGACGTCCTCTGCGTGGCCGACAGTAACCCCAGCCGGTGCTCGGAATGCACGATGTTGGTTCACGTTCGTTGCTGGGCGCTGCGCTTTGTCCTGCCCAGCGGGCAGCTTTTGTGCCGGGCGGGGGCCAGGTGGCCGCAATTCGACGTCCGATAGGGCTGCAGGTGGCATTCCGCTCGAGGCTATCCATCTGGAAGACGGGGTGGCGCGACTGGGCCGGTGTGTGGAAGGAGGGAGGTCGAGAGGGGAATTGATGGGAAGAGAGACGAAGGAGACGCGATGAGAGGACGGTAAGAGAGCGAGGGATTTAGGTGAGTGGAATTGAAGCTGGGAGTGTAAGGAGGGTTGTGAAGAAGTCGAGGAAAGATGGGAGGAAGCTGAGAAAATTAGGGAGAAGCTGAAAAAGTTAACGAGAACGCGAGAGAGTTGGGGAGATGCTGGAAGATTAAGAGCCGAATTGCCCGCTTGTTTTTGGCGAACGACTTCGGAGTTTTAGCGAGAACAGTGCGGCTCTGCGGCCACAGAAATCGCTCTGCGATGCGCGCGTTCGTATAAAGTGCAAAATCGTTCGTCAAAAGAAATTGTTGCAAGTTGGATGTTAACCCTAGAAATACAAGGGAAGGGCTCCAGAAGCCCAACGTCTTGATATGACTTTCAGTTCACTTGGTTCTTATGCTCTAAAGTGGTGAGAATTAATATAATTGTTGAGGTAGTTTCACTTTTCGTTTTCCACAATAATGGCAATAAATGTACATCATGTTTTTTATATCTGCGTAATTCTAATCCGGATTCGATAAACTTTGTAGAAGACATAGTTTTTCCACAGTGATGTTGATGGTTGTATTATTTTTCGCCATTCATCTATTTAGAAAAAAATATTTATTTGCATTGGTAATGTTGTCAACATTCATTCTTTTTGTTGAACGCCCCTGAACATAAAGTGGCCATAAGAGGGCGACTATTTTTCAGTTGTTTATTCAGTGAAGTTGTCAGAACGGTTGGCAGAATGAGAAATAGAAGGATGTATGTCAAGGAGAGTATAATGTATCTTATTGAAGATAAAAGTGTATTCCCTGAAGGAAATTGTATTTCTAAGTGTTTAGTAAATATATTTTATCTTCATAAGAACATACACATTTTTTGTATGAATTACATGAGTGGGCTCGTGCAATAACGAGCCCCCTTAGGAATATACATGACTATTTTTACTCTCGCATTGTTAGGGTTGAGACGAAGCTAGGGTCGTTGAGAGAAAAGCGATAAGATTTGAAGAAAGTTAAGAATTGCATGGTGAATCATGGAGAAGCTGGGAGAGTCGGAGAGAGGCTGGGAAAGTGATGGAGAGTGGAAGAGAGTGGGGGAGAAGAGGGTTAGTTGGAAAGAGTCGGAGAGAAACAGAAAGTGGGGGAAGAATCAGGAGAGGATGGAAGTGTGGGAGATGCGGGAAGAGGCTAGCGGATTAGGGGAGAGCCGTGGAAAAGCAGAAAGAAAAGAGTCGGAGAGACGGTGGGGGAGTTAGAGACAAGGGGAAAGTCGGGGAGAGGATGGAAGAGATAGAGAGAAGGGAAAGAGGACATGAGAGGCGCGGAGGACGGAGCGGCCTCGGGAGGGAAGCTACGTCGGCGTCGCAGCGGAGGCGCGGGCTCGCAGGTGCGGGAGTGGAGCGTGGGGGTCGAATGCGGGTCGAAGCGGCATGGCTGGCCGAGCAGGTGGAGGGGTCGATCAGAGGGGGCTTGCGCCGCGTGTTCTATGTGCCGTTAATTAGGCGGCCGATGCCTTCGTCGAGGCTCGTGTGCGGTTGTGAGCGGCCGTTCAACTGTCCCGCGCGGCGGCGCGGAAGAGGGTGCAGGGGAAAGCGAACGGGAACGAAGCGGGAGGACGTCCTCGGCTTCGCCAGATTGGGTGGGATCGGTTCTCTCGTGATTAAACTCCATTCAACGCTACGTCCGGCCTTGCACCGCCGTTATGATGCGTTTCGTGCGAAGCGTCGGTGGTAGAGCGACGCAGGAGTTTGCTACTGATCATTCCGCTCTAGATGCATGAGAACGCTGTTATTGATCTTGGAACAAAGATCTTTGATGTGTGGGCAGTGCCTAACCACTAGTCTCAGTCGCATTATTTTCAACAATTTAAAGTAACGTGCTTGCAGGATATTTATTTATCATATCTATTAAGCAGGAAAATAAGTCAGTTCCACCTATTCGCAAGTTTTAAGGAAAGCGAAGAAGGAGATCGTTTGATTATTACACAAAATTTCGGCATTTAAACATTACATTTGAAAATGGCTATTAAAGAATTTTCATTAAATACTTGGTAAATTACATTTTGCTTTAAAAGGCTTCTCTTCCTTTTCTTTAAAATTTACGTTTCATAATTCCTACTACAAGTGAGTAAAACAATATTAATTTTATTTTTTAAATGACATTGATGAATTTTGTGCACAGTTGCTTGCGAGTTTGGTTAATTTGAATTTTTCCTTTCTTTTTTAATATTTTTCACTTTTTTCTTTTTAGTACACATTTTAATTTTAATGTTGTATGTTGTACTTTTTAAAAAATCTCTTTGTTTACATTCTTGCATTATAAAAATATATTTTATACTTTTTCTCTCTAATCGATCTTTAAATTGATTTTTTAATCAATCGTGGGCGCAGATTTGCTTAGATTTTGTGGATTTGGACAAACCCAAATTTGTATTCTCAAGTAAACCAGAAGCCCACCTGTTTTGTTTCGTGACAACTCTTAACACCTCCCTTTCTGTGGCCACAGGATCTCTCGTTTGGCATGAGGGTTAAAACGGGCAAAGTTTCCACGTATCCCGTGCGAGCGTATACCTTTTAATGGCATTTGCGTGGTCTCCAAGTGACAAAATTTAATTTGTTCAACCGAGAGCAATTCGACTCTACATATACTTTGGAAGCTGACATTTTAAAGTCGATAATTGGTTTCTACATGAGCTTCAAGTTTATCGTTTGTGTGTTTACGAAATGTCAGTTTACAGATAACGAGACCACCCCTTTCCATGACAGAGTGCTACAAATTATAATATGACAGCGTTTATTGATAAAGCTGTCTAGGGAAAATGATGTAATGAAACGACATTAAATCATTTGAGGTTTAAATAATTAAATCAATCAGACATTTTAAATAACTATCACAAATTAATTCAATTACATCGTCCCCGATTCTAAGCTACACCACTGGGTAAGTTTAAAAATGTCTTCTTGTACACGAAGTACAGAGGAAGTTGTATAATGTTGAAAAAATGTCACAATTTTGAGGTACCAGTAAGAAAAATACATTTTATCAAAACGCCTGACTGCCTGTAAATTTGTCAAAAACATTAACGCCTAAAACATTCACAGACGTTTTGAAAATGCATATTTCTTTGACGATCGACTAGAGTTTTCTGGTTATTTTTAACGTATCATTTATTTTTTGGGGTACTTTATATGCAGCTCAATCACATTTTCAAATTTAATTAAAACAACTTTAATTTTTCTTAAATATAATGCTCTATTAGAAAGAAGAGATCATACGATATATTAAAGGTAAAAGTTAATTATAGTAAAACTACTTAAATTTCGAAAATTACGAAAATTTCTTCCTTTGATCCTGCCTTACACCTTCCTTTTTAAAGCTAGAATTTATTTCTAATAAAGCATATACATCAATATTATATCTTCTGAAAATACAGAATATATTTTGCAGAGCTTTTTTAATAAATATGATGGTTTATTTTTCGTCTCCATGTATTAAATTAAAGTGCTAGATATTGTACTTTGTGAACATAATATTTTTCATTTTGACTATTTGTCAAACTCACAATAGATCAATTAAATATTATCTTTACAAATGCAATAAAACCTGAAACAGAACTACAATGCTACATCGCCATTTTTCGGGGCTCGAACTGAAGGACCTCCAGGCCAGAATCGCTGTCGGTCAAACGTTCAAAGTTCTTATATAAAATTTATACTTGTTGAAAATTTTGTTAATAGAATTATTTTTAACTGCGCAAAATGGACTGTAAAATTCAAAATATCAACCTATTGGAAAGTAAACTTTTAAATTATGTAACGATGATTAATTCAGGGGAAAAAGAGATTTTTCTGAGTATTGGTCAGAATGTCAATTTTGGATGTCTGGATACCGGAACTCAATTAGGTCGATTCACGTGAGTTTGAAAAATTTAGGCTGGCAAAGCTGGTATGCGACAGGTAGTTTAGAGATTCTCCCTTTGCTGCTGCCTTCAAATCCATCACTGACCCATCATAATTCAAATTGTATCAACATTATTATCATGTAGCTTTCAAACCATAGACGTATAAAGAAGAAGATACGCGAGGGATGACATGATTAATATACTTAATGCTCAGGTATTGAAAATGGAACTTGAGGTGGGATTCATTGTTTGATTATTTTGTGTTTCCGTGCGCGTCAACTCCTATGGTCGTTAGACCCGTATGTGTAGTGCTTCTCTTCTCGATGGTGAGATCCGTCGCCGTCCTACATGTGGCTTCCAGATTCCTCCCATCAGCGGTATCCCGACATTTGTACTAGTGTGGTGCATGTCAGTGTGTGTAAGTAGGGGATGACAATAGGACAAGGAAGATGTAGGAAAGATCGAGCGTGTTCCGTGGCGTGCCATGTGAGAGAGAGTTCGTTAAGGCATAGGCAAAGGAGGTATACATCTCAATGGTTAACGTACTGTTCCGACATTCCGATTTTGATTGTAGAAACCTTGGAAAACTACCGATCAGAACAGCCGGCTGATAGTATTCTCCTAGTGACTGCATTGGAATTAGCTATCCAGTTAGTATTGAAACTCCAACGACAAAAACTGAACTGAATCTTCTGGTCAGAAAAACACTATAGTGACATTTGAGGCTGGAAGGATGTTGTATAAATAAATCTATTTCATCTCACATGATCTTTGAAGCTGTGAAATTCCATTTAGATCGTAAGGTCCTCGAGATTCAACAACCTGAGTGTCTGTTAAGCTCATTTGAGCGCGGATGCCGACATGCGGTTTCGTGAGCGATAATCTAATGCCACAAGAGCAGCGCCAGTCGTCATCAAAGACGGCCGCACGGTGTTGGTGGCGACGTGGTAGCGTATGTCCGCAGTACAGACCCACCTCCGCGCCATGCATGTCGAACATGCCGCGACGGCGGC
>BOPP01000013.1:541438-553326 GCA_017312745.1 Gryllus bimaculatus
CTCTCTCTTTCTCTCTCTCTCTCTCGGGGCACATCAGCCTTGCAAGCGTAGTGTGCCGGGGTGTCGTCTTTGTCGGAATGGGATAAGATAATGTTGCCGAAAATACAATAAAAATCTTGCGTTAATATATAATAATGGCAAAGTACATTAAACTCTTATACTCTGTAAAACTTCACAAGAGAGATGCCATTTGAAATTTAATTCACAGCGAATTGAACAAGTATACGAGTATTATATCGCCGTCAATGAAAACACACTCTTGCGATAGTGCATAATAATGACAAAGAACACTCGTATTTTTTAAGAGAAAAAACGGCAATATCTGTTGGCCCAAGGTGATCAGATAAATCTTCATGAATCCGCTCAACATACCAGCAATCTCCGAACCACACTGAGCCTTCGCCTGTTTGTTTTCAATTTTACTGTCTCGATAATTCCCTTTCTTCTTTTTTGGCTAGCTTCATATAGACATTCCCTTTGTCCAGGCTCTCGTGGTCTAAGAAAAAAATGGTGTGTATTCTTCAATTTTTATACATCCAAAGCATTAGAGTGTGCAACGTCAAATAATTTACTTTCTCAGAACATACTTTCATGTTCTTTATGCGTGGCTGACGTACGGATGGCATTTCGTTTTAGATTGCGCCAGTAAGAGTACGTATTCATAATGCTTCCTACACAATGAGGTATTGTCCTTGCAGGAATTCTTGCTTTCTTCCAAAAATTGAGGAATTCGCGCATTACTAAATTAAATGTTTTCTCTCAGGGACTGTTTAAGCCCTCATTCAATAGGCATGTTAGGAAATTCCCAAAATGCGAATGCAAATAGCCTCGCAGAAAAGAGTGTAGTCAAAAGTAAATCACTTGATAGGTAAATCACTTGATCATTGTGAAATGAAGGACACTTTCAGATTATTTGGTTTTCTCTTACTGTTTTACGTGTTCACAAAATAATCATTCGAATTAAAACTCGTTTCTTTTTAAAATAAAAATTCAAACACCCGCATTCGCATAAAATAAATAATTTTGCACTAAGAATTTACGATTTATTTAGTATACTACTCAAAATGAAATTGATCGGAGCAACAACTTGGGCGGACTTGGACTTAGAAGAAGGGATGCTTAAAAGAATGGCATGGGTCTCATTTTCTTTGAAATCCCTTGATTTTCGACAGTTTCAAATTTAGAAGTGAAGCAAGAAAGTATGTGCTGTTGGAGCACCACTAGTTGTAGTAAGAATCCATGGAAACTTAAAATATACTTCTCAATATGCGAGTAGGCGGCCTTGTTGACTCTTTTTTTCTCCAGTGTTTCGTTACCTTGCAGAGCACAGTAGTTTCGTATGGTCATCTCGTTTTTGCGGAACGCACACGGCAGAGCCTATTTTTATCGTATGCGTACCGCCAAGTAACACTTTTACAAAAAATAAACAGTGAACGCCAATACCAGTTTCCAAGCATGGGTGCTGGAAAAATACTTTTAAATGTATTACTGGATTTTGAATGTGAAAATATCTTTGTTGTATTTGTCATTGGAACACAAAATAGAGAATCAATCTAATTTGATCAAAGAGATGTCTGGCATCTCCCTCTCTCTCTCTCTCTCTCTCGCTCTCTCGCTCTCTCTCTCTCTCTCGCTCTCTCGCTCTCTCGCTCTTTCGCTCTCGCTCTCGCTCTCGAAGAATTCAATCGAAATATTTTTCTACAGCGCCTATAGAGTTTATAGTATTATCGTTGCTCTAAGAAATGGTTGACATTCGTATTTTAATTCAACGAGACAGGGTAATTCACATATACTCTGTACTCTCTGTAATACACAGAGTATAGAGAAAGGTATGTAATTCTGCGGAAAATCACTTTCGAAGTTTAATTCGTTTGAGGTCCCATTATACTAAAAAAGTGCTTTTACAACCAATTATCCATCAATCCCACCGTCTCTGCGTCCGTCCGTTCATCCGTCTGTCTGCCCGTCTTGCTGTGAAAAAAAAATTAACGCCCAAACTATTCTTAGGATTTTTTTCCAAAATGAATATTCCTCGATCGGTGTACAAAACATATATCTCATATTGTTAATATTTTCATTACAGCCGTTCTTTATACATTGTTACATTCATAAATGTGATAGGGTTTAAGCCATGTGATCTCAAGTACATGGTCACTAAGGCTAGGAGTTCGAAATCCACATAAATCATGAATTTTTAAGAGGTATACGTGGCTTGGGGAAGCGATCTCAGTCCTTTCTAGAATTAAACTTACACCTTAATATTTCCATAATCTCTTGGTGACAGGAAAATGTGTGTAACTGAGGAACTGTATCTCTACACCCGGAACAATGGTACAATCACCGGGATGGGGATGGCCTATAGCAGCTATATTTATCGTACTGTTGCACAATCGATTTCTTCAGTTTTACATAAACGGTTTTAGAAACTCGGTAATTTCTTGGAATTGTTTCATACTGGTTTTCGACACAGGTCGATGATGTCTTGAGATACGAAACGAGTACGTGAACTTAGTAGACTTTTCTGAAAATCTAACATTTTATTACTAATATTTATTACAAGATTTGGATATCAAAAATGCTATAAATTTCTTTAGAAGCAAGGAAGAATTACATAGAGGCATATTATATTTTAAAAATAAATGGTTGATCAGGTTTCGCGTAATTAATTTGATTTAAAATTATATTACTTACTAATGTAAGTAAGTAAGGAAATTATATTACTTACTAATTCAAAAGAGTAGTGCTTGGACGCATTCTAGACGAGACGGTATGGTCAGCCTCAGGAAATCGCCGAGGAGGGAATATTATTTATTTTCAGTATGTCCCCTAAAGTCATAAATGGTGTAATTGGTAAAATAATCAGTAGACACGTTCACGCAAACAAGGCAATGACGCCCCAAGGGAGGGGTGTTGGTAGAGGCAGTCTGCTTGCATCGGTCGCCCGCCCGAACGGTTGTGCGCATTCGACCGGAGGCAACCGGTTACCGACAGCGCTCGGCCGCGGGCGGTTGTCTTTCCACAGGACGCACAGCTCTATTGCAACGTGCAGGAGGGGTAGGAAAAAAGTTCAAAAAGGAATAATGTTAAGGATAGAATCTAAGCAATTTCTGAAAAAAATAATTGTATTTGTGATTGTTTAACCACGGTGAAATGGTTTAAATATTCTAATGTACACAAAGATGCAATTTTATGAGTTTATTTTGTGGGATGTTTTTGGAAGAAAAGCGATATTAATTTTACTTTTCCTGATGTATGCTAACAATAACATTATTCGTGTTCATTTTAAGAGGATTTTGTTGATATTATTAGATCCTCCCACTCACATTCCCAACAGGTACAATGGAAACAAGATTTCCCGGCGTGACCAAGTGTAGTGATAAACCAGCCTTGCGGTCTTCGTAAGGACGAAATCATGCAGAGCCATGAACATGCACACACTCGCACGCACAGCGTCAGGAAGAGATTTGAAACAGCTTTTTCGTGTGTATTCCTGCTACCAGCCGCAGCCACCGCTCTTGGCAGTATCATGAATGGGGAACTGTTAATAATGAAGTGTTGTCTTGAAAACTCATTTGGCAGTCAAAGCAGAAATATCAACTCCATATATGATATTAACAAGGTGAAGGAAGTCAATAAAATCAATGTTCATGTTTTTTATACCATGCGAATAAACGCAAGGAGTTACAAAAAGACAGTTATTTGTAAACATCACGATACATTATCAGAGAAAACTTGTCGATTCGTGATTAGATTGCACAGTTGAACAAATCCCCAGATAATCAAAAAAGGTCGTATGATATTGTGACGTACCTGGGAAGCGGTACTTTCACGACAAATAAATTATGTAAGGGACAGGTAAACATTTTCGTGAATGGGTTTCCGGGAGGAATTTGCGGCGGGTAGATAGGAGGAGATAAGTCGTTAATAATTCGTGTTTGCACGGATTAAATGATATAATGATGGCAGAAAACACCTTTACAAATAGTATTTGACAAATCGCATGCCCGGCAGCGGCCTTGGAAACAAGGCGCACGTTGCACAAGCGCTACGTCGATGTTTTTAAAACGCACCGGGGTGCTTCCTCTGGAGGCGACGCGGAGGCCGTCGTGGCAACGGCGGCGGTGTCTTCGGGCAATCTTCGGTTCGCCCCGAATGGTCCGCCGGGATTCGCCTGCCTTGGCGACCGAACTCCTCTAGTGCCCGAACGTAAGGGCCGGATGTGATTGCGCCGGGGTTTCACCGCCAGCCGGTGGGTGAAGCAAGTGGTCTCAAGGGTATTGGAAGCACGGATGCGTGAATTGGAGTGTTGCGTCGCCTGGTTCTAGTCTTTTCAGCGACCTTTCTCAACTTATCAAGAGTACCTAAGTGTGCCCTTTCCGTCGCGTGGTGATATTCCAGGTATTACACCATGTCATGCTTTTGGCTATATTACTTCATTTACTCTTTGGCTCCACGCTTACAACACAGGGGATTTGGTTTCTCAACAACAGGGTCGGTGAGAAGAGAGGATTTGCCGAATGCTGCGCGTCACCTAAGGCGGTTCAAGGGGAATATTAACATTTTGGTTTTGACTAGATGCAACTCAATTTTATGAATTTCGCGTCTTATTGAAAGTACACCAGTTGACAGTATTGAATGTATTGTTCATGATATTTGGAGATTTTTTAAAATTTTATATTAGGTTTGTTGATACAAAACGTAGATTTGATGAGTTCTTTGTGTTAAATTGGTTGTTCTGGAAGGAAATCCTTCTTTTTTTCTCTCACATTGGCCATATTTCCGGCCACGTTTAGAGCTGAGGCACAGTCTAATTGCGATATTGGGAATACGAGTGTGTGTGAAAGATCTTTCATTATTGTAATATATACCGGGATAGTGTAATTTTCGAAATAAAATAATTTTATTTGTGTAAAACATGTCCAAACATTAGTGCTTGTTGATAAGTGTTGGAGTTCCATCGCCGTACTTTCTAAACCAGAATTTACCTGCATAATGAGTTGTATTATCGCCAATTGTCTCAACGCATAACCAGTACAAAAATATCATTGCCCACTGAATATCAAATCAAGAATCACGAGCACGGGAGATAAATATACTTGGCACGGACACTGTGCTTAAAATTATCTAAGTAATATTTCAATACATATTTTTATTAAACTTAGTTTTAATTAATTTACATGAATTACTTGCATTTTATTATATATTACTGTTCTGAATTTTGTAAATTACATTTGCGTTATTCAATGAAGCTGCTACTTCTAGTTTGTTTGGGCACCAACTGCCACTAGTGTAGTCACCGCAAGGCACAAAGTCACAAGCTGTGAGTAGTTTTTGAACCGCCTTTCACATCCAAAAACAGAGGTTTTTATTGTTAAAATACTTTTTATTCAACCTATTTCTAAACCCCGAGGTTTTCTTTGCAATGATACTAAAGTAAATGCAGTAAAGCACTTAAGAAGGATTACAAAAGTGGTGTATGTATCGATGAAATACTTATCACGGAACTCATAATGGGAATCATGACGTATGCAAGCGTTTCATTCGATTTGTATATTAGCCACCACGTTTACCGACAGCCATGTAAAGTAGCTATCGGTAGATCCGTGAATCTTCAATTCTTGAATCAATAACAGTATCTAAGAACATTGAGTCCGGCGCTGAAAAAGGTGCCGTTTGAGAATGGTGACATGGTTGTAGACGGTCCCGTCCGACCGCTTATCGTCGGCAATCAGTGCGCAACGCTGTCTCGCCGGCCGGTCTGCCAAGTGCTTCATTTCGCGAACTTCCGCTCCGGTGTGACGGGGCGCGGACGGTCCCTCTCTGCAGGCTCAGTGGAAGTCGAGTTTCTCGAGAGTCGATGCGCTCGAACGCCGTCGCCTCTCGAGGTTCGTTAGGCCCAGCTCGGTCCGGAGCAACACGGAAGCAACGAGCCATGCTCGCCCCTTAACGAACAAAACGACGCCCCGCCGCTGGGAACTGGATCCAGCCACTGCAGATCTTTCGATATAGATATATAATACAAACAAGTAGTACTCCAACAGCACATACTTCTTCGCATTTTTTGTGAATTGGCCATTTTCGGAAATTTATGAAGTTTAGGGAAAACGACCCCTGCTTCAGCGGTGAAAAAAAAGAAAAATAACATGTTTTGTGACTTTTTTTTAAATTTGCATTTACGTCCAGCAGAATCTACATAACAAATACTGGTATTCTGGAAATTAATTCTACATAATATTTTTTAAAGATCTGATGTTTTGACTAGATATCGGTTAAGTCAAAAATCTCTACCTGCAGTATAGTATTTTTTTAAACGTAAACTTTTTGCAATTTTCGACAATACAGGAAGTTTGCCGAAAAAGAGACCTGCATCAATTTTCTACAGTCCTTTTTGATGTATGAGAAAGTAAAATTTAACGAAAAAAATTGGAGCCGGTTTTTGAGAAAATTGTTTAAAAAATATAATTGTCTATGGTTACCTAAAATTAGCCTAAAACTACTTATATTTTCGAAGAATTGTACATGACCAGTTTTTATGAAGGGAAAATAATTCTCTCTTCAATATTGAAGTTGAAGGATGACAAAATTTGCAATTTTTTGCATTAAAACTTTTGTAATTTTCAAAAAATCAGTCATTTTAACAAAAGTGAGACTTGCACTATTCTTTGAAGTGTGATTTAACTTATCTGAGAATAAAGATTAATCAAAAAATTCTAACTATTTTTGAGAAAACTTCGAAAATGTTTTGAGGCTATATGTAAAGTTGTGTAAAATTAAAATATCCGTTCCAAACCCAGAGAGCCTCAAGTTCATTCAAATAGATTGATGAATATCAATTTTGGAGAAAAGCGGCTGAGTGGTTAGGTGCTACTATTGACCATAGACAGACGTTTAGCTGTCAATCGATGTTTTAGTATCAAGGACCCACAAACCAGGGATTCTGACTTCACAACGTGTTAGAGTACTGATTTACTACAGAATACCAAGATTTATAGAATTTTGCGTTTTAGTAGTAAGGGAGATAAATTAGAAAGAAGCTATTGAATTAACAGCGCGTTTGGCAGATGATTTCGTTTTTAGCTCAAGGTGAGTTCTTTATGTTGATGTATTGCACAATATTTTTATTCTATAGTTTATTTTATAAAACAATTATTAAATTGCAGTTGTAAAGAGCAATTTAACAATGTAACCCACTAATGTTTAGAAATTTAACTTATTATTTGTTCTTCCTCGCCAACATATAGCAGTATTTTGAAAGACATTAAACGGCCTTAAAGAGTGAATATAGTCGGAATCTGTATGGTTCAAGTACAAGAGTAAAATTTCCTGTACAAACTTTACGAACGTATTCCCGGATGTTTTCCAATGTTAATAAACTTCTAGTTAGGGTCTGTCATTCCCTTCAGACTTCCCCTTCAGTGACGGAACCTCTGTTTAAAACACATCTTGAAAATATTCTGGGAGAATCGTCGCAAAAAGGGATCTTGGGATCTTGATCGTAGTGAGTCAGGACAGTCAACCTTCGGCCAACGCTCTCTTGGGATCAGATATTATTAAAGAAGACAGTGGCTTTCAGGAATCCCTTAACACAATCAAGGGAGCCCCTAGCGTACAAGACAGTTAATACGATAACCCTGCCGCAGTGAGCGTTTATGAAAGAGAACCTGATGGAATAAACGAACTGTTCTATGAATAAGGATAGATTTGGGGTCAATTTTTGGGTGTGAAATTGAAGCGTTTGTGAGTGTATATTTATTGTTTTTTTGTGTGAATTTGTGTTGTTTATACTTACGTAGTCGTATATTAGCGATGAGTGATTGTAACCAAAAATGAGTTGCAAGACTGTGAATTAATGAGTGAGTGTCCCTCGGCTATTACGCATGTTTTTATTTCTCACGTGTGTTTGATGTTAAGAATAAATGTTAGATGTATTTACGTGAGCTCATAAAATGCCTGTAAATAGGAATTGTACGTTTCGATAATAATTATTTTGGGTATTTTTATAATAGTTATTGTGAGTACACAATGTCTTCATATGTATAGGTGAGTGAATGATGAGTGTACGAGACAAGAAATAGGTATATTCATGAATTTAAAAAAAAAGGTTACATGAGTAAATGATTGGTGTGCATAAGTGTGTACGTATGTTTCTGAATACATGCAAGTATAACGTGGGTGTATGTATGTAATGGCTGTATGTGATATGACTGTGAGTCTTTGGAGTCTAGGGAGCCAAGTGGAGGTAGAGCAGTTCATTTTTTCCCATTTGTAGGGGTAAGTTTCGTTTCTACGTACCCGCTTGCAACCATAGTGTTAAGATACCGTCGACCAGATACGTCAGATACGTCTTCGTTGGGGGCGGGCGAGAGTAGAGCAATGCAGGCCCAAGTGTACAATCAGTGTGCCCGAAGGGATATATCCAGCTGTTAGCTTTATTTAGCGTGAGCTGTGTAATAATACGTGTGTGGATGTTTCCAGAGACCTCAGGGAATGTGTATAGATATGTGATAGGAATGAATTTTCGTCTTTACTCATTACATTGACTAGGATTCATCGAAGATTTCCACATTAAAAATGTACGGTCGTTGTCAGGTGGTTGCTGCTAAGCGTTTTCGTCGCACTCCCAACGAATGGAAAGATTCAATTCCAGAGCGCTTGTGTTGTGCGTACTCTGCAAGAGTGACTGCGCGTGGGCTTGTGTCTGTGCGCGTCTGCCTGTGCGTGTCTCACAGCCGTGCAAAAGCTCCAGAGATTCTCCCTTCTAATTCAGCCAAATTTAAAAATTCGCTTTAATCCATTAAAATCATTATTATTATTATTATTATTATTATTATTATAAATATTTATATCATGAGAAATGTTTTTGAAATCATCAATGTTTCTAGACAAATATGTCGACCCGGAGGAAACATCGAATGCAAAACATCAACATTAATTCTTCGATATTTCTGCTCGAAATTATTGCTGTTGTAAAAACACAGATTTTTTCCCAATGCCTACGCAAGTGATGTATAATTGTATAGGCGCGAGTTTGTAGAGGAGCGTATTTAAACGCGCCTCGCATGCGAGCATTTGCGGATGCGCACGAGTACGTGTGTGCGTGCGTGCACCACGGCGGAGGACCGAGTGGCGTGCTATCCAATGGATCTGCGGAGTCGGGCACTCGTAGCAGCCGGCCGCAGCGGCGCGGCGTCGTGCACCGTTGTGCGGGGAGAGAATGGGATGGGCTGCGGCCGAGAGAGGCGCGCGAAGCAGTGCAGCGTAATTTGATTCCGCGCGCGATAACGGCCGACGCGCGCGGCCTGCATTGCTCGCCTACACCCCCACCCTCACCCGCTCGTATGCGACCAAGGTCGACGGTATCTGAACTACGGCTTCAGGCGGGTACGTAGAAAATAAGCTTACCTTTACACATGGGAAAAAAAATTCCTCCTCGAGGCTCCCTACCGGCTTTAATTTCCCTTCCGTCTTTCAACGTAATGTCGACATTAGCAAGGCTACAGCTATACCAAACGTTCAATTTGCATCAGCTAAGAGTTTGATTAAACATTGGAGTTGGGCTAAAAGTTTAATTTGTCAGCTGTGCGCATTCCCGCACTTGGTACGAAGAAGTGTGCGGCCGAACGGACTTCGTCCTATCTGACAATCAACGTGCTGTCACGCGCTCGGTATCGGAGGCAGTTGATGTGAATCGAGCGCGATTTCCGCATGAGCGGGACTGCAGAACGATGCATAGACATTTTTTCTTCTTGCTGTTTCATTGCTCATTTCGCCATTTGAAATATATACCCAACTCCTGATGAAAGATACAGTCCTTTATAAAATTCTCAGATCCTCTGCTATTGAAGCCGGTAACAGCTCAGAGGTAACACGTCGCCAATCGCTTTGCACCTGTTATCTGATGAGTATCCGGAAGTCAAGGTCGGAGCGTTGGTGTGGGACGTTTTTGTAGCCTCAAGAGACAAGTTCGGCCTTAAGTTCGCTGACTGAGCGTACGTACGTCTGTAATTCGCCACCGGAAAAGAAACAATAAGCGAGCGACGCAAAGTAAGGTATCTAGTAACAAAATCCTGTCCACTAGGCACGGTTTCCCAACGAAAATTTTATAATATAATGTGATGGCAAAAAAATTGAACTCTGCAATACTTTACTGCATTAGTTTTTAACATAAAACTTTATATTGTGCATTTTACTCTCACATTGAAAATTAATTATATCTATATTTTATCATCAAGATACATTGATTAGTTCAAAAGTCGTGAGAGTGAAAAGAAAATAAGTATACGATGGGAAACATAATACATCTTCCTTCCTACGACAGTCATTAACAGGAAACTAGTAGTCGTTACAAAAATTAATTGAGTGTCAAGAAAAGACATTTCAGATTCATACCAGCTATTAAAGGTACACATCAACAAGAAAATTCATATAAAAAATCATAGTGATTGTGAACCAAATTCCCTGTAAGAGAAAATACTCATTGCACATTTCATGGTAGTATGTTAAGATACTAAATGGTTTCTCTTATTGACTCATGCAGGTATTAATGTATGTTCTTTAAGAAAATTATTCATGCCAGTTATTATAATATTAAATATTTTTATTATTCTCCAGATGAATGTCTATAAGCATCAAAGGTAGATGATACACAGGTTCTAAAAGTTGAATCACAAGAACAACAGATAAAGTGCACTTTATATTCAAGAATTTTGAACAAAATAGCCGAGAAAAGAAGACTAAGAAGAATCTGGCATACTTCAAAATATCCTGAAGACGTACCAACTACACAGGAGCAACTAGGCAACTAAAACGCTCCTAAACGAATTCAACAACAACAGGTTTCAAGATTTCATAACCAACCATTACCCCAACAGAAGATACCAATTACTCCTTATTTAAAGCCACAGGGAAGCTAAAAAAGAGACCGACCATCAAATCCCCCAATCAGGACGAAAACAGATTTGTTGGCGAAGAAACCTCCACAGAAAAGCGGTCTACCTTTGCAATTCTTTGCTAATGTATTCCAGACTCATCCATTATAAATACTAACCAAGAGCAACAACCAGAGATTATTAATTCCCAAACAAATGACTCTTCCAATCCCGCATTCACTTCCAGAGAAATTACCCAAAAATATAAACTCCTTATCAAACCAAAAACTCCTGGCTTGATTAATCAAACACTCTTCTCAAAGAACTACCACAAAAGGCAAACTATAATTACTACATTGTTCAACAGTATTATAAGAAAGGGCACTACCCGGAGCATTGGAAAGTAGCCAAAATTCAAGTTTTTCTCAGCCTGGGAAACCTTCCTATGAACCATCCTCCTACGCCATCGAGTATACTTCCTATTCTATCCAAAGTATTTGAGAAACTTCTTCTATCAAGAATACGCCTCACTTAGCAACCAATAACCTAGTTCCCTGATCATCAATTGGTTTTAGGACAACAGCAAATTCTAACGTCGAAAAAGTTAATAGAATCTCCAACTACATTGAGAATTGGCTTCCAAGAAAAGAAATACTATTCAGCCGCATTTCTAGACATTGCCCAAGCCTTTGACAAAGTCTGGCACGAATGGACCTTATTTAAACTCAAGAATTTTCTACCGTATCCCTTCTTCAACATTATCAGATCTTTTCTAATCCACGCACTTTCCAAATCAATATCAAAATGAATTATCTGAATCCATCCAATCAAGGGCCGGAGTACCACAAGGTAGTCGTAACTCGGTCCTATCCATATACATGCTCTATACTACTGATATACCCAAAATCAGATTAAAACCATAGCACTTTGGCAGATGATCGGCCATACTGCTTCGGATGACGACCTAGATGCTGCATCAAGACATTTACAGAGAACATCTCATAATGATTGAAGGATTGG
>BOPP01000013.1:553351-591073 GCA_017312745.1 Gryllus bimaculatus
AAAAAGAGAGAGATAAAATAAATTTCGAAGTCATAATAATTTTACCCTAGAAGAAACAGAATGCCCTACCTGTCCACTCAACAACAAATCCAATAGTAACGGTGAAAGTGTAAAATACTTGGGAATGACATCTAGACAAACGGCTGACATGGAAGCATCACATCGTAGCCAAAAAAAGCACCTTCAACTTCAAATGAGAAAACTATACTGATACTGGATACCGACTCAAAACTATCAACTGGAAAATAAACCGTTGATATATAAAGCTTCATAACCAATATGGACCGTACGCAAGTCAAATCTGGGGGCACAGCAAGCAAGATGAATCTCTCGATCATGCCAGGATTCAGTCCAAGGCCGTTAAAAGATCGCGGCAGCACCATGGTTTTCATCCACAAATCAGCACCGTGCAACAGGAGAGGTTAAATAATGCCTCACTGTCTTGAAAGAATAGAATTTACAGTTCAACTATCTCCACCGTTAGAAGTGACAATCCAGACCACTTAGCCTCAACATCCTAACAATAGTGCAAGACTCCATCGAGCTAACCAAACGTCAGCGCAGAACAACTCCGATATGATTCTGCAGACTAGAGTAACTGAAAGATTGGAGCCTCAGGGCGGTAAGGACTAAGGACTGAGGTCGGGGCGCGGAGCTGTTGCCAGGGAGGAGCGGCGAGAAGATTGAGAGTGAGGGGTGCGGTTGGGTTGTTGGATGAGAGTAGTAGAGGAAGTAGGTTGAGTTGGAAAGATGTACCGGATGGGGAACGCGGTTCACTGAAATGCGAATAGTCAGGAGGTAATCTAGAGGACATCATATTTACTTATTATTTTGTGAAAAAAAATAGATTGTAAAATTTTTTTTTGATAGTAAAAAATCATATTCAAGTATTGGCTAGTGCAATTATAGATGCTCATTACATCGTACGTACATATTACGTGCGTATCATCGTACGAACAATCTCACGTAGAAGGTGATGCCCAGTTGATGAGAGTTACCTGTATGGCGGAAATCCCACAAGCCGGCGTAGGTCAGAGGCGGATTTCACCATCCAGCAGGGGAAAAACATTGCCACACCGCGTGATAAAACATGCATTACATTTACGGGACTAATAACTATAGCGATAGACGCACCCAGAAACCGATGAATCTTTTAGGGAACTCACTATGACCAGGTGTTCGCCAGGTCACGTTGTGACGTACTAACGTACTAGAAGTTCGGAATATTTATATTATATTTATCTTGAAGAGAACATATGTCACATTATATTTCGTCATTTGCAAATTGAAAGCACTGTTACGGATATGATAAAAGGCAACAATTGAATGACTTGAACTTTCTTTCACATTCTTGTTCGAATACTTAATGGATTCATCTTCAACGCGGAGAATTAATTTCTACGTAGAAATATTGCTAGGTATCTAATACAGAAGTGCTCGATAGCTCAATTTTACTCTGCATAAATTCTCCCATTAACTCAATTTCAGTAACAATCAAACGTTGTCCTACATCTGTGCAGACTGGACAGTTTCAATAACAACATTCTCCTTGATTGTTTTCTTTCATTCAAAAAGCACAAATCTTTTTCATAGATATTTGTCGATTCCTTTGGTAACTGTTCTTAACGTGAAGCTGTTTTGAAAACTTCAAGGCACATCCTAATACAATACATATTAAGACTTTTAGTGCACACGTAGACAAACAGTACACGTCTAAGAAAAGCAATGAGCATCTGGATACCAATAGACATGACAATGGAACTACAGATCACGGGATACTTGGCTGTGCGGGAAGGCCATCCCAGACAGACAAATGTCCAATGACTCCGGCCGCGGAAGCCTAGGATTACAGATGATCACATTGCATATTCAAAATGAATTGTGTATAAATCATCAAAAAGAAAGTTTATTTTTACTCCCTTCAGAAATGAAAAGGTTTTGGATTATGTCTTTTAACTCTTCCAAATCAATTCACCAAATCAATTTTGGCTACGGACACCTAGTATTATCAATGCATCCATAACTTTCACAACCTACTGTATCATTAATTTTGAGGTATGTGTGTATAGTAAGAATTTTCTTTTTTTCTCCCGTTTTAACATTTTTAATTGTAAAATCACTTTATATTCTAAAACATTTTATAGAAAAATATTTAGGCATTAAACAATATCTCTTATCTCTTCCTTCCTCTTTACATTACTATTCAATAACTCCCTCACCACTTCATTCTCCAGATATGTATATACCAGGTTAGTCGTATCGTGTACTGGCCGAGTTTAGCTCTGAGCTTTATCGCCGTTGTTTGCAATGACTCTGACCGGGAGAACTGAGAGGTGGTGGATTTTCGACTCTAGCTATACAGCTAGGTTGAAGTCTGCATCGTACATGCTCTTCTCTACCAAACACGTCAGAAGAGCTTAGAGATTTTAATGGCTGGGGCGATCTCCCGTTAGGGGAAATATCGGCAGGGGAAAGCACCCATAACCCATGTGTAGATCGGCGCCGAACCCTTTTTATCCAGCGGAGAAGGAATCCTCACCACCTCCCGGGATAAAATCCTCAACTACACAGTCGAGACTAATGACAATAGACGTTGACGATCCCTGAAAATATCAATCAATCAATCAATCGAATGTTGTTATTTAGGGGAAACACTGCACTTTTAAGTGGCATGAAGTAAGACTCGGGAGGAGCTTTGAGAACTTAAAAAGGCGTGCTGCTGTTCCTGAAAGTCGGTCTCAAGGGAAAGTGACAGAAATGCGACGCATTCGAATGTTCACGTCTGGCATTATTCGCAACACCAATCCCATTAACAAGTTTATTTTTGTCTCTGAATTCGAAGTAAATGTTTCTGCGCGGCAATATTTGTCAAAACGCTTACCAAACTGACTCGTCACAAAGACAAGCTATTGGGCATTTGGAAATAACAATTCGTCGGCACACTGCTGTGTAATGAGGAAGCCCGTCTCAGAAAAATTACTTTTACGTGTCAATATATGTTTAAGATGTCTCTCCAAGTCCGAATTTGAATCTTTTCCATTTCCTAAAAATTGAATTAAAATTAGAGATATATATTAGATATATCCCTGGTGCGGGGCAGCATATAAAAATGGCAATGGACGCAACAAACGGTGAAGTCGCAACCTTTGGAGAGATTTCTCATACGAGCTCAATGGAAAATAACACTATGTTCGCATTTCAAAATGGTCAAATGGTACAGCAATATCAGGCTGGGTACATTCCATTCCAGACACAATTGAGTGTAGACTTACCACAGCAGGGTGTAAAGCAAAACATGCTGCAAACTCAACAGCAAAGTTTAACACAACCAGAAACAGTTCAACCGCCGCAATTACATCATGACACTGCTGGGGATCTGCTACCTCCTTCGGAACTGCAAACCCTTGACGACGAGTCACTAAACGCCAAAAAGAACTTGGGGCACTGCGGACAGGGCACAATCCAACTTACTTCCAACACCTCAACCCAAAAAGGTAGATATATAATTAAAAGAAACAGTGATTCTAGTGAAGTGTTAAGCGATAAAAGACAAAAACGTTCGCAAGCAGTGGTAAATCAAATGCTTTATAACGTACCTGTAGGAAACAGATTTGAATCTTTAGATGACATAGAGGAAAATTATGACAGTGTGTTCAAAGCAGTAAAAATTCCCCCAATTATTATTCAAAATTAGAAGAGAAGATGAATTGCTAAACTATAAACTGCTTATATATAAATAGTGTGAAAAATGAAATTGAAAATTTTGAAGTCAAATACAGTAACAATAAATTTAAAGTGCAATTTAGTAACATTGAAGACTTAAGGCTTTTTGAAAATTTTGCGAAAATAACGAGATAAAGTTTTACTCCTTTAAAGAACCATCTGTAAGGGCATTAGACGTTATAATAAAAGATTTACTGGAGTGTCTAGATGTCAATGAGATTAAAAAAGAACTTAATGATAAATTCCCTGTATTAAAAGTAGTAAGACTTAATGTTAAAAACAGAAATCCTCTACAGATAGTTGCTGTAGATGTAGAGAACAATGTGGCTGGTAGGGCCATTCTAAAACTAAATAAGTCACACTACGGCATAGTTAGGGTTTTTGTACGAACAAAAACCAAACTCACCATTCAATGTAAAAAGTGTCAACGCATTGGGCATACACAAGCTAACTGTTTTAACCCTACAACCAAACCCTACAAACCCTAGATGCGTTAAATACCTCAATGACCACAACTATTCTGAATGTACACTCCCTAAATCGGGGGTAAAACACTCCTGTACTAATTGCAAACAAACTCACGCGGCGAATTATTGTGATTGTTCCTTTTTTTAAGGCAGAATTAAACAAGAAACTTAACAAAAATGTACAACTTGATCGAGATATAACGCAGGCTAGGCCAAGGTACTGAATAGTTCGCAAGGTGTAGATCAAGGGATAAAATATGAAAGCAGGCAAGCCAGATGCAGCCAACCTCCAGTCTTTAACAATGTCCAATTCGCGCCCCTACCCAAAAGACCAGTCTTTGCAGAAGATCTTTAAATAATTCTCAAGAGAACATTAAAAATACGACGCCGTTCATGAATCAAGGCATGGATACGCATAGATTAATCGAATCAATCACAAGTACTGTGATGACTCAGATTATGAATTTTCAATTACCACAAATCCAAAATATGATTCATGTCGCGTTACGAAAATTAAGACTAGCCAGCGTACAATTGCAGTAATAAGAGCAATATTAAATGCAGCTTTAAGGCTAGGTTATTACCCAAACCGTTGGAAAAACGCAAAAATCATTCCAATAAACAAACTAAATAAATGCCCACTTCTAGACAACTACAGGCCAATTAGCCTATTACATTCATTAGCAAAAGTGATAGATTGATAGCATAGACTGATTTTAGCCCCGTTAAATAAATTCTTATACAACACGAACGGCATACCGGATGCCCAGTACACCTTTAGAGCAAATGACTCGACTTAACCCCAAATTTGAAGAGTTACAGATTTGATTGCAAAGGGCTTTCACGACAAAAATGACAGGGCAGATGTGTTTTTAGATGTTACTAAAGCGTTTGACCGTGTCTGGCACCCAGGACCAAAATACAAATTTTGCCATCTAGCCATTCCTAAATATCTTCAAGACATAATTGAAAGTTTCTTGATAAATAGATAATTTAATATTAAAATACTTGACACCACGTCGGAAAAATACAGAATATCAGCTGGATTTCCACAAGGTACCCCACTCTCACCGACTTTATTCAAAATGTTCCTTGCCGATCTTCCGAAACTAATGTATACCGAAATAGCCTTGTTCGCAGATGACACTGCCATACTCTCACAACATGAAGAACTTATTGCCTTGGAAAACCTACAAAATGATTTAAACACCTTAATTAAATGGGCTGATAAATGGAGAATCCATATAAACCCAAACAAATCACAAGCAAAATTTTTCTCTCTTAAAATATTCATAACCCCTCCAAACTTAACAATTAGTAACAATCTTGCTCTCTGGCTAAAGAATAACCAACCCGTGAAATATTTATTTAGTTAGGAGACTGTTATTTAGGAGAGTTATTTAGGAGACTAACATGGAAGAGCCACATAATTGATATTGCTAACAAAACCTATGCAAAAATGCCCAAAATTTTATCCATTAATAAATAAAAACTCTGCGTCAAGAATAGAAAATAGAGTAACAATTTTTAAATCTATAATTCGCCCGTGGAATTGGAAACAATCAAAAACAAATTTCTAAGACCTAGCACCAAAGCTCGCTGATTTATTCCTAATGCACAAATTCAAAGAGAATTAAATATTAGCTGCATTAAAGTGTGCATAAATAAATTATCGAAATTCTTTTATATTTAAGGCTTGAAGCTTGTCCTAGCAAAAGAACACTCAACCTTAGCCGTACAGCTTGTATACCATCCAGGATATTATCACACTTTCCAAAAGATCGCTTAAAGCCGCCATAAATTGCTGGTACTAAGGTAAAACAATATATGGGATTGTAATAACTGTATTCATAAACTCAATGCATATTTTGGTACATTTATGTATATTTTATATATTTTGGTATATTTTGTATATTTTGTATATTTTGTATATTTTGTATTTTGTATATTTGTATATTTTGTATATTTGTATGTTTTGTATGTTTTGTATATTTTGTATATTTTGTATATTTTGGTACATTTTTGTACATTTTGTACCATTTTGTAACATTTTGTACATTTTGTACATTTTGTACATTTTGTACATTTGTACAAAGAAACAGAAACTTTAATAGTTTGGAAAATAAGCCCAAGTAAGTATACTTATGCTTTGATGTAACTGGAAGAGACAGTTAAGTTCCTTATGTAATGTATGTATTGTAAATTATAACTCCCGAAAGGCCGAATGGCCGAGCGGGCAAGAAATAAATTTTAAAAAAATTATTCAAATCATAAGTGGACCAAAACACCGTCGAAACAGGTCACTCCTTGTTGCGAAATACTTTTGTGTGCGTTTCGTGCTTTAATTTCGTCTGATCGGAATGCTTAGTTACATAATGAACTTGGCATTACACCAAACCCCGTCCATTTCTCCTTTTTATCTGTAAAATTCTATTCCAAAATATTAAAAATCCCTCCAGTTATTCACTTTCGCATAGTCAAAAGATTACCAAGAGAATTTTTCAATTCCCCATAGACATATACTGACGATTCTTTTCCCATTATAAACTTCTAAATATAGAAAACCACTGTATTGTCTTATATCTAAAACTACATTTCTGTTTATTCTGTTCTCAAATGATTATTTGTATAAATAACATTAATGTATTTATCTTTCGCGGCTGCTGAGGGCCAATGGCCAAGCTAGAATAAATAAAAAATAATCGTCGGAACGTGCGTTATCATATCGTTATATCGTGGCCGTCAAATCGAGGAATTTACAAGTAGTGAAATCAAAACATTAAAGACAAAAAAATAAATATTTTTGTCACCTATGAGCAGGTCGATTCTGAGGTTTCCTCTTCATACCAAACAGTACATGTTACGTTGTATACCATGGGTGCGAGATCAAAAATGGCGTATGTATAAATTCCGTTTATTATATTTCCCATTTCATGTTCATTTGAAAAAAACATGATAATATTTTACTTGACTCTAAGATTATAGTATTTAATACAAAATCAGCATGCAATTTGATTCTAAATATCGTGCGTATGCAATCAGCACCACTGACGTTGCTGGCTGACCGAACACGTTGTCTTCATGTGGACCATCGTTCTGGTGGAGCTTGTGTAGCGATGGCACCTGTCGTGTCACCCAGCCGTCCAAGGGCGTGCAGGGGCCGACACGCGAGACCTCTCCTAGAATAATCTTCCTCAAAATACGAGCACACTTTCATGTGTGTATATTGAACTCATGTGGACCAGACATTCCAAATACAAAACAGTCCAGGTTATCCAGATATTTAAGCCTTGTTTGTAATTCGTAATATGGAAAGCTTTTATTTCTAGTTCACAGATATTAAAAGAAATTGTGTTGCTGTCGCCTGGAGAGATCAAACGATTTCGTTGCCTCGTAGGGCAACGAGTGGGGCAAAACAATAGAGCCAAGAGTGATAGAGAGCGCGAAAGAGCGATAGAGTGGGAAAGAGAGAGAAGAAAATGGAAGGAAAGAGAGGGTGGGAAAGAAAAAAGGGAGAGGAATACACCGCGCCATATTATAACATTGGTGGTATATGAGGCATTATACTAATTCTTTAGCTCTCACAGTATTCCTCAGATTCCCCACAACGAAATACAAAGATCTCCAAAGACCTCTCTAGAATAATATTTACGTACTTTATTTTCCAAGTCAATTTTACTATCTAATTCTATTCCTAAGTATTTGCAAGAGACACTTCGAGAATAACATTATTGCTGAATTTGTATGAGATTTCATTATAATTTTTATCACTACCAATGGTGTTGGCGCTTCTGTTGAGAACTGTTTACTTGATTGCAGTTTGATTCTCTACACATTCCTAATTCAGAATTATAATATTCCTAAGCCTCGCTGCAAAAATCTTCACCTTCTGCGGACTTGGTAATCCTATAAATTATGACTATCACCAAAAAATAGTTGTACATTCGCTGATGTACGCTAATTTCTCGTCCAATCATTCTGAAAAGTAAGAAATATATGAAGTCTAATGACTCGTCTCTCTGAAATTTCTGTCATAATATTCTTAATTTTCAGAAAGTTTGGTATTATCCCATCAACTGTAAGAAAGCGTATGATTTTCAGGAAAACTAGATTAATTTGCATGTTGAACTTGCAGTTTAAAAACAATTCTAATGAAGATACTGTAAACTCTCATTAGCACTAACTCGCTTAACACGAAATTACTCGTAAAACGCACAAAATTTGCGTTCTTTCAAGGAAACTCAGTACTTGAGGATATGCAGTATATAAAAATCGGATAGCACTAATTTATATAACAGGAAGACCGATTATTTCAGTCCTTTGGAATTATTATTATCGAGGGTTTACTGTATTAGAAATAGGTATACAAGTATTTCTAAACAAATATATGATTTATTTAAAATTATCATGTATAGTTACATCGTCATCGTAACCATGTTTCAGTTCATATATCAAAACATTTATTCATAGGTTTTCGATTTCAATTTAACGATTTATCGTTATTTACGAGCATGAAATCCAGATGACGGCAATGGTATTTCTGACGCGGAGTCCTCGTGAGATAATTTGAAAATCTCATTACTTAAAGGGGATAGCGGGTAAAAATTGAAAAACTGCCTCCAGGGATTACCGATTTCCAACTTAAAGACATTTTTATAAGCTTTCAAAAGTGCAGTAATAGGTTTTAATCCTGTAAAGACTCAGCTACCTTTTGCAGAAAAGGCGGGAAATTTTTTATATTTACTACAAAATGAAAAGCATCGATTTTTGCATTTGTATGAAAGATATAAAATGGTTCAAGCGACCACTAATGATCGAGTAATTAAAACCTCTTTACTTCTTACTTGATTAATATCGAGCAGTATTTTTTGAAAAAATGTCATCTCTGCCGTTTGTTTTCTTTGTTGTTCTTTAGTTGTTAAACACAGTGTCCCTTTCGTAGGTCGATTATTTGAAGCACACATTACTCTGAAGAATTTCATTTTAGCTTTTCATGTTTTATTTTTAAAATGAATGACTTTTTCGTATCTTATGTCACAATCTAATTAGTTAAAATAAGACACCTCTTATGAAGACAATAGTTGCATTACATTTGTTTTCAAACACCAAAGGTGTTTTTCAGAAGAAACGCTTATCACTACATTCTTCCATACGACATTAATGAAAAATAATGATTTTACAGGTATTTTGATAAATAATCTTTAGTATGAAGTATATTAGGTACTGAATAAAGGCGTTATTAAATTACGAAAATATAAAAATAATAGATATAGTAACTTTATATTCCCAGCTAATTATGTCTTAATATTACTGTTTCCATTAATGATTTCATGGAAGATACGGGCTACTAAGTAAATCAATTCAGGATTAATTATGAATGTTTTGTTTACATTTTAAAATAGCCATGAAGCAACAAGGAACATTGAAAGTAATAAGCAACATCACAAGAAACTTACTAAAGAGAACATTAATCAATTAAATGATTAGTTATTAAAAACAAAATTACTGACAGTCCAGCCAATTCAAAATGTATTATCTCCTATCATGTGACGTTTTTGGTTAAAGAAATATTACTTTTTTACAGCACAGCCATTGACACCAATTTCAAATGCTTTCACTCCTTTTGCTCTATTTAGGGGCATTTAAATTTTTATTTTCCCATCTATTTTCGCTCGTGAAGTTTCATTTACACGTGTAAATGACCTTTAATACTTGTAGCATTCGTTTTTCTTCTTAGAACAATGCAATCAACTTATTCCCATAGTAAATATGGAGTAATGATGGAACAGCTAGTTCTCGTAGAGTGAATTACAGTGATGGGAACATTTGCTAATTTCTTGTTAATTGAGAGTTGGGAGTTGCTGGATGTTAAATTAATTCATGGCATTGGATTCACAGCATGAAAAAATAGTCATAGGAATAAAAGCAAATGCCAGTTCTCACTATGCATCAATAATAGATATGTCAATTTCCGTAATCATAAGACAATCTAGAAACATCTGCACAGAGGGCTATGGTTGTGGGTAGTAACAGGAGAAAGCTAAATGAAAGGATTCCTAATATCCTCTAAACTCTAAGATGGGTATACCTGCAGTACTCACAGTACACAAAGAGAAAAAAAGTTTTCTTCTATTGATGTGTTGGGGCACTTGCTAAGTACTAAAGCAATATATCTATAAACCAGTGGCGGCTGCGGCAGGGAGGCTCTAGGGACACTGCCCCCCCCCCTACTACTGAGATCAGTATTTCTTCTCTTGCGCTGTCTAAAATAATCTCTGTGGGTCTGTAGGATTGTTTTCGAATCGAACGCATCTTTAGCTTTCAAACTCCCGCTTGTTCCGTACAACGATTTTCATTGGCTGCGGACACTCGCCTCTGTGTCCTAAACGCAGGGTTGTTATGGAACGTACTGACATAAAAATGACCGACAACGTGTGCTCGAATGGCAACGTAGGCAAATGACGTCTTGTGACGGCCGCCGCCCAGCAGCCTGACAGGGGAGGTAGCAACCTCGTTACCGGCGCTATCTATTGATCAATTTTTAAACTTACAATATTCTTTTCGCTTGATTTACGTCTAGGCCAGGCTATCTGCTGGTATTCTGTTTTAACTGAACTCTCCCTTTTCGCAAGTATTCAGTGCAGGCAGTAATGGTGCAATCGTATGGTCCCTGACATATCTTTTCCGTTCCGTAGACTAACTATGTGAATGTGTGTTTCCGATCTTTGCGACCAGTTACGTAATGTGCATTTGAGATGAGAATGGTTTGCATTCCTGTTGCTGACAGTCATGTAGTTATGATACCAAGGCTGTGCATGAAACAATTGGACACTCGGCCTGATATAAAAATTTTTTTTTACAATTTGATAGAAATGGCAATCGTTTCTTTTGTACGAATTCAAGGGGTAAATGACCATACTTAATTTTGAGGGGAATTATTACATGTGTTTGTCTCTCTTATTGGTAAAACGTTCCAACAATATCAAGAAAAATCCCCCTACAGAAGGGTTTATCTCGTTTCACAGTTCTCACGTTCGTGGCTAGCAAACTGATCTGAGCTGGATGTGTATATAAAGATCCGAAAGAGCTTTTTCCAACTTTGAAAGGATTATACCATTTTAAGAACACCATGTCGGAAGAGAGATTAAATGGAATTTGTAATGTTTCATTATAAAGAGTTTTGTTTACCAGACTCATTATATATTTTAAATAATTAGTTAATAGATTTACAGAATGAAAAAACAGAGACCAATTAATTTAAGATCATGTGTTTTGGCCCATCTCTCGGGGGAGAAAATTCGATTTGTAAATTTTACTTATGTGACTTAAACAATCCAAATTATACAATATTTCAAATGCCTAACTTTATTTGATCCTGTAACTTTGTGTGCCCTCCCTGATACCTAATAGCTGATACCAGAGCCGCCACTGCATCATGCTACTGCATGAAGTTTTCAGTCTTCAAACGTTAAAAAATATGACGCCAAATCATGACGGACAATGAAAGTAGTGGTGCAAGAACAGTACATATTTTTTCGCAATATTTTTAACTTTTACTATACTTTAACATTTTGGAAAATTCAGTGAGTTCGACTATGAAACATTTTTGTTTTTAAGATTTTTATAATTTGCATTAACTTCAAGAAAAAATTACACAAAACTATCCGTTTTCTCAAATAATGGTATATAACCTTTTTTAAAGATGTAATTTTTAGAACCTATTTGATTTATGAAAAATAACCACATCTTCGGTATTGTGCTTCTGCAATGTTAACTTTTTGCAGTTTTCGAAAATTCAGAGAGTTGCCTACATTTCATGCAAAGGTGCAAAAAAAACAACAAAAAATAAAAAGGCTCATATCTTCAAAAATTTGTACATGACATTATTTCTAGATCCATCTTAGAACAGATTTCATTAAGAAAAAATCTATGTTTTACGTTGTAGTTGTGGGAAGACACTCAACAAAATTTTTAACTTAAGTAGTTTCCGAAAAAAATAGACATTTCATCGAAAATGATACCTGCGCCATTCCTTTAAGCGTTTCCTTCTTCTTCAGGCAAAGTTTATCACAAAAACTGTGCCCTCCCCTCCCAAATCAAAATATACGTTTCAAACTTGCAGGACCCTAAATGCGTTCAGATTGATCGTGGAATATCACATTTTGATAAAATCAGTAGAACAGAATACGCGGTATTGTTGACTACAAACGACGAATAGATGACGCAGACGATGTGCCGTCAATCGACTTTTCGGCATCAAGAAACCAGAATCCACAAACCATGAAATTTGACTACACAACGTGTTAAGGAAAGACGTTTAATACACACATCACACACACTCACACCAACACACACACACACACACACACACACACACACACACATATATATATATATATATATATATATATATATATATATATATATATATATAAACAGAGAGAGAGATGGAGAGAGAGAAACCATACTTGTTCACTTTTTCGTTACCAGTGTAAAGTGTGTTTTCCGGCGCACGACACGATTACAATGCTTTCTGATCTTACGAAGTAAGACGAGAAAGTATATATGGAAATTTGGGTGCGCCACTATTAATGTTTACTTAAACTTCCTAGAATGAATGCATTTAATATGTTTACGAAACTGTCCTTTTTGTCGTGAGGAGAAAGAAGAGAAATGCACTCATACTGCGAAAGTAATGTGGGAATGGGAGGTGTGTGTGTGTGTGTGTGTGTGTGTGTGTGTGTGGTGAGTGCATGAGCTCTGGCGTGTATAACCAGTGCATTCAGGCGAGTTGGGGATGTGTGCGTGCTTATCTGTTATTAGTGCGTTGGCGTGTGAGAGAAGAGTACTATGAATTTGTGGTGAAGTGATGTATGAATGTTTGAGATTCTGCACATGTGATGATGCGTTGTTTGTGCATTTGAGTGTGTATTATAATGAGTATCCATTAGTGTGAGAACTGTGGAAGTGGGTCGCGGAGGCTATGTGGACAGAAGCGGTAGTTGTGGAGAATGCTGGAACAGTGGCGGTAGAGGCGATGGGGGTGGCCGAGGTTGTGCGGTTGCAGGGATGGAGGTGAAAGAAGAATATGCAGGCGGTAGGTGTGCGAGCATACGCGGTATGGCTGATAGAGGTAGTGATAGCAAATTTTAACAAAATATAGATACGTCACCAAAATGTTTTCTTTGTCGATGAAAACATTGACAAAAAGACATCGATGATTATAGTACCGATGTCTTAAATATGATAAAACATTTCAAAATGATGTGTCCTGTTTCTAATGTGATACATAACACGTCAATATTAGTTTAAAGTATATTCTGCCTGAAATTTGACTGTCATCTTAATTTTCTAATCAATGTTCTACGCAGTCCAGGTTCAAAATGCAGTTTAACGATATAACCACGTACAAAATTATAAAAAGGGTTAGAACACTACAGAAATATTATGTATAGCAAACGATTTCGTGACGCCTGGGGATCGACAACCGTGACAGTCGTGAATGACTGTTGATAGCGAGCAATCCACAAAAATATTAGAAACTGAAAGTTGAATTTTGATCATGAGGCTTTTTTTGGGAAAATCGATGTATTTCAACAAATATTTCAATTTGAAGAAAACATTGAAAGCCAGACATAGATGTTATAATATCAATTTTCATGCTCGAAAATATCGATGTTTTAAACAATAGCGATATTTTGACATTGTGGAGGCGGCGAAATACCCCAGAAAAAGTTGGGAGAGCAATTAGTAGAAGCTACAACGAAACATCGCCTCCATCAGTAGTTTCTTATCATGCAAGTGTTTTTTGTCCAAACGAAATTAAACCTTTCTTTACGAATTTCGTCATTTTTTACATCATGTTACAACTGCATCGAGTCCCTAGCATACCCTGAATCGAACCTTGAAAGCGTTCAAAACGTTATTACTAAGCTTTATGCACTTTGTCTCTGATGACAATTCTAGCTCGTCGCGTCTAACATAGAAAAGCGCGATATTCTCAGAATGTTGACAGTGCTCCACATGGTTCGAACGAGGAGCTGACCAGAAACTAATGCGATCTTTCGGTGACGCTCTGAACTAACAGGAAGCAGCTGACAATCTACGTCAAGGAACTTTGTGCGAAAGAAATGAGTATTTGATCAACAGAGAAGAAATTCGCGCGGCTTTTTGAGAAAAATTAAGATCTCCAAAGCGCAAAGTTCGAAACGTATAATTCTTTCCTCTGAGACGACTTGAAAGAACATCAAAAATGCGATATTAAAAAACAAGGCACCAAATTTTAAGCAATTTGGCGGTCAATGTGCCAACATTATTTCCGCCCCCGAAAGACATCGAACCAGGTTAAGAGTCGTAGTGCCAAGACGCCGTAGAACCGCCTGTCACTTTCGACGCGCAGCGAATTGTGCCACCTTGCTTTGATTTCTGATGATTTGATGTTTGAGCAAGTCACGAGTTGCAGGGTGTTAGTATTTTCCAGCCCTGACTCTGATGAATAATCATACGATCGGTCCAAGGCCGGAATGGAGCTGAAAGAAATGACTGGACGAGGGAGTTGAATGCGTTTGTGTGAAATCGAATGTTTATTTACTTGTTTTTGAAAGGGGAGATTATAGAAACTTTGATATATAAAGGGTCGGTGTTCCCATGCTCGGGGGTTAAATAAGGAATTAACGAATGGGTCACCGAGCGTAGCTTTGGCAATTCTATAGGGGGAAAAATATAGGGAGAACGATAGAGAGAAAAAACTCTGAAATGCCTTAAAAAACATCAAAAATGCCCTGTTAAAAAACAAGGCGACAAATTTGAAACAATTTAGCGGTCAATGTGACAACAGCCATCTCTAGGTGGAGGAGAGCGGAGAGAGAGAGAGAGAGAGAGAGAGAGAGAGAGAGAGAGAGAGAGACGGTAGCGGCGATTGGGTTGAGGTGTCCGTCGAAGGGGAGTAAATTCGCGCAGTGGGAAACCCGCGAATCAATCCTGTCAGGGACCGTGGGTAGTATCGAGGACGGGAGATTAAAAGAGCGTTGAAAGGGGCAGCGGAAGGGATGAGGGGAAGAGCGTGGGTGGCTTGTGGAGGGCGGTGGAGTGGCTGCGGGTTAAGCAACATCTGCGCCATTGTCGGGATCGGCGTCGGCGTTGGCGCCGGAGCCGGGGCCGGGGCCGCTGTCTCCGGCCAGGGCGCCGTGATTGACGCCAGCGATATCCAACGGCGACCGCGCCCTGCTGACGCAACCGAACCAGCTGAGGCGGGAGAAGCCTCCCCTCCTTCCCTCTCCTTCCCCCTCCTCGTCCTGCCATGCCCCATCCTCCCACGCACCGCCTCGCTCCCCGCACTTCGCAGTGACGCCGCTCCGCATCCCTGCGCGTCACGCCGCCCCTGCTCTTCGTTGCCGCCAGTTCTCACACTCGCACTCTCACCGCTTCAGCCACGACTAGTCTTCTCCAGCCCCAACTCTTCTCTGACCGTTCCGTGTCGACGCGTCCTATCCCGGGGCCAGACCTTAATTTGGACTGACTCCGCTCCACACGTATGCGCACGCACCCTCCTTCTATCCCATTCCGCTCCCGCCTCTCCTTGCTCCGTCCTTGCTTTACCCCGACGTGTCCTCGTGAACCCCTCTATCACCTCCGTTATCCATCTCTCTCCGTTCCTCTGTCCTTCCCTCCACGCTCATTTCCCCTCTTCCTTTTCTCAACACTTCCCACTCACCCACTTGTCTCTCCTGCTAGAGCTCTTCTTCCCTCTTTGCCTCTCTCCCTGATCTCTACTAAACGCCTTCTTGCTGTCGCTCCGACGTCAATTCCAGGGCTTCCGTTTCCGCGTATCTGGCCTGCCGACCGCCATCGCTCCGCTTTACCGTTCCACGCTGCGCGGGGGCGCTGGGGGAGGAAGTGTCGTTGGATGATGGAATGGAATGTCCGGCCGGGAAGGGGGGAGGGTGGGAGAAAGCGGTTATCGAGCGTTTAGCAGACTCTTCCTGGACTTCCTCGGCAAACAACTGCTCTGAAAGGGTATTGTGTGATGGAAAAACATTTGGATTATATGTCAGCTATTTCTGTATTTTTGACGGTATATTTGCTCTTTACTGACCTAAACGTTGCCAAAGTAAAAGAGACTGTACCATTGTTTGTTATTACAATTGTTTTCATAAGGGGTATTCAATTTCCGAAAAAAATATTATGAGAGTAAATTGCCATTTTTCTGTATATGCTTTGCAGTTTGGTCGATAAAAATGACAAATCGGTACATGTTTCCACTATAATTGGGAACTCAATATCTTTGATTTTTTACATATTTTCCAAATAGAATATGAGTGTAAATATTTGATATCTTGTCGAGAATTGTCTCATTTGATAGTTCAGTACTGGAAATTGTTTTTTATTTGAAAGCTCGAATGACTAAAGAAGAAAATTCCAGGGCAGATGGGCGATGCCTGAGGTACTCCGCAAGCCAACGTGTAGCGGACGTTCCACAGACAAGGAACACCACCACTTCACGGGAAATAATATTCACTACACTTATATGTTAATTGTCGCGCCAAGGAAGATTACGTACTCGCTGAGGGTCTTTGCTATCTGAAGCCGCTCTCTATCGCTGTGCATTCATTTTCTGGGCGGTGCCTTGGTGGGTCATTTCACAAGTACGCTCTGGCAACGCGCTCTCCCCCGAGCAGCGGCGGTACGCATGGCTGATTCCTTGTTTACCCGCGGAGTTGCTCGCGAACGCGATCACATCCTTCGACGTGGTGTTTATACGACAGGTACTGCGTGAGGCAAATTGACTATATGCTGGAGTAGGTTTAAAAATAATACGGTTTATAATGAGACATAATAATAGGTGTATTGAGTAGGAAGGAAATATAATTGTGAAATCTTCACTTCTAAATCAAAAATATGGATATTGAATGGAAAGAATGATTATAAGCAAACGTGTTCTGTAAAACCACTCAATGAAACAAGTGTCCCATTGTAAATAATGTTACCTCGTTGCTACAAAGCAAAAACATAAAACTGGTGGTGCATCAGAATGGTACACACGTTCTTATACAAGCCAGTTTACTTTGGACTCGAATCTCCTTTCTTGGTTTTGCCTCATGCCTTCCCATGCATATATAATGTGTGTGTGTGTGTGTGTGTAGGACAGAGTGGAGACAGCTCGGAGCGTCGCGTGAGTCTAGCCGGTCGGCGTAAACGTGGGGGAACATTGTTACTCTAAGGTAAACGAAATAATATGATCATCATGTATAAAATATGTATTTATTACGTATAATAAGGTTTAGGAACACTATGCTTTCAGAGCAGCTGTATTTTGTCACGGAATATATATGTGGAGTGTCTGGATAGTTTTCAACGGATTGTGCTCCTATTCTTGTACCAAAACTTCGCCAATTGCTTCACCTATGTTGGAGCCAGAAATCTGTTCCTCACTCTCTAATCTAAAACGCCCCATAACGCCCCATAAATTAGTTTTCATTTTGATGATCAGTGTAGTCCCTAATTGTGTAGAAACAGTTATGCAGCAGAAAAGATTTTACTTTTAACTTAAGTTTGTGTACTGATTTTAATTGTGAAATGTTATCTGGCAATGTGTTGTCAAGAAAGATAAATGTGCACATCTGTCAACTATACGTGACTTTTTGTAATGAGCTGTTGGCACCCGATGAATATTATTACTACAGCAAGTGTTATAATTAAAAATATATAAGTAATTAATAACATGAAAATATGTTCCCACCGACATATAAGTCAGTTTGGACAAAATCTACAGATTTGCAAATAAATGGTCAATGGTAAGATTCAAAGCTTGTAGTGATCATCGGCATGGCATTTCCCTACTGATATTTTTATTTAATATTTGAAAATTTTATTTCCATTTGAAATTTTTCTGCAATTTATACTTCCGGTTACTATGGAATGAGCATCCCCAGAATATAATGTCATGTATCAAGCGGGAGTGTACATTTTCAACAAATAAATGTTATTCATTTTTACATGCAACGAGCTTCATGCAGATTGACAGAATATGAAAGAATTCTGAATGAGTAACATAATAAACTTAGGTTTCTAATTCAGTTATATGGATATTCCATTTGAGTTTTGACTAAATTAATTTACTCAGAAAGTTTGTTAGATTAACATCAGCTAATTGCATATTGTTCATTTTCAATGGAGCATGCGATTGCCGGTTTCAAATGCAAGAATACATTGAAACAGTTTTTCATTTGTTAACTATTAATTTGTTTTTACGAAACAAATTTGAAACTTTTGAAATCGTACTGTTTATTGTTTCTTTTTTGCAAAAGAACATTCGTGTCATCAGCAAACAGATCTGTTCTTCCGTTTGTGATAGATGCGGGCATATCATTTACATATAAAAAATGAGGATAAGACCTAAGATGGAACCTTGCGGTCCCAGAATGGAGGACTAAAGCACATCCCTTCGAGAACTGACATCTTCCAATACTTCTTTACTGTTACTAACACAATCGAAACTAGAGTACAGAACCCATAAATTTACATATAATTCGTTTCTGGCTTCACTCCTACATAACCTCAAAGTGGTAATAGTCTAATGTACATCTTGCGTATGGCAATCTTGAGCCCCCTTTATAAACACCTTGTTTAGAAGTGGCATTGAGCACCAGTCATAAGTGTCTTAGCTGAGATACACTACAATTTACAACTGCAGTGACTCTGACTGAGAGGTCTCAGAGTTCGGGTGGCAACAGTGGCGGAATTGGCGCGCTAGCTAAATAGCTAGGTCGAATACAGTTATACAGTTTCCTAAATATCCTAGAACGAATCACTGTTTGGAGGAGAATTCTAGTGGCCAAGTGATCTGATCGGCAGTTTTCCTTGATTTTCCCGATCAATACCAGGTTAATGCTGGATCAGTACCCTTACAAATGGGCCACCATCTTTCAGCGCGATTTTTCCTACCTCTTTCCTGACATCCTCTCCCCTGTCGCACACCCACTTACATTCTATCAGCACTACACTACTACTCATGACGCGAGACCATTCGGACGCTCAGAAATTTCCCGGCTAAGACTGTTCCAGTTTGGGATGATACACACGGAGGGGAAATCCCACAATTCAACGTGTAGGTCGACGTCGAATCTCACATCCCTGCGATAGGGAAACACTTTCACATCCTGGAACATAACATTGACAACACGTACGGGAATAATTCCCTTGGCTGTTGGGGCGACCGGGAACACGACTATCAATTGCATCATTTCTCTATATCCTTAAGTTCTGCAAACCTGGTCCCTTTAAGAGGAACTTGTGAATAAATCCGAGAGAAAACCAGATGGTGGAGCGTGGGTGATTCAAACGAGCAAGTCAGCTCGTTCGTAGGCGATGCAGGAATCAGCTTTGTTTGGACGATGCGGACATTTGTTTGGATGGATTTATCTCTACAGCGAACGTTTTAGATGAAATTGTAAACTTGCGTGTGCGTATGGTGAAAATAGTCATCAATGGCAAGGACGAGAAAAAGAAACGTGGACACATCCACACAATATATTCCTCTACATAGACAAACAATAGATTCCCGTCAGTATGAACTTAATTTTGTATGAAAACTGCATTACAATATTAAATATATCAAAAATCAAATCAAAAATGTATTAGTGGTCTTAGAACAACACAGTTTTTCGCATTTATCTCGCGAAAATTCAGAGTTCAATGGAACCAAACCTGCCTCATTTTGTGTTCTTTTCTCTCTCCGAGGAAAAAATTATTTTTGAGAAAATCGTATTTTTGAAATTGCCTTTCCTTTAAGCAAAATTATGTGAAAACTACTCGCGTTGTACAAGACCTCATTTTCGAAATCATTTGCCGGATCTAAAAATTTGACCTCATCTATGAAAAAATGTAAATGACGTCATTTAAAAGCACGATTTTGAATATTGTCATTGTTTTAGAAAAAGCGAAAAAATAGACTTCGCAATTTTCAAAAATTTAGAGATCAGCACAATTTTTGCCCCATTACTTTGTTCTATACTATAAAACACTAATACAAACATTTGCTGCATTTCGAATTCAAGGGGTGGCGACATCAGCCTGATCTATTGGGGAATGTCTATTGTGTAACAGTTTAGTCTCTAGCATTGTGTTCAGACAAACGGACGGACGTTTTGCCTTTAACCAATTCTTCGGTATCAAGAGCTCCCAAAACGTGAATTTCGACTATGCAGCGTGTTAGAGTAAATGACTTGCTACATTCAGGAAAATCCATTATCCACATTTTCGGTATCAAGGGACTTACAACACAAATTTTTCTAGTGACAATTCACAACTTTTTTGCTGCAACGTTACATTACTTCCTCTATAGCACATGTGTTGTAAGTGAATACAAAAATGGACTCTCTTTGAATCACTTCAATTTATTATATAGAAGTGAGAGTATTTTTTCTAAGTAGTACAAAAAAAAACATTAGATCCATTAATATGGTTGGTCCCACGTTTCCAACGATTACTTGTTTGTTACAATACTTGAAAATAACTTAGTTCCAATTCAAAGTATCCTCCAAAAATACATTTTTTACAATATTTTGTTTACATATAATCCTCAATGCGTGTAGGCATCGTTGTTCGCATTGCCGATGGACGACTTGTTGGGGCCTAATGTTCAGAATAAGATGGGTGGAGCAGAATGAGCAAAAGGGGAGGGAGTGGCGGAAGGAGAGGGACAAGCATAAGGAGAAAACATAGCGAAAAACGGATTGAACGGAAGGTTTGGGTGTAGCGCGAGGAGCGAGGAGTGATGCGCGATGAAGAACAGACAGAGCGGAATGTGCTGGATGGGTCGGGTCAGTCGTGGTCAGGACGATGCAGGCTGGATAGAGCCTCTGGGGGAGACCAGCGAAACACGCTGGAGAGGCAAGGCTGTTCAATAGACACTTGTGATAAATCTGTACCCGCACAACGCCTGTAATAAGCTAATATTTCATGTAAATTAATATTTCATATTATATTTTTACATAACTCTGAGCGTTATTGAAGATTGTTTTAGTGTTTGAAGACTCTAGTTCAATCATTTCACACTTTATTACACATTTAACATTTTTTGTGTTCTAAAAAACTATATTTACTTGCTATATCCTGGTATGTAATTCAAATAATCCACCTTGTACATACTCCCCGCTGAAGCTGCTTTGCACTGAGGAGATGAGGGCGATAGGGGTAAGACCAGCGAAGCTCGACACAATATTCCCGCTTCCAGTCGATGAAGTTAGGCCCTTTCCGAGTTTTATCTCTGCCGATCTCACCCGTCTCTTCTCCTCAACGCTCCGCAGTGCAGAGCAGAGAAGTTAAATTGGGCACCAGGAAATCGCAAGTAAGTCCAGTTTCCTCAAAACCTAAGTTCAGTGAATCTAGAATATTAATTTTTTCGGTAAAAATAAGGATCATCTACATTTTAATTCTAATAAAAACAAAATTATCATAATAATTTACAAAAATTCTATAATCAGGAAATTTAACATTACCTTTTTATGAAAGTACTATCGAATTTAGAGATATTTGCAAATCAATAAGTTAATTTATATACAATATCTTTATTCTTTTAATTATGCAAATAACATTAAAACGTCGTAATGTTGTGTTATTTCTTTATTTATTTCTTTATTTGTTTATTGAAGGGATAAACTTAATTACAATATATGGTACAAAGACATTAATGAAACACAAAAATACATAAATTTTAGAAAATGAACGAAAATATTTCCAGATAGCATTATCATAGCTGTGTTGTTACATGTTAATTTTTTATGCAATTAATGTGTAAAGAAGCAGAAATGTTTATTTCTAAATGTACGAAAGTTTAAAGGCTATTAACTCGTCGCCCTCTCCATACTATTACTTACTCTAATTAACTACGAACATGTTGTGGCTCTGTTATAATCTTCTTCACTGGAGTTTCACTTCTCTCTTTTCCAAAAACATGGCAACGATATGTTTTGTTCATTTCCAGTTTTTCAGATGACTCAATTATATTTAATCTTTCCCTTATGTTAAGTTTTCAAAATAATAAATGTTAAAAAATTGTCTCACCTTCAAAACGTTTGAACTCTCCATTGCTCTTCTGATTTAAAGTGTTCTCGTTAATATTCCCTTCTCATGTTTATTATGTGAAACACATTTAAACTTCAGATTTGTTGGTTTTAAAAGAATGAACGTTTTCAGAATTGAAGTTTGATTCTATAACAACATGTATTTGACGTTAATAGCTCTGTAATTATGATATTCCTCGTGACCTTTCCATCTGTTTTCAAATGACTACTTTTTCAGATCATAAAGAGCAATGTACGCTATGATTCCGATGACGGCAGATAAAAACGTGAAACTATGGGGTCGGTTAAAAATCACATCAAACAACTGTTAGATAAAAACTATTTTTATTGTGAATATGAGATGAAAATTATTTTTACGAGAGCTATGGGTATTTTGTATTCAATTTTATTTTCTGGAGGCAATGTTACTCTCAAAAGTTGAGGTTACGAATATATTACAACAAGAAAATGAGTGCAAAAAATATTTGTTGAGGCGGTGAATTTGAATTCATTTTGAACGGTTTTTATGAAGATACAGTACGAGTTTCTAGTTTACTATTTTTTGCGACATCTTATATTACAGTTTTATTTAACGTGTTAATTAGATTCGAAATAAATACTTTTATAAAAAAACTTGTTTTTTTAAAAACATTAATTGCGATTTTTAGATTTTAAAGACAGTTCGTCAAAAGTTGAATGAGAATTTACTTAATTTTGCTTTTCCTTACTTCAATCTTTTTGATTATATACTTCACGTATTGCACCAAAAACAAACATTTGTTTCCTTTTTTCTCAATTTTAATCCGCCGCGCTAGGCTAACTTGCATGTTCATACGTTGTTACGTGTGAGCGCTCTGTACGTGACTCGTAGAGAAACAGGAACATTCAAAAGTTAACGTACTTTTTCTCCTGATTTTTGAAGTGTGTTTGTGTCGTGAGTTATTGACACAGAGAGACATGCCATGATCAGGACTCAGTATTGTTTATGAAATATTTTTTCTGAATATTAATCACCTTCAATGTTAAATATATGTGTTAAATATAGAAGCTCAAGATCTAGAGAAAAACAAGAAACTGTGTTACAGTTTCGCTTTTTTGGAAATACGTTTTTGTATTGGAAATAAACTTCATCTTATCTTGTATTCAGTAAATCCTTTGTCGCTCGTAAGCATATTGTGGCTCAGAACTGTCGCATGATTTTAATGACTCGTAAGTTTGTGGCGGCGCTTGGATCCTATTACAGATAGGGAGGTGTGCTGGCGCTCACGTGGCGGCCCGTAAGTCCATTACAGAGATTTCTATCCTTGGCTTATTCCTCATACCCACAGATTTTCGCGCTGAGCGAGGACTGGGGAGGAATAGGGTTTCCGGATGTGCTATGCGCAGATTAAGATAAACTCCACTTTGTCACAACTTTAAAGCAAATAGCCTTTCCCAGGCGAAGCCGCAAAGTACAGCTGAAACCATAAGTGATATGCTTTGAAACCATATTACATGGAAACATTCTGTTCATCTGTAGTTCGCTTCACTGCCGGTTGATATCGCTTGATGTTTCTTTTATTTATAATATGCGTAAATTATCTGTGATCCAGTGCAGTATTATTCAGTGTTTTAAAGTGTATAATCTTGAAAGATTACATAGCTCATCCAATGAGGGGGGTTATGGGGTTTCAGCCCCCTCCCCAGAATTCAATTATACATATAAAAAATGAAGCTTTTACCAAATATCTATATGAATGAATGCTATTCAATATACTAATTGCTTGCCTTAAACATATTAACAACAAGTCACGTTAAAATATATCTTGTATTCAGTAGAAAGGAACTACTCTTTGTCAGAAAACATCAAGTCGGCTGGACACTAAACCTGTAGCATCTCCTCCGAGAAAAACCTGGACGCGCCTCTGCGCTTACGTAAGTGATTTAGTACGAAAATTGTATGTTCTTTTAAATTTGAAAGAGGCATTTATTGACATAAATCACTTTCAAAAAGAAGTAACACTGATCATAGAAACAATCTTTGACTGTTTGAAAATTGATTGACAGATATTTTTGTGCTGAACCTTTTGGATTAACTAATGCTTCAGCGGGTAAAAACGTAAAAAGTATTATCATTTGGTAGAGATTTGTGGCAAGTGTCACAGGACAAGCAAAGTTCATATCCTAGAATCACGGAACGATCTTGAAATCAATATAAAGTTTTGATAATATATTTTAATTTGATAAATTTTCATTTGACACAAAAGCCTGTATTAGTAGTAAGGAACAAGAATTTTCTAAGGTATAGAATGAGCTCACAAGTAGAACCCATAAATATACAAATCATGACGGTAATGCTATTTGCAATACTAAGAAATGGGCAAAGAATTGATGTCTGCGAGAGATGAAACCTACAAATAAAGTAATCTTGTATGTACCACTTCTTTTTATTACATTCATTATGAATATTTTAATATGTTTCATAATGTCCTTCATCCGGGAAGCAGATTTGGCTAACAAAACCATTCGTGCAAAGATAATAGGAATGACAAAGCTTTAGCTGTATCGTCCAGTTCAAATGCGTGTTAGTTTTCCAGCTTTCGGAATGGGTTAGATGGCTTAGGGCATCAATTGATTTCAATACAGTGCTTTTGATCGGGAGGTCCTAGGGTTCGATTCTATGGGTTGGTGGCTCTGTCCAGTGTTTTCTGTGATCAACACCACAAGAATACCGAACCTTAACAGAAGGGCGACGGTTTATAACCTTCACAGCTGACGTGCCCGGAATCACTAATCAATCAATCGAGCTTTCGGGAAGTGTGTCCACCTGTGATGCAATAACATTTCGCTTACAGTGGATTCCAGGTGTTCGTTGGCTCGCCGACCCGTTCCCTTTAGTGATAACGCCGGTGCGCCGCGAGGCGAAGCGCAGAGGTTCGCTTTGTGCGTCTTCCGTGTCCGCCCGCGCGAGCGCGTGTGGGATCGGCCGGGCCAACGCGGCTCAGCGTCACACGCGCGTGAATGTATGGGCGCTGCGAAAAAAGGAGTAAAATGATTATCCACCCTTGAAAAGAGGTAGCGACCGCCTGGCTGTTTTTGTGCCGTACGTAGCGGCGGAATTTACATGTGCATACATGGCATGAATATCGATACCGAGCGTCCGGCGCGCCAGATTGTGCGTTAAACCGATGTCGGTCGGCGTGGGAGAGGTGCTACACGGTGGATTGAAGAACGCAAAAAGCGGACAAAATTCGTTTTTACAGAGCTTTACAGTTGACTTGATCCAAGCACATAAGATAAAAATACCCAGTGCTTCATGTGTTCGTGCCAACGTCTTCCTTTTGATATTATGGGGTAGAAGTTCCGAAAACAAACTTACAAAAAGACCGGGAACAAAATATTCAACTGATTTAGAGATTATTTCTTTGGAGTTGTGAATGGTATTCTTAAAAAATTCTTGCTCAGAACTTTTCCCTTTCAAGAGTATGAATATAAGATTATAATAACATTGTAGGATGAACCATCCTCAGGTCTGTCAATGCACTTCTGTCTTACTTCCTAATTACATTACTTCCAAAAACGTCAAATCCTATTAAAAAAATTTAGTTACAATTATTTGGTTTATAATACTTTCGATAAAAGAAAAGATCGGACCAGAGAACAACGAAAATGATCAACAATGTGTTCGGATCATGGTGACAATAGCGCGGAAAAGAACTGCATGATATAATGAGGAAATTATTTTTTTAGAAATGCATTTTCTCAATATTAAGAAAAGAAAGTAGTGAACTGCAAGAAAAAATTGGCTGAAAGAAGGTTTGTTATTATTAATAAAAATTCTTATTAACATATTTAAAAATTGACCGGAAGTTTGCACATTTTTGAAATACTTTTTTTCTCATAATTTAAATGTCCCGTGCAAAATTAATACTCCGTGCATCGGCTGTTAAGTACACACCCTTGGGCTAGTGTCCGGAGAGGTTAGTAGTTATACACCTGAAGAACAATTATTTTTTTAATTCGACAGTTCCCAGTCACCTAGAGGTGTCACATGATTAAAAAATGATTACCCTTATTCATTAAAATTTGACTTAAATGATGTCTGTTATTCAGTTTAAATATTAAATAAACTATCGCTTGAAAAACTTTTCGGTGGTTGCCCAACTTTCTTTTGTTCATGTGCTTTATTTCGATGGAGCAACAGTGTCTTGTGTGCGCGCTCGTCGCATGAAGTTGAAATATATCTTCTTATCTTCAAAATCATCGCTTTCCTGAATCGCTTTCCTGAAAGAATGTTGAGATCGGGTGTTGAAATACAGATAAAAAATTATCTTGGAAAGGTATTTATCTGTTTTATATTCTACCACAAATTATTTCTTGATTTCTTGTGCAGTACTAACACACAATTATCGACAACAATGATTTTGAGGCTGTGGAAGAATATTATATAGCGTAATATTAGCATTATCAAACTTTCATGGTTCATTATCGAAAGTAGACAGAATAGTCATTATTTTTGAGAGAAATCAAAAAATAACATTGATTACCCAAAAATAATACGGAAATACAATCTACATGGTAGATGTCGATTGGTTCGATGAGAAGTTGAGTAGTTACGAGTATTGCTGAGAGGTTGTAAGTGATAATACCCACTCTTTACTTCGGCCTTGATGCTGCTTGTCACAATGATTAGTTGCTGAAAAACATCAAGTGAACCAAGTCTCAAAATGAAGTACTGATAGTTTCGTATATCCATAGTACAGAAATATCTTTTCAAATATCACTTAAAAAAGAAGACCAAAGAGCACCTGATCCGTATTGTACAAAATATACAGTTGATAATAAGACGCTTGATTAGTTAATTAGTAATTTTCAATTTTTTAATATTCTTTTAAAAAGATAAAATATTTAGGTCTGAGTGTCCCTTGTCGTCGTTTATTTCCCCAATGTACAGTTCGAGATGCGTTCCACACAACCTATAATAAAATTTTATTTATGTTTTACCTCTTCCCTGCTCAATTTTGCCAAGGAAATAAAGCGTCTGGGGGACCTTTCTTGTCACAGTAGTTAAAAAAGGAGTGAGAAAATAAAAACAAGTAGAAAATGTTTTTAAGTTAACCCATCTTGACTTAAAAGTGGTGCATGATGAAATGTTATCAACGTTGTACAGAAATAGCGTTGAAAACAGTGAACTTTTGTTTTATGTTTATACATGTTCCGCAATAACGTCTGTGAAGTGTCAACTTGTTCAAGTTATTATTTTAGTTTTCTTCGAACCGCTGTTGAAAGGACGTGGTTTTGGTATTTTGTGAAAGGAAATGTTAAAATACATAAAATTCTTTGTTTTGGACAGTTTTTCTCCATTAGAAATTCATCCAGTTTTGTGTGAGTCTTTCTAAGGAGTTTGCTCTTTCATTTTTGACGGCCAAAGCATAAAACAATTAAGAATATTATGCAAATTTTTGAGTCCAAGTGGATGAAATAATTCGTGAAAAGGGGTCTGAATGGAAAAAAATCATCAGGGCAATGCATCTTCTCACAAAGGAGATTTGGGAATGGCAAATCCGAGATATTTGAACAGTGAGAGATTTGAGCTGATTCAAACATCCACCCTATTCACCACATTTGGTACCCTTGGACTCCTACCTATACCCAGTTCTGAAAACATTAATGTCTGGTAAATGTTTTATGTCTGGCGTGCAATTACATCCATAGATGAGTATTTTGAGGATCTTTCAGATTCGCACTTCAAGGAAGAATTTCACTCGATGAAGAAGTTTTGAACCAATCGTATTGACTTCGTAGAAAACTACGAGTAACGTACAAATATTCCGTAAAGGTGGAACTAAAAAAATAATTTTTCACTGCGATGCAAAGAACTTTTCATCCTCATCTCGTATGGTCTGGTTTTCGTGGGATTCGGTTGAAAATAGTACCAATTCAAGCCCAACGTAGCCGAGAACTGCAGACAATACGAACATAATACAGAGTTTGAATGAAAAAATAAGTTGAAAATTTCACATGACTCATATTTTTAAGAAAAGCACTACCAACATGTTAATATAAGTTAAAGGAGCATTTGCGAAGACAAATAACATATTTGGACATTAGACATGCATCCATTTATTATTGAACATTAAAAAGTAATAGAGTATTGGGTCTTTAAGGGAGAAAAGTATTCGTTGAGCATTATGGCTACGTTTTCAAGGGGTTTTTCTTTTCAACTGTTTTATTATACACACCCTATTGCATTCTTTAAATAAAAAAAAATACTCACGTAGGTTTGTAGGTAAAAACTTTGACACTGAGAAAAATCTTTTTGTTTCATTGCCAAAAACATTTACATGTATTGTTCTTTACAACTGCGTACATATTAATATCTGATAAAATATTTTCACGTTTTAATTTGTGGTTTATTCGTAATGGTCTCTCAGTGTACGATGCTGAATAATATAGTTATTCTAAAGATAAAAAGAGTGTTAACTGTCGTCCTCTATGTAATTTTGAGAGTCATAAAGCAACGTGGATAAATTTCAGTTCACAATTTTTCACATTTCCTTCACCCACAACTGCGAATGAACCATAAAATGACATGAACCTTTATTGAAAACTCAGGCCGAAGTAGCAACGTAGAAGGGCCATTTCACTTTCTCAAGACTGATTGGTTGCAGAATTAATGTCTCCACGCCGGCTGGTAGAAGATGATCGAGGGAAGATTGGGGTTCGCTAGACGCTGCGTGACACAAAGTTCCAAGTGATAGTTGAAGGCAAAGTTTCAGGGGAGTAAAGCGGAGAAAATTGAGGAAAGCGAGGAGAAAACTGCTAGTAAAGAGACAACGACAATGATGACGTGCCTGAAGACTGGTTAGGTTGGTGGCCAGAGGTACCTACTTTCGAAATCTCGCACGAGTGTAGAGAGTGACATGAAAGAGCCATTGTCGACGAACTGGTGTCGTAGACTCCCTCAGTGCGTATCGCCGAAGACGCATTGTAGACTAGTGAAGGTTAACCATATGAAGCCAGATACCAGCTTGATTGATTAATTCATTAACGATTTTGGGTCAACTGATGAAGTCATTCATCCCGTACGTTTAATGCATTCGTTTTCCTTGTGCTGTTGTGATAATATTTCCCCACTGGATAGTAACACGACGGCTAGCGAGGTTTTCTTCATCAGGTATCTCCCACCAGTGAAGCACCGCCTCAACAGGAACAAGCTCTAGGCTTCTGACTGATTTCCCTGTTTACGTTGTAGTGTAGTGCATGGAAGAGCGAGAGTGTGTAAGTAAGGAGTGAGGATAGGACAAGGAAGGAGAGAAAAGATCCTGTGAGATCCGGGGCCCGTTTTGAGTACTACTGCACCTACATTCGCCTGATATTGATTGGAGAAACTACGGAAAACTGTCGATGAGAGCAGTCGGACGCTAGAATTCTTCTCTAGATACAGATGCATACGACCTTGCTATCTAGGACCTCCTGGATATAAACACTTCAGTTACATCAATTGACCCACCTAAGCCGGACCGAAAGTAGTTTACGGAGAGGAAATGCCCACCATCTGTGTAATACAAGGAGGCAAAATGTCTTTATGCACAATAAGCGAAGAAGAAGTGGTATGTATGTGATAATAAAATAATTTAGTTACCCTTCAGATGAAATATTATTGTAAAAATTAAGCTGCTAAATTACTTATTTAGTAGTAAAATTTCTATGTAGTTTGTTACAAATAGAAATTAAAACACTGAGTATTTTCATAATAGAGAAACCATTTTCTTTGATATAAATTTTAAAGGGAAATACCTAATGTTTGCATCTGCTTAAAGAGAACATCTCAAACAGTTGCCAACCTAGTGCTTGGAAAAAAAATACTCACTAGAAATTGCCGTTTGCAAGGCAACTCTAACGATTTCGACTGAAGTCACCGTGCGCTGTAGCAAGGAATCGTTCTTTACGTTAAATTTTCATTTCGCTGGCCCTCTCTGCTTTATTCAGATCCTCACAAAACCGGGCATGGAAGCAATTTACATAATGGAGTGCATTTTAGACCAATCAGAATAAGTTACTGCCTTAAAATGCAATGCATTTGCTGTAATTAAATAAATCACTGGCGGTTTAGGATGGTATGTTTTAGTCTGAGCGAGGTAAAGTTGTTGGTACTACTATTTGGAAAGCTAATTAAGGTTTATGTCTTCTTTTAATGTTTTAAAATCCGTTCTGCATTGGTATTATCCTCCGCAAAACCAAACATGTGTTTCCATAAACACGTATAAATTCGTTGCAATGAATAATTGTATGAAAAAAGTATTCGGTAAACCGAATGACAAGAAATTTACAAAATAATTAAGATACGAACACGATGATAACTCGAAGGCTGATAGAAAAAAATATTGAAATCTGAGTTGGTGCATGCGATTTTAGCTGGTGCATGCGAAATTATTTCATTAGTAAGTGGTGTTCATATTACATATACAGTCAATGGATTCCAGATGCGAGGTACAAAATTCTTAATCGCTTTTATCGAAGCAAATATACCTTTTTACGAATTAAATGGCACTCTTTTTCTGTCTGTATTGCACAACAGTCTCTGATGGGTCCAAGGCCTACCAGCGCTGTCCTAAGCTTATGGTCAAGCTTTAAGGGGTACGTGTAGTTAGCACAAAGACATTCCCACGGCGTATTGTGGTTTTCTCAAGAAGTGAAAGTTCTCATCGTCATCCAGCAACATAACATAATAGCAAGGAAAGCGCTCACTATAGTTTGCCCCGACCTGGAATCGAACCGGGATCGCGTCATGAAAATCTAGCACGCTAACCAGTGAGCCACCCATGGGGAATTATATGGGATTACATGCATAAAACCCGTAAATGTACTACTACTAAACAGGTTATTTATCACTCCCTAATACATTAGGCATATTTAAGGTAACAAATAGGAATTCGCAGATTTGGTCTAAACAAATAAATAAGCGCTCATGCAATCCGTAACGTATGTTAGGCTGCAACACACAGGTCGTACGACGTTTCATTGACCAAGGATTCGATCTTCGTTAGGTCTGACGTCAGATGGGAGTGGGAGAATGTGTGATGGAATGGTGGGCACGTACTCGGTTCACCAGGACGGTGATTGGTAGGGGTTATAGAAATTTAGAAACTTAAACATTTGGTGCGCACGTAGCAGGGCTGGGGGCTCGCCGAGTTAGAAGAGTCACCACCGGAGTGAAAAATGTGTGGCGAGTCACGGGCTGGCGTCGCCTCTGGTATAATAGAAGGCTTGGATCGCCAGTTAACAGTCAACGAAAACTCTTGGTAGTCAGTTAGATATGTTGGTAATCAGTAGGTAGATAAGTTGGGAGTTGATGACGGAGTGTGGAGCTCGTGTGGAAGTGAAGTGACTTCAGTTTACGTGGTATTACCCAGAATTGTTTGTTTATTGGAAAGTAGTACAAGCTACGGAATATGCATTAGTTATGAAGACTCTGGTGCGTAAATGGTACTCTCTCTCCCTCTCTTCCCCTCTTATTTTTTGAGTAAATGGTGAACTGTTTTAATGGAACAGTGTGTAGGTTGGTTATTGTAAACCATTGTTAAAACAAACTATTGTTATTTGGATTTTTTGTTATTTCTGAACACAATAGTGGACAAAGCAAAGTGTTGCACAAAATAGCATGTCAATTCACACAAGTAACAAATGCAAACAAGTAATTAAATTTGGTTGCTTCATAAACTAATGCTTGTGTAACAGCCGTGAGAAAGGCTAATTTTGCTTAGTTTTAAAAACTTGACTTGAAAAACTAAGAACTTGAAAAAATGATCCATTCTTCGTATTTTTAATTTGGAATTATTAAGAATTATGAAAAAGTGGTCGTCATAGTGCAAAAATCCATGCCTGACAGATATCTCAGTAATATTACTTAAGGAAGCCTACCTCATAAACTTGGTGCAATGTGTTTGTCTTTACTTAGAACTAACGAAACTCGTGAATATATGGCATACATGTGCGCATATATTACGAACACGTTCATGAAGTCTTTTCTGTTGGTAGTTTATTTTTAAATATTTGACTATAAATGAACCGAAGTCAAGTGACATGTAGAGATAAGAAGAATTTACGAGTATAAACTGTGTTTATTCACAAGCAAATCGAAGGTAAATATATAAATTGCGTTTATAGTAAGCATTTTTAATAATTATAATAATTGTCACAGGAGCTAATGGTTATACTGGGACTATTGCTAAACGCTGTCCGAAAAGTTGACTGCTTTGATAGCTCATGTGGCTAGAGCAAGTGGGTTTGGTGATCCGAGTTCGATTTCCAGCGGGGATCAGTTCTTTGCACAGTCAAAACATTATTATGCTTATAATAAATAATTTATACGTTCATGATAGGCACATTATCTTCCAGAGAGGGATCCCGTAGCGCAGTGGTTACGGCTGAAGCCGCCAATTGCAGGTCTTGCGCATCCCTTCTTGCGCATGGACGTTTGCGTTAATCTTTGCATATGTTGGCACCTATATACACAACCATGTAGCTCCTTCAATATCTAATTCTTTCGCATTCCTGTTCCTGATTGAAGTTGTGTAAACGTGGTCTGATGGTGACTGTCTTCGTGCTGTGAAAAGGTGCATGTTAGAAAGGTCCAAACTCTACAATGGAAAAATAAGTATCGTGAAGGGAAGCAGTAGAATACTATTGATGTGTCAGTAAATTATTTGCTTCACAAGTAATGTGGAGAACGCTCACCAGAGTGCAGTCGTGATATCCCCGCCCTGTTGCTGCACAGTTGCATCAGTCTACTGCTTTGAGTCAGACAGGGAATTCGGAGAACCCAGATGAATTTCGAGGATAGACTCCGAGATCGACTTGAGTAACTAGAAGAGCGCGTTGCAGACCTTGGGTGCCGTATAAAAGAATATCATTAAGCAATGAAACGAAGACAACAATTCTTTATATTCATTCGACCAGAAGAAATTTTTCAGGAAACTCAACGACCAAAGAAAGTTGCCTGAAACACTTCTTAAAAGCTCCGAGATGGAGGAATATTCGAGTAATATATGGAGCATCCTCAAGACCCATGATGACGGAGCTTACTGGTTAGCAGAAGAGGAACGGAAGTGTTGTGATATACCTCAGATGTTCTCGCCAAATATTACGGAGAGAGATATCGTCAATTCAGTCAGGAAGGTGCAGAATTGGAAAGCGCCAGGTACTGATGGGATTCAAAACTTTTGGTGGAAGTTTTTCCCATGTACTCATGCGATTTTGGTGAGGTGGTTTCAAGCTGCTTCAATGATCCAACTATCATTCCAGGTTCTTTTACTGAAGGAGTTACATTTCTGATAATCAAGTCTTGCGATTCTAAAACTTCGAGTAACTATCGGCCTATCACATGTCTCGCTTAAATATATAAGATTTTTACATCTGTGCTAGCCAGTACGCTGAATACCCATCTAAAGGCCAACAATCTTCTGGCACCAGAACAAAATGATTGAAGAAAGGATGCTCAAAGTTGCAACGAATTATTGATACTAGACAGTGTTGTAGTCAATCAAGGCAAAAAAAGATCCCGCAACATTTATGAAGGATGGATTGAGTATACCAAGGCCTTCGACTCAATTCCTCATTCCTAGCTTTTCTATGTCCTTCGCCTCTACAAAGTAAATGTCCAGTTTGTGAACTTTAGTAAACACTGCATGGCAACTTGGCGTACAAAGATAAAAGTCTCATTTGCTGTAGGCAGCTAAACCACCAAGGAACTGAGGATCAATCGAGGAAATTTTTAGGGACATACTCTTAGTCCCTTATGGTTCTCGCTAGCTTTAAACCCTCTCAGCAGAATGTTAAGAGATTCAGGGATGGGATAGAAATCCCCAAAAAACCCATATCTACATTAATCATCTGTTCTGCATGGACGATCTCAAGTTGTATGCCAGAGATAAGAATCAGCTTTCCTCGTTGCCTGAACTTGTTAAGTCATTTAGGGACTCTATTTGTATGGCGTTTGGCATTGATAAATGCGCTACAGAGCACGTGAAAAGGGGGATAATCCTTGATCCTGATACACGCATCCTGATGTGTAGCACAAATATCCAAGAACTACAACAACAGGATACCTATAAATATTTAGGCCTGCACCAACTTTTGAGCACAAGTGAGGCAAAGATGAGGTGTGATATTAAAAATAAAGTCGTACGAAGAGTCTTAACAATTTGTAAAACTCTTTTAAATGGAAAGAATCTCATATCAACAATCAACACTTGGGCAATACCTGTCGCTGTCTATACATTTGGTGCAACAACTGCACTGCAGACGTTTAATCGAAAAATTATAACCACTCTTTTCAAGTATCGTATGCACCATCCCAACAGTTCAATGGCAAAAGCATACTTACCTCGGAACGAACGAGGTAGAGGTCTTCTGAATTTTGATTCCTTGAATGCGAAACAAATCAACAATCTTTGCAAATACTTCCTTCAGATAACGGTGGTCAGGCAAAAAGCAATTTGCGCATCGGACAAAAATGTTACCTCACTGAACCTAAATCAAACGAACTCTGAAAGATCATGAAAGAATCATTGCCATCAAAGAAGATAGGCTGAGTGAGTGGACCCAGAAGAGTTTGCACGGCAGGTATCCTGCTGAGCCCAAAGGACACACCGTGAATATGGGATCTTCTGTCCCCTGGCTAAGAAAATCTGAGTGAGCCTGGTCCAGGTGAACGACCGCCTTCATCCACGACAGAACGCTGGGGTGTACGAAATCCCGTGTAGTTGCAGGTTAGTTCACATCAGCCAAACGGGTCGCTCTGTAGAAGGACGCATGCGTGAACACAAGCGCAACGACCGGCTGAAGAATACTCACAAATAGGCCTTAGCACAACACCCCGGCGAAATTGGTCACCTTATTGAATTTAGCAAGACCCGCATGATCAGTTCCGAGGACAACTGGTGGTCACGCGTCATTAAAGAGGCCCTAGAAATATGCAGGAGGCCTATTAACTTAAACCGAGATGATGGCCTCCGCCTCAGCACCACCTGGAAACGGGCCTTCACGGCCCGCCAATCCGGTGCCCGCCCCAGGGGACAAACCCCTACGGTCAACCTATGACGGGCTCCCTATCGCGGCCGCTGATTGGCTGTTGGTCCTTTGCCTCTCAGGCGGTCCTCTCGGCCCTCTCGCTATTGCCACCTTTCCCGAGACCCCAATTTGCTCCACTCCTCAGGAATGGCTCTATTCTTTACCCACCAATCCCATACCATCTGCCCGCTACTTGACAATCCCGCCCTTCCCTTCTCCTCCATATAAGGTCGGCGCGCTAGCCATCTGGCAGCAGTACGCTCTGAAGAAGGCCCGAATACGCTGGCCGAAACGTTAGCCGCCATGACAGTGATGCGGATCGTCCCGAATAGCCTAGACAACATAACAAAATCTGGCCTCTTTGCTGAGATAGAAGGGTTCATCATTTCTATTCAGCGCGAAGTAATATCCACTCGAAATTGCCAAATTATATGAATGGGTGTGATTGTAGAGTACCGCTGCCGTCTTTGCAATCAACCCTAAACACCCTGGTGAAACCCTAAAACACATAATGAGTGGGTGCTCTGCTTTGGCACAAACAGAATACCTGAGTCGGCACGACATTACTGCGGTTGTCCATCAGGCTCTGGCTGCAAAGTCTGAGATGGTACCGGAAGAGGCTCTATACAGCAAGTTTAAACCGGCTTCCGTGTTGGAGGCGAAACGGTGGAAGCTCTTGTAAAATGTAGCAGTCGCCACTGATCGTAGGGTCGACGTCAATAGACATGACATAATATGGATTGATATGGCCTCACGGAAAGGAATTATTGTCGACATAGCCATCCCTATACACCGAAATATAGTTGCGTCTATTGCCGAGAAGAAGCGAAAATATGAGACCTTGGCTATTGAACTAAGAGTCGTGTGGCGTTTAGTGTCTGTTGAAGAAGTCCCTGTGGTCATCTCTACAAATCGACCGATCTCTGAAGAACTAATTTCATCGTCTGTAAGGCTTGACCTTACGAACTGACACGTTCAATCAACGCAAAATGGTGTTATCCTGAGTACTGCACGAATGTGAGCAAGTTTTTATTTATATAACTTCACGTTGAATCCTGACCGCGCGTGTTTGAAAGCAAAGCAGACACCTTGTTTCTATAAAGGTCCCGGTATCTGCTGTAGGACACCTCGCAAAGCGAGAGTCTTGAAAGATAATAATAACAACAACAATAATAATAATAATAATAATAATAATAATAATAATGAAGCAATAATACTAAGCAGCTGTAGAATAATAAGAGAATTCCTGGGATGTATGGCTGATTGGGACTCGATTGATTGAAATGTCAAGAGATTAACATTCGTTCGTGTCTTGTCTCTGCGATATTGACCGAGTCTTAACAAGCAATGATCGGATGAATTCCTGCACGTAGTACAGAGAGTGAAAAATTCGGATCATAATAACACATTTCAAGTATATTCAAACTGATTGCACGATAGTGGCAAACAAACCGGATATTGTTATTTTGAGAAAAAACGTGCCTACTTGTAGATGTGATATACCGTGTGATCAAAACGTCGTAACCAAGGAGGTTTTAATACACAATACATTTGGAAATTGAGATCAGCCGAATAAGGGGCGTAAAAGCAAAGGTCGTTCAGCTAGTTAAGGGTGCTCTGAGATTTGTTCGTCAAAATTGGTGTAAGAACGTGGCTAAAGTCTCAGGTCATTCAAAAGACTGGAAAGTGAAAGTCTTTGCTTTTTTGGGAACATTTTACTACAACGTTTATTGTAGAGGCACCGATAATCCCTAGATCTGCCCTTAGAAAGCTGATTGCAATCTGGACTACATTTTATATTCAACCCACTGATTACATCTTTAGTCGTGAAGTAGAGGAATAATAATAAAGTAAAAGTGCGATACTCCTGGAGGCCCTGTGTTCTGGGGGGTCGTTCTTAGATAATGTAAGGATGACTTGATGCTCTATGCCCTGGGGTGAGAGGATCGATTCGAGCACACTCTGAGTGCTGCTACAAGAAAGCGATGCCCGGGGTCTAGGTCGCACGCGCCGTCGCGTCGTATCGTTTGCTCCCAGGGGCACTCAAGAGCTCCGAGCTGCTGAACGATGGACTGCGGTGGCGGTAGTGAGGCGGAGACAGAGACGGCGACGATGGTGGGGACGATGTTGGAGGCGGAGATGGAGGCGGTGTTGAAAGTGAAGGAGGAGGCGGAGGGAGTAGCGAAGAGAGAGGTGGAGAGGGAGGCAGAAGGGGACGTGGTGGCGGTGGGGGTTGTCGAGAGCTTTTAATACTCTAGCGATTAAAAATAAAATTATTACATTTATTTGGAACCTTCAATTTTCATTGTAATGACGTTGTGAAGAAAGGGTGAGATTGCGTGGGCAGGGTAGGAGGAGTAAACGGAATAATATAGGCTCAGGCGGAGCAGGAAGGGGCAGGACGGGGCGAGGGCGGG
>BOPP01000013.1:591084-603157 GCA_017312745.1 Gryllus bimaculatus
TGTAGGCGCGGCCGAGGGGCCACGCGGGAATTGGTGACTTGGTGAGCTGCGGCGAGCCGCGGCAGCTGCTTTATCAGGCGACCGTAACTTCACACTGCCGCATGCCTCGCTCCCCTGCCACCGCGTGGAGGAAGGCGACACGCGAGGCGCGCCAAGGCCGGGGTGCCAAGGGAGCGTGCGAGCGGAGGCAGAGACGGGCTGTCAGGCTAGGCGTCGTGACGCGCCGCGTCGGCGCGTGAGATGGGTGGCGCGGCTAGCAGGGGGCGACACGCGAAATGGGCACATGGCTAGGATGGACTAGGTGGCTTTGGAGTTGGAGCTTGAAGTTTCATTCCAAGAAGGATTTTTTAAAGTACATTTTGTAAATATTTGGTTTATGCATAATTTTTAATGTTACATGTCAGTTTGCTTGGTTGATACGTAGAGAGACACAAATAAAAGGCGTTGATGAGAGACTTATTTGTGACTTCTCAGGAATACAACCTATTTAAAATATTGGGAAACTTGATGAATTGCCCTTGAATAAAATAACAGAACCTGTCTATAATATAGTTGGAAATATGATTTATAAAACATCTGTATTACAATGGACTTACATGAATGCCTATTTCAATACATAATATGTGGCAATGCCTGATGAAGGGGTATGTCTTCGTTTCGTTCACTAGTTGCCCAGCACGCCTAACGCACTCTGTATTTTAATGAGTCATCGTAACCAAACGCATTGAAAGTACAATTGAGACGTGAATCTCAGAGGTATAGTAGCGGTGCGGGCGTAAAGGCGGACGCTTTGCGCGACACCGAGGACAAGGACGAAGTTGACAGAGGTGGTCTGCTACCCGCGTGGGAAGAGGGCTGCGCTGGCCTTGCCGGGGGATTTGCTAGGGACAATGGAACGACATGGTAGGGGACGCAGGTCCCGAGCTTTTTACAGACAGAGAAAACTAAGTAAAGAGAAGGGAAGTAAATGAAGTTAAGAAAATTAAGCGGAGAGAAATGTACTGTATTTCACTTTCTCCCTCTATCTTCCCCTGCTCCCCCCTCTCTCTCCTTCGTACACGCGATTGTGGCAGACTAAATTTGGTTGGGTTGGTTGGTACTCATGTTCCTACATCGACCTCATAACTTCCATAGCCGAAGATTTCTGTCACGAGTCCTTTACGATCTAACGAACTTTAACCGGTTTCATAACGATCACTACAGCGATAGTGCAACAGGGGTCTCATATGCGTGTAGATATAGTCGATTTACTTAGGGTTGAACACCCATAGGTTTCTAAGAAGTTCTACAATGTACATCAAACAATGTACATTAACACACTTATACATAACAAAATAAAAACACAACGCTAAGCGCGTAAAACCAATAGATTACTTCTGTATTTTACTTTACTATTTTTTTAAAGGTAGTTATACTTTCACAGTCATTTTCAAATGCTTAGCTGGCAAATTGTTCCAGTCTTTTATTGTTTAATTTACAAAGGAGAACTTCCCCGTATCAGATCGCTGCGTTCGTTTTCGAATTTTGAAATGATGATTCCCTCTGCTGAAATACGTCAGTTTGAATAACTTTCTCCGAATTTCCTTCCGCGCATTGAAATCTACATACGCCTTATACAAATCTCTGAGTCCAAACACCATTTTGTGATTTGAAAGCGGTATTAATTTGTTGTGAGAGAATCGGTTACCAGAGAATTTAGCGGCTCTCGTCTGAATGTTGTGTATCTTGTGAATTTGGCCTTCGCCCAGCACATGGCTCTATCTAAGAACGTACACCTTGAGCTTCGGGAGTACATTTTTGTGGTTCATTTATTGTGGTATGTAATACTGAAAAAAGAATAGATTTTGCTTCTCTTTTTCAGTCGAAACCTTCTACCAAGCTCTTGTTTTTCATGTATCAATATTTTAAAGTTCCCTTATAACCATTACTGCCATTTTAACAAAAAAATCTCTTTTGAGGCTGGTTGAAACTCTTCAATTGGGGTTGTTTGGCGCAATGTCAACCAACCTCATCCCTCTTCCAACCTCCTCGGTGAAATAAAAGTATTTTTCCGATATGTTATTCATATCTAGAATAAATGTACAGGCAGTGGCCATATTTAAGAACATTTTCACAGGTTTCTTAAACTTATTGAGCTACAATACTAAAGTAGTTAAGCGAGACTCATACTCCTTGCCTAAATAGCATGTTTTTTATTTGTTTTAATTTAAAAAGTGTACTTCCAAATCCTATTTTTTTTCTAGCAGTGGTCACTTAAAAATGACAAAGTTTGATACTGGTCAGATACACTTCCAGTAATGTTCAATTGATATTGTACCCTTAACGTGTCAGGGATCAGAAACGGTCTTAGAAAGAAACATCGTGTTACATTATTGCAATGCTAATATAAATAAGATGTTTACAGTTTATTATTTAAATATAAAATAAGAAGAAAGAAATAATCTATCTTCTATCTATTCCACACTATTAAAATGCATACTATACATGTTCTTCAAGTTTTCGAGAAGAGTTATAGTTCATTTATTTTTTTAGGATTTATTTTTATTGCTTTGCAGCCCAAAGCTGCAACTTTGCCCGTCTGTATCAATTTTATGTTACCTGTATAGCAAAAATAGAAGTAATTAAATGAGTTTACCTTTTTCAATGACCGAAAAAGGAGAAGATTTTTTTATTAATAAGAGGTAATATACTGATTTTTAAAACTTAATTTTTAATATACCAAGACTGCTATAGTTGCCAGCGATGGATTCAGAAACACAATACTGCGATGAACTTGATTGCATTTGTTCGTGTAAAAATTTGAAATTCATTATTCGTTTTTAAATTGTTTCATTACTTCACATTGACGAATGTATGTGCAAACGTTCTCCGTGGTAGCGCCACTCTACCACAATGTGCATCCCAGAAGAGCGGATGTTAGGCGAATCTTGGCTCTCATGCATTCATATATACTAATGACTGCAGCATTCATAAATAAAAAAAACATCAAGTAACCAAACAAATAAAGCTTCTCTTGATACAATCGAACTTGTCAGAATCAAAAAAATGCGTATAAAAATTAAAAACTACCAACCCCGGTCTCCCTTCCTTTTTTCTTAGAACTGGCAGTGTCCTTTGGAATTATGGGTTTGGGGTAATTTGGGAATGGTGGATCGACGTATCACATTGTGAGTGGTTCTAAGTGTGAGAGTGCTGTCAGGATACGGAATTATTGAAAACGTGCGACCTACGGCCCAGAAGGAACTGGGCCAGAATCTGCCTTGAATTGATAAGAAAAAACGATAGATAAAGGTTGCCGGTCTCTCTGCAGCAGAGTTTGGCTCCTCTCAGCTATTTATCGTATGTTGAAAGCCTATTGCCATCGTGGCTAGATCATAAAAATCTGTACCGCTTATATTACCACGAAATGTAGAAAGGAATACCACATACACAGCATTAAGATTTTAGATAGATTACTTTTGTTAAAAGTAATACATTGTACATTTCTCGAGTTATCTAGTATTTCTACATATCCAAATTTAATACTTGGGAAAACTGCGAGAAAATATAGAGATTCAAATGTTAACAGATGGAAACGCTCTCTTCCATCAGTTCACTTTAAGAGTTTAACATTAAGATAGTGACGATGTAATAAAAAGAATAATGTCAGATAGGCTGCGAAATGAGAAGTAAGGTTGGTAGGTAAAAATGTTTGAGAAAATATGCACTAGACATCAATCAGGTTAATGCCTGAACGACATCATAAATGGTGACGAAAAAGGGGTAAGATAGAAAGAGTTGATGAAAAGTTGTACGTATTAAAGGCAGAGAAATTGACGATACCTTTTCAATGGGCAAAGTACGCCATTCCTGAGACAGAGGAAAGTTTTTGCAGTGAATGGAAAGAACTATTGAGCTATAGATCTTTTAAATATATTGCTGACCCATTGTGTTGCCACCATCGTTCCCGCTTCTACCTTCACACTGTGCTTTTCCATTCAATCGAATCAATGTTGACGAACGCAGTCCAAACACATCACTCCGCTGGCAGAGTAATTTCCCTCCTATTTACTGGTATAGAATCACTTGCCCCAACCTCCCTCCCCACTTCTCTCTTTGACGAAAAAATACTTGTGGGCTTGTGGTAAGTTAATGAAGATATTACGAATATAAAATTGTGAAAATGTGAAGAGAGGAGACGAAAAGAAGACACAGAGATGAGGCTGGGAAATGTGGTATTCAGAATTATAGCGATTATTGATAGAATTTCTCAGTTACAGCAGAATATTCCAACTTGAAGTTTGAATCTGACAGAAGTAACAAATGTTCTCTGTAACGTTGAATGATTGTAAATAACGAAAAAAATTGAGATATGTATTAAATGAGAAAAGGGAATTTAGAGACGACGAGTATGAGACCTGTTTTGTGAGTAAATTAAATGTTTCCTTATTGCGGACGCATTTTACTAGACGAAGGAGTGTAAATAGATGATTGAGTTTCAACAAAATGCGAAAAATTGAGTCTTATTCGTTTATTATATATCTATCATGCACTTCATGTTCCTTTACTTTCACTCAATTGCTGTTACTCTACATTCTCGCACTGCTGCATCGATTCAAATTCCTGCCTTCAAGTCACGCAATGAACTGTCGACCTTCCAACTCTTTCACCATTTGCACCTGTACAAACACAAGTGCCCTCCCCTTCCCCATCGCTCTTTGTATATCTCCGTATTACGATATTCAATATTTTCACGCGCTACTGAGCGGAAAGATATCACCTCTGACAACTCGCATGTAGATAGGGCAGACGAGGTCATTTTAGATCTTGGGGGATGGAGTTTCAGCTCCTCAAACACCTCTTGGAGTGGGATAGACAAGGCACGATTCCGCTCTGTTCGTCGTACCATTTTTAAGTACTGTTTCGATATCCGCCCATGGCGGATGGCTGGTCATGCGGAAACCATAACAATGTTCGACGAAAATCATCTGATTTCAGACCCCTTTATACTATTTTCTCGCATATTAATTACGTAACAACCAAAAGTATTGTAATTGTGCAGCAAGAAACGGTTAATTTTGTCCGAAAAAACTTATCTTATGCGGCCCTAGTACAGAAAAAATAGATAAAATCTTGTTCTTTAAAGAAGTATATCCAGTTCTTTAACAAATTTCTCTATTTTGGGTTCTCAGAATTTTGTGTGTCATTGCACGTGTCATTGGTGTTGTAAAATTGGCTGACATGAAAATTACCAACTTTTCTGTTACCGCACCTTAATACAGAATTAAATTACAAGTATGCCCGTTTGAAGAATCAGAAACGACTTAAATGTTTAGATTCCATTTTGTTGGCGAGATCTCGCCTGCGAATTACTTTACAATGGACGGGCAGGACTGAATATATGAAAAGCCCAAAGAATTTGCACGAAACTTTTTTGTAAAACAAACTAAAAAATTAAGAACTGGCGAGCCAATCTTTTGAGAATTCTTGTCTATTTTGTACTAAACTGCCACATTTAAAAGGATTTTGTAAGAAAATTAATTTCCTCCACAGTTACACCATTCCAATACCACTATAATGAATGCCGATGGAATGATGTCACTTTCTGAATTTTTAATTTATTTGAAGATTTGATTTACTGGTTGGACGCATATATAATTTGTTGAAACAACTCATCAGTAACACTCAGTTGAAATAAAATTAGGATAAGGATTTTTATTTTAAGATATGGAACCACACTATGTGGTATCAAAAGTAAAAAGAGGATAATCAAAACAATTAAGTGGATCCCAAGTTCTCCAGGCAATATCAGCGGCAGGTAGTTCTTTTTATTAGTTTTCTCAGTAACTATCAATGTAATTGTTCAGCAATACAGTATGAAAACTCCTATCATTAACATCATCATCATTATTAACGCGAGATAATGGAAGAAATACCTTTTACCGAATCGTACTCATTGCCCACTACATTCTCGCTTCAGCTGCAGGCCAGTGCAGTCGCTCCTCTAACAGCAGCTAGGATCATTGAGTGTGCAAGTGCAACTCAATGTCAAGCCGCACGTTTGGAACTTAGTGCTCGAAATAGTGTTCAGTGGTCATAATTATTCACTACTAGTGCTTTAGTAGTTGAATGAACAACAATGATTTATCCAGAACATGGCGAATGGTCTGTGAAGCCATAAATTCATTATATCATTCGGAAGAGTCATCTAATGTGGTTACCGAAGAAGGCAACGTGAATCTCACGGACAGCATGGAATTCACCGAAATAGCGCCTCAAGGTCAACACATTGCAAGCAACATTTCAATTCGGGGCTGGATCATCAGGCCAGCTCGAGGAACGAATGCATTCGCAAGTCAGGTGCTTCAGCCCAACCGCATCATAACAAAATAATGTCGCAAGGAATGCGAGCCAGCGATAACGACAGTGATAATAGAGACCTTAAATGTGTAACCACAGACAGTCAGCATCCGGCAGGGTCGAACTTACGTAGTCATTACAATGTAGAAATCAAAAACAGATTTAGTTGGCTAAACGAAGGGATCCCTGATGACCTAAGTGACGGAAATAAATTCGCACCAATTTTTGTTACTAATTTTAAAAATCAAGTATATCTCGCGAATGAAAAAAATTAACATCTCATCCAACTTTACTACAGAATTCAAAAATCAAAAGATTCGAATCCAATTTCAATCAGTGACCCACTTCCGAAAAGCAGTTAAATATTTCCTGGCCACCAAAAACCAATTTCACACGTATTCGGATAAAATTAGCAAAAAATACTCAATAGTGACCAAGAATATTCATCCTTCAATTTCAGAAAATGAAATATTGGCCAAAATCAATAACAAATTCAATTCTGCTACAAAAGTTGCTCGACTATATAAAAACAATTCCCCTATCCCAGAAGTGGCAGTAGACTTTGACAGAACTCACAAAGTCGAGGATGTGTTAGAAATAAAACAAATAGGCACATTGTGAAACCAGAAAGAAGAAAGAAAACGAAGGGCCCCTACAAGGTTACCGATGTTTAGACTTTGGACGCAGTAAAAATAATTGCAGTCATACAATTTTATGTGTGTTTTGTGCTAGTGACCACCTATCAGCAAACTGTGTACAAAAGAACTCCACTCCTACATGTAAACATTGTCTTGAGAAGCATAGGACTGATCGCAGATCAGTAGAATGTCCATATTATCGAAAACTTTTAGAAAGTAAAAGAAATAATCCAAATGTCAGACTTAGGAAGAATCCTATTCCCTCGCAGTTCAATTCAACACACTTTCCAATTCTACATCCAACCAACAACTTATTGCTCATGCATCAAATATCAAACAACAAAATACAACAAACACCAATCACCCACATCATATCAACCAATAGATAAACAGAAACTATACCAATTTCAATATTGGTAACTCATTCATACAAAACATCACTCAATTTATAGCAAATCACATAATTAATTTTATAAATGCATTAATATCAATAATTGCACAGAATATACAACAATCAATTGCTATGTTATTTACCAACAATTATGGATCACCATAATGATATAATTATTTTAAATTGGAATGCCAATGGCATTATCAACAAAAAAGCAGAATTTCAACACTTCCTACATGATAACAAAATGGATATCACAGAAACACATATATTAATACTAATAAAATGCAATACACCATATCACCAGATTATTCCACCACACACGCCCAGACTGAAAACAGCAGCAATAAATGTAAAGTATAATAATAACAGGACAGTATCAATAGTAATTGCTTTCAAACCTCCAAATATAAAAACCAATAATTGCAACATCTCCAAATTATTACAACTACCAAATCCATTCATTATTGCAGGTGCTCTAATCTCTTAACACTTCTCATGGGGATGTCGGGCTACGAATCCCGCTGGTAAATATTTATACAACATAAAAAGGAACCTGAATCTCAACTATTGTCACTGACCGAAACCACGTACGTTCCTTATGATCCAAACAAAAGTGCAGACATACTTGACATAGCAGTCACAAATATTAAAAACTCAATTCATTTCAACAACGTACCATGAACCATCCAAGAAAAATTTCTGCTGGGGTTCCCCAAGGTTCAAATATGATGTCGAGCACCCCTCAACATAGCGTTAAAGAATTAATTGGTGGGAGGACATCAAAAAACAATAGATCAGAGAAGAAACTTCTAAAATTCGTAACGAAATTCCCAGTCAGGAAGTCCAACGCTCCTAATGAAAACCCAAAATTTGATATCTTTTCGCTACCTCTTTACTACTCATTCCTCTTCCCAAAACACTAGTCGCTCCCTTTCCTCCCCATGCCCTTTCATACTCATTTTCTCGCAACGCAGCGTCCATTGCTCTATCGATGTCATGGCGGCGCGCCGACGCAAAGGTCAAGTCGCCGAGGATGAAGCGAAGAAGCCGGATAGAGCCCCTTGAGGGTAGGAAGGAGGGGGAAGGAAGAATAGGAGGAGGGAGGAAGGGCGTGAGGGCCGACCCTGGCAGTGCCAGCGCGTGATTTATGGCCAGCGCACCTCGCAGGCCGTGCGTGACGGAGCGAGACGGATAGTGTTCGGAGTATCGCGAGCGGCCGCGTCCTCACTCTGGTCTCCATTCTGCCCCCGCCTCCGCCCCATCCCCCGCCCCCTCCTTTGCGCCGGCACCACCACCATCGCCACCCGCGCGCCCGGCACTGCCACTGTCATCGCTCCCACCTCCAACTCCGCCCCGCCAACGCCTCCGTCTCTCCCTCCGCTAACGTCCCTGCTGTCCGCGCCGCTGCTGACTCAAACGCCGTCGTACTCATTCATTCTCATCCTTCCTCATCTATTTTCTTGCGTCTCCATCCATTCTCACTCGTCCCCTCCCATCCTACATTCATCCAACCTCTCTTGTTCTCAAATGCCCTCATCCGTCATCGCCACATCCCTGCGATCCTTCCTCATTTTTCCATCCCGTCCTCATTGTTCTCATTTGTTGTCGCCCGTTTTCACTCACTTTTTCTCGTCCTCACCCGTCATCATCCGTCTTTTCTTATCCTCACTAGTTATCATCCTTGCAAACTCATCTAATATCAACCATATTTCGTCCTCACTCGTCCTCACGCTACCTCTCAATTTTCATCCTCTTTCAGCAGCCCTCCCATAACACCACACATCATTTTTCCCCTGTGCGTCTCCACCACTCCTCTCTTCCCGGCCCTCGTATTTTCCTTGAGTTGCCCCGTTTCCTCTCCCAATCTCCCAAACCGCTCCCACTGCCTTCCCCTCACTTCCATTCGCCCTCTTCCCCCGCCCTTCCCCTCTCCCTGCTCGCTACCTTCCCTGAGGCGCGGGCTTTCTCCACCTTCAAGGAATCTCGACTCCAGTTCCTGGGCACTCAATGGCGTGGCGCCCCACTCAAATAGCATCCCGATGCGCGATATGTAGGCTACTGAGCTCAAGAGTATATACTATCACCAATTGAATCATAATACATAAAATAAAAGTTCCTCATTCCCTACAAAATTCAAGAATAATCTTGTACAACAGTGAATCGTTTTATTGATTCGTAATTAGAGAGTAATATTTTCCTTTCTGCAGTTATTACTTTTACAGTTACTCCTTTTGTATGGGAAAATGAACTAAAATATTTATATAATATTTAGCTAATCGCAGTATTTTTCTGGTGTGTAGCAGTGACTACAATTAGTTTCCTATAAAAGCGCGTGACCCTCGGTCTCTGTGCCCCGCTCTCGCGGCGCTTGATCGGATGGCGCGCCACATCCCCTGGAGACTCGCGCCTCCGCGCGACCCTCGCGCAACACTCGATTTTTCTCGGGCTACTGGCCGGTCAACGACTCTCGACCCTCGCTCGTCTCGCCGAGCGCCGCACCCAACTCTTCGACCCAACGAGTCTGAGTGAGGTGAAGTCGTCTCTTTTCAACATGTTTATCCTGCCAACAGGGCTAAATAACTAGGAAGTATTTTTTGTGTTGAAGTTGAATGAATTAGCCTCTTCGCAATTGAATACAACAGAAGAAGAAATACTTCACGATCACTTTCCTGACGTTTTATTTCATCTCGGCTTGTTAATAAACTTGAGTACATTTCTATAAAAGTTATCTAGAGGTAACTTTGCTTACTAATTAATATTGTTTTTCGTATAAGCCGGCGTGCTTTCTCGTGTTCATTCGTATAGCTTAATTGCTTTTAGCCACGAATGGTTATAGAGACGTAACTAAACACATTTTCCTTTCTCCAAATCTGTTGTCACAACGTAGGAGTATTTCGAATTCTATATTATGTCTGCCCGTCTGTCCACCGCGGGGAAAAAATTGACATTATAATATTTTATTTTAGACGTGAACAGTTGGACTTTTTGTAACGCCAGAAAGTTTTTAAATAATGAAACATTAATTTACAAGACGTACATTAAAATAAAAAAGCTGATTATTATCAAAATATAAAATTCAAGATTTTACTGGTAAGGAAGGGATGAAAGTTACAGCTTCCTTTGAAGTCCGCGCAACACCTCGTAACATTCCACGTACACTCAATACGGAATTAGGAAGGTTAAATAAAATATAACGGATAAAAAACAGTTAAAATAGAAATGCGGGTGAAATACATCTATCTGCCAGGTCATAAATTGCTCATGACACATCTACCTTCCTTACAGTTTTCTCATTCCTAACCTTCCACAACCTTGTCTAATTCCGCCCACTACTTCGCTCTCATCTGCTTCGCAACATCTCGGAGCCACCTTGATCTTTCGGAGAGGATGCGCCACAATGAATATGTTGCGGAGACCCCGTCTTCGTCAACGAGATTGCGCAGCTTTCCACGAAGAAGATCCTCCACGCACACGCCTCCAGCCCGCCAGATGTATTGGATGTCTAGAGCATGCGTGCTTGGGGACAAGCGCGGATTCTCTCCTGTGATACATTTTAACCACGCACGCGAAATTGCTGAGAAACTTATTTTTGTTTGGGGATTCTCTTGGAATACGGAGGCTTGTAATGGTTTCGTTCATATTTATTATGGACACTTTAAAATTATTGCTCTCTAAAATATATTATTTTTGAAACACCCGCTAGCAAAATCGGTTCTTTCAGGGCATGCGTAGCGTGCTAAAAGTTCAATTTTTAGCATCAGGGCTAAAAGGGAGACGAGGTACGTGTTCAGATAAATATATGAATGCCACGAAGAAAACAAAATAATTTCTTCAGTTCGCATCAGCTACTACTGACCTTAATGAACCATTTACTGATTTGAATACAAGTAAAAGAAAATCAGTAAGGTTAAAAATGTGTATAACACACGTGATAAAAGTTATTTTATTTTTCTCGTAGGATTGCGCCACTCGGTCTATCGACCTCATCGTGTTGCAACATTTCTTACTCACAAAATAAAATATCACTTTAATCACTGGCGTCAACTATTGTTTGGAATGAAATGTACCATTTACTGTTACTACCGAAAACTACTACATTCTTTTATGAACTCGGCTGGCAATATGAAGCAGTGAATCATATTAATAACTGTTAGAATTTCCACATTTATCATTCATAAACAGTGTGTATGTTATATTTGCATTTAGAACTACGTTCATCCATTATTAGTCAAATAACGTCAGAATATGTAACGTATGTAAGAATGATAAAAAATATATTTGGAATTGGCTATGAATTTTAGAAGGAGGAATCAATACCGATGTTTATTATGGGGAAATGTAAAGGCATTCTGTCAACGAAGGAATATCTCATACATGTGGCATGGTATGTTTCTGTGTACCTAGTTGCTGAATACATGTTTCAAATTTATTTATTTACCATGTTTGTCGACATTGTGGTAAATGAATATGGGTTTGGTGGTAAATGAAATGCTTATCTGGGGTATTTGAAAAGGAAAGAACCGTCACGATGCCGTCAGGAATCTTTCGCCTGGGGATAATATACATAGTAATAACATAGACGCACCCGTTTTTATTTTGTGCATCGTTTGCATGCGTTCAGGGAATGCTGTTGAGTTAAGACAGAAAAAAAGAAAAGAAAAATAAATTCCATCATCTTCAGGAAAATAGCGGAAATTGGCTA
>BOPP01000013.1:609740-652591 GCA_017312745.1 Gryllus bimaculatus
ATAATAATAATAATAATAATAATAATAATAATAATAATAATAATAATAATAATAACAATTATTATAAACTAATTATTATAGATCTCGATTCGGATTATAACCCCATAATACTATCATTTCAGAGCACTGTCATTCAGTACAGAGTACATTAGGAACATCATTTTCAGAGTACTGTCCAAGTTAACAATTTAAGAAAATGAGTAAATGGTACAGTAAACTGGGATCTCTTTAGGCTAAAAATATCCACGCGATTTTTGTCCCCAAAGGATCTCAAAAACGGAACTGATATTGACCAAAAAGTCAATGATATAACAGATGCAAGAAGCATCGCGGTTAAAGAAACTTGACTACTAGTGGAATGTAACGTTGGCACATTCATCTTACTGGCTACCGAAACACATCTTGGACTTGATAAAAGACAAACAGGATTGGAAGACTCTGGCAGTTGTATAGACTGCCACACTTGAAAAGGAAATGGAACGCCTTATGCAAGAAAGTAAAATTTCTAATCGACGAACACAGTTATAGTTCATTTAAGCAATATTTTTCGCAAAATACCCCCGGCTCAACTTTTCTATGGACTACTATCAAAAAAGTTACCAGAGAACCATCGAGAATACCACCATTAAAATCTGGCACTAGTATTCTCTATGAAGATGAAAAAGCGGAGGCGTTGCTGTTTACTTTTCAAATACTTTTAAACCCAATCCAATAGTAAACCAAGTGTTCAATGAGGAAATTTTAAACAGCATGAAGCAACCTATATACTCCGCGGATCTAAGATAAAAATTCATTAAAAGCCGTTCCCCGCAGAACGTAAACGCACAATAAACAAACGTAAAAATAGAAAAGCAGCTGGGAATGACCTAATAACTAGTCAAATATTAAATTAGAAATGAACCCGAACTTCAACAATTGCAGCAATAAAACTAGTATTAAATGCAGATTTTAAGTCTTGGTCTATAACCCAAGCAATTGGAAAAAAAACGCAATGATCATTCCTCCAATTAACAAACAAAATAAATGTCACAACCACTAGATTTAACTACATGCCAATTAGCCTATTACCTTCATTAGCTAAAGTGTTTGATAGACTGATTTTAGCCCGGCTAAATAAATTCGTATACGCTTAGAACGACATACCTGGTGCCCAATTCGGCTTTTGAGCAAATCACTCGACTCAACACCAAATGGTAAGAGTTACATATGTGATTGCCAAGGGTTTTCACGAAAAAATTACACGCCAGCTCTGTTTTTAGACATTAATAAATCGTTCGACGGTGTTTGGCACACAGGACTGAAATACAAATTTCGCCATCTAGGCATCCTTAAATGTCTTCAAGATATAATTGGAAGTTTCTTGTTAAACAGATCATTTAATATTAAAATACATGAAACTACGTTGGATAAATACAGAATCTCAGCCGGAGTTTCACAAGGTTCCCCACTCTCACCGACTTTATTCAAAATTTACCTTGCCGATTTTCCGGAATTAATGGATACCAAAATAGCCTTGTTCGCAGATAACACTGCCAATATCTCATAACATGAAGAACTGGTTATTGCCCTGGAAACCTACAATATGATTTAAATACCTTAATTAAATGGACTGATAAATGGAGAATTCAGATAAACCCAAATAAATCACAAGCTAAAATTTTCTCACTTAGAAGATTCATAATCCCTCCAATGTTAACAATCAGTAACAATCTTCTTCTCTGGCTAAACAATAACCAACCCGTGAAATACCTAGGAGTTAAATTAGATAAAAGACTAACATGGAAGAACCACATAATTGATATTGCTAACAAAACCTAAGCTAGCAAAAATGGCCAAAATTTACCGAATAATAAACAAAAACTCTGCATTAAGAATAGAAAACTGCATTAAGAATACAATCTTTAAACCAATAATTCGCTCTTGGCTCACCTATGCGTGCTCAGTATGGGGAATCGCGGCAAACACACCGATTTACATATTAGTAAATTGGAAATAATTGAAAACAAATTTCTAAGACTGGTCACGAAAGCTCTCTGGTTTATTCCTAATGCTCAAATCCAAAGAGAATTAAACATTAGCTGCATTAAAGTGTACATAAATAAACTATCGAAACATTTTTATAGTGTTTCTTCATCTCTTCTTCGCGTTTAATTCTTTTCCCAATTATTGCTATACCTACAATCACTAGTCTCTCTATTTTTGAAATGAAACACACAAGATGCACACGTTGATTCACGTCGCGTCACTGTCACCTCCTAATCGCCCGTAACGTGCTGGTTGTGATGCACGCAATACCAGCGGTGCACGCGGTGTCGGTTTGTGAATGCTAGTGTTCTATAGAAGCAGCGTATGTAATAAAGACCCAGTTTCCTAGCAGGGATCGCGGCGATTTTGAAAAAGGGGTTCATTCGTATGTCCACTTACGCTGTTATATCTAGCTCAAGTAATAAAATTACGTGTATCCGCCAACGTTTTGAGACCATGTTTTATTTCATTGCCAAGGCTAAAAGAAACAGAATAAATGTATTGGTATAAATGTATAGCGAAAAAAGTTAGTTTTTGATGCAAGAATTACATTGGTAGCAATAAAATGGTTTTTAAATTGGGATTTAGGGGTGCTGCAAGCCCCATAAACCCTCCATTTTCGACCTTTTCATCACTTTTTAGAAAATAACGAATACAAATTATTAAATGTTATTTTAACAACAGACCCCTTGACAGAGTTGGTGCCCACGTTATCTAGAAAATATTTTATGATCATCAAACATTTATTTACCATATGGATTGTACATGATATTTTCTTCGCAAGTAGGGATCAGAAGTCGAAACCGCAAACTCAATGGATGAGCAGGGAGACTTAAATACTCTTCACAAAGGCTTTTAAAAAAGAAAGAATTTTCTTCCGTGAAACTAAACTTTCAGAAATAAACCCGCTTTTAGGCGAAAGGCAAGTCTGCTTGCACTTTTCCTCAGAGTTGTTTCGAGGGCAGCGTTAAGGCGTGCGGTCTTCGTCCGGAACTCATTCAAGCTAACGCCCTCATCAGGCGAGGGGGAAAACAGTGAGATCTGTGCAATATTAGGAGAAGTATAAGGCTTATCGTCTTAACGCATTGTGAGCTTTGTATTGAGCATTACACCCTTGTGATGTTGCGGATTGTGTTGTTAAGTGTTCTGTTTGCAGGGTGGTGACATGTCAATATTTTTACTTCAGTCCGAATGGTTCCAAGAAGAAAGTTAATGTTTAAAATCTTAACATATTGAATCAAGTCGAAATGATAAAAATGTCTGACAACGTAGATCAGACGATGTAAGAACTTTTATTAACACTTATATTTTGTAAAAGTTCCCCCTTTTAAGAGACATTTTATATTCTCAGATATCTCTTGTAACATTGTTTTACTGTATATTTATATATATGTTACAAAACGAAATGTGCTATTGGTAGTTATTGAAGTTACAAAGGTGACACAGGTTTCGTCGCTACTACGTATGGGACAAAATAAGCAGCAATTGAAATAGAGTTACCCCTCACTCATTAAAAAAATATTTTCAGAAAATATCAAACGTCGTTTCTTTTAAATACAAATAAATGCACTAATAACACAAAGTACTTCCTCACGTAGCCTCGTAAGACCGTTAGTAAATGCACTTAAGGCCTGAGTATTACCATACCAAATAGAGTTGAGAAACCCTGCTCTAACCAATCCTAAATAATCAGCGACATATCGGTAAATCAGTATTTGGCATCTCCATAATTTTGTAGTTCACAGTGAGCTACTACACAAATGCGGTACATCGATTTCCAATGACATTGCAGTTTAACACAATGCTCTTGGCCAATTATTATATATCAATGTGAATTGCTTGCGGTCTGAAAGAGCGGAAACCTGGAACGAAGGAACGTCGAGATAATAGTATTTATCAAAAATCTATATTGTCGTGTTTCACATACCATGCAAAGTAAAACATTTAATACATCACTCCGGTGATTTACCCCTACAACGAATAAATCGGATGCTTGTCTAAGTAACAGGAAATTTATAATTTATAATAAACAGTAGAATAATGTACAGAAAATGAAAAATGAAAAGTTGTTAACGCTTAATATGTAGATACGTTAATGTTAATTTTTATTAATTTAAGCATACTGGGCCTGTGACTTAATTTATACTTTTTGAAAGATAGAAATTGGCAAGCATTTCCAAAAAAAGTCAAGTGGTATACGATGATAATCTTGTTGTTTACATTAATTGTTTGTTAATGAAAAAGAGCAGACTTACACATAGGTTAACATGTCTGGTAACACATAGGAATATAACACAATTCTGGAAATATACTATTTCATTATCTCCTCTACGAGTTACATTAACGTATCTATGGTAGCCAGAAAGCAATTCAGTACAAGAGTAGACATTATAGTCAGTCAGCTTTGCATATCGTATATCGTCAGTATAGCATATCGTAAATCGAACGAAAGACCTTGTATACGCCTGGCAAAGTTTTATTGGATGGGAGTTTTTTCAGATTGCAGTATATAATAAAACCCATGTATAATAGTATTTGAATATTTAAACCATATTCGTATTTCTGGTGTGGGTAAACATTTCCGAGAACCACAAATATGTTGACTATGATTAAACGAAAGTTGCCTTTTATGTTTCGGGATTTGGTAACCCTGGTGTTGCAATATGGCAACTGATAGCTCTATCGTAAAGTTGGATGTTTTGAGGTTGAACGTACTCAGAGCATTTTGACATACGAGCGCGTTTTGTGTTGTTTACAGTAACTTAAAAGATTCATCTTGGCCCCAAAATGGAATTAAAATCTGAACATTTTTGTTGCGATTTATTTTTACAACATCGACATGCAATTAACTTCAGCAACAGTGCATTGGATGAGAACTTAATTCAATTTTTGGCGATGAAGCTCATCAAGAAACCAGTTGTTTACCGATGGAATGTGTGAATTCAATCGTGGTCGTAGTGCAGTCCCAAGACGAATTTCCGTGAAGGTCGTCCCAAATTGTTGTTGTTCCGAAAACCTAGTTTGATGCTGTGCGTGAACTGATATAGCAAGAATCGTCATGTCACCTATCGTTGAGATTGAGACCCTTAGGCATTAGTGGTACCAGGCATTACATTCAATATTGCGATGAACATTTGACTGTTCAAAACCAAATTGTTCGTGTTGGATCACACACAATTTGTCTATTCGCTCAAAAAAAGCTCGTGTCGATTGGTCAAAGAAGTGTCTTCAATAAAATACCGGATCGAGGTTGCGGTCGAAACTGCGTCTATGACAATACCGTGACAGGTGTGATCGTGGTTTACGCGTATGAGCCCGTTAAAGTAAACAGCAAGCGATTGTATGGGCTTTTCAAGATGAGCAAAATCCAAACAAAGTTGTTCTCGCACGAAGCACTTCCAAAAACAGATGAGTCGTGCTAATTTTTTTCGGAAAAGAAACTGGACATGTTCGCAACCGGTACCACTTAGATACAAACGAATAATAGTCAATCTTGGTCGTACACAAACGATTTTGGTTTTCCTTAGGGTTTGTTCTTCCAAGAAATCAGGAAAACCAACCGCGAAGACGGATCACTCTTCACCACGACAATACGAGTTCTCACACATCGACTCAAACGAACTTTGCATTTTTGAGCACCCAAACATCGTTATTTGAGAGTCATCCGCCGTATAGTTCTGCTTTGGCACCGAGATGATTCTGTTATTCCCGACTGTATAAACAGGTAACTGTGAGTTGTCAACGTTTTTCGACACCTGAGAACGCTGCATGTTCATTTAGAATGCATGGTTTTGGAGATGCCTCAATCTTAGTGGCCTTAAAATGGTGCTTCCACAATTGGTTCATACGCATGGAAAAGTTTGTATAGATCTTCATGGGAAATTTATTTTAAAAACAATTAAAGTGATTTTCGATGATTTAATATTTGTTTTTTGTTCTCTAATCCTTGAAATATAAAAAGTCAACGTCCCTTCTTTTTATGACGACGAAATAGATAATCGGTTTTTAACTTTTTATTGCACTGAAGTTGCATGATACTAACATTGGTTTCACAGGGATCTTTGAATTCTTCTTTCCGCTACTCAGTAATTATTGGATAAATAATTACTTTTTAAAATATGAGTTATTCTTTTCATTAATTTAGTTGCAAAAAATCATGACACTTTCAAAAATAAAAACGTAAATTAATTTTTCTTCAGACATTTGCTTCAAATGTTTTTGTCTATATACGTTGTTAATACTCGTCACGACTACTACTGGCCTCTATAATGGGCTTAATGTTTGAACTATATAGCACAGTGCGCAAATATCAAATGACGTAGGTTCACTTTTGATTAGTTTTTTTTATTTTTCAAAAATTCAGAATATTCATTGAAATATCTGGCAATTCACTAATATTTTCCTTAAATTATTGTAATCAAGCTAGTCAATGTCACGATTACTATCGTCTTTTTTATTAGATTTATATGCTTTTGTGGACGTAAATGGTTTGAATTCGAACTTAGTTGTTTTTTCTGCTAACTGAAAAGTATTGAGTTATAAATGAAGTTCAATGGATCATTTCCAGAAACGAACAGTGACCAATTTTTAAAATTGACTCCAAATCTTGCTTGTGCTTTACTACAGTTGCGCTAATCCGCCCCTCAGTCGTAAGTGGTTTTCGGTTTCCAGGTTTTTCTGATGCATTGAAACAATATTGGCGATCCCCCCGTATTTTGCTTTCTGGACATGATGTAGCTTCAATATGCTGGACCTCTCCTTTTTTTCTTTTTTTTTTGTTTCCTTTTTTTTTCCTTGAATTTATCGATGGGTGGGGGCGGACGGCAGGGTTGGAAACAATTCAGAAACAGAATCGGGGTTGTTAGTTGTTATTCTTAGAAAACTATTTAAAATCAAATATGCCATTTATTTACCTAAGCAAAAATGGTTTTCTACAACTCGGGAGCACAAAAGTCTTAGTTTTCAAAACTGGCTAAACCCCAGCTTTATTAGTACTTTCATCATTAAACTATTTGGCAGAGTAAATAGAAAGAAAGAGATTATGGAGCCTAAAAAAACAAAAAAAAAACAAACAAAAAAAACAAAAAACGCGAAAAACGTCTCTCTCACACCGTTACACTAGTTTTGACTATTTTTTTTACTTTTCCGTCTCTTCGCAAGACGAGAAAGTATTGTTACTCGAAAGCCAGTAAACCTTCTACATCAAACACAAGACTACCAACTGGCAGTGTCCGATGGAGTCTGAACAATTTCAGGGGAATTATCATGTGAACATACCCAGACCCTTACGCATCAATGGAGAAAACACTGGAGCTGTAGATATTCAAAGCCACAATGATCTTACTGAAAGAAATACCCACCAACTGGTCCCTCACCACCTTCTAAATCTATATCTCTATAATGAAGCTAAAAACAATTGAGAAAAAATCCCAATAAGACAACATAGCTTCCCTTAATAATAATTAAATGATGCCTCCAGGCTGATCCTCTTACCTCACTGTAAGCAACACAAACTGAAACAAAGAATATGAAGAAGGTTCTCAAAACACCAAAAAAGAAAAAAAAGAAGAAAAGAAGAATATGGAAAGTTGATTACCCCTATTCAAACACATCATTGAAGACACTTTCAAAATAACTTTCCCCCTTTTACATTCAGTTTAAATCCTTTTTAGAGAACTCTTTCCGAGTGCTAATGATCCTTACTTATAGCTCTGATTACTCACAGGACAGTATCCCCATCACAAAATCATGTTGCATAATTTTGTATCCTCATTCTCACAACAAAAACAATTAAAAGTTAGATTCACCAGAATTATCAAAGAAATCAACTCAGTAATTAATACTGCAGATGAATTCAAGTACTGAAAACAGATTCCAGTATAAGAAATCAACACCAGTTAATGCAATCACCCCATAGAATTTAAAACCATGCTGACACATTCTGAAAGTAAGTATAATATAAAGAAGAAGTAATATAGTCCTGCAATGGAATTTTAAATGGTTTGTATAGCAGGTTAGAAAAACTTGCAATATTTTTACAAACTACATAGCCCTGATAATAATATTGTATTTACAAGAAACAAACTTTAAGGAAAATTTCACCATGGGGAAATTCTAAAAATTCAAACTGACATGGAATTCGAGGCAAAGAAAATTTAATCAACTAACCCCATATGTATCGAAATCTATATCCCCTAATAGGTACCCACTACAAGAATCGAAATGCATGGATATTATAAACCAGATAAAAAGCCCTTCATAATTCTGGAGACTTTAACTGCCATCACTCCTTAGGGGATCGTACAAAATTGATAAAAGAGGCCGATTTATTGGAAAAGTAATTGACGATCATGACAGCATCATCCTCAACTCTGGTGATCCCACTCTATATTTAATATCAGTAACAACAGGCTGAAGTGGCGATTGATCTTTCAATAGCTTCTCCCACTAGCACAGAAATTGTACCTGGAATGTTATGACTTCCCTTAACGTATGGCATCATTTTCCAATACTGATTGATATCCACGAACCAAGTATGTCCATTAGTCATGAATGGCGCAACCCAATCCCCAATTATAAGAACATTATTGGGCTGGATTATCAGAAAAAAAAATGATGAGCACCTCAACGAAGAACATATTTTCAAGATAACATTGACCAGATTAGTAGAATCTTCTGTAATCATCATATCCAAGTTCTCTAACTCAATGACACAATGCACCATGGCCCGTTTAAGTACAAAAGCGTTCCCTGGTGGAAACTCTGATGCAAAGTCGGCTATTTAGAAACGCTAAAAAAAGCATTTAACCGTATAAAAAAAAGAATGAATAAGATAGCCCGAATCAACTATAAGAGACTTAGAAGTAATGTGCCCGCAGAACTGTAAAAATAAACAAAGCTAGATCATGGACCTGAATATATCTCCTCAATAAACTGCCCAATCGAACTCAACAGAGAGCTGGGAAAAAAAATCAAATCCATACGTGGTATGAAGGACTAAGTAGTACTATGCATTTCTTGCGTTCCAATATGACCAGATAATTAGCGACTCCAAAATTATGCTGAGGAAATTTGCCAAAAACTTCATGAAAAATTCCAGCACTTCCATATTACCATACCGGAATTTTCATCACTTATAAAAGAAAAGGCTGAGAGTGAACCCAATATGACACCTATTGATGACAGCATCTATGATAATGACATGAATTCTACAATTTTTCAGGCACGAACTACAACAAGTTTTTTAAAAAGATCAACAACTCAGCTCCTGGCCCAGACAAAATTGCCAAAACTGCCTAATAAAAATCTCCCAAAAAGAGGGTTATTAACATTTTATTAAAAATATATTAATCAATATATGAAATAATTGTTTTTCCTGAAACTCGGAAGACTGCCACAGTCCATTCCAATTCCCAACCTGGCAAGACAGTCAAATAGCAGTATAATTACCCGACAATTCTCAACTGACCTGCAACCTATGCAAAATTATTTAAGAAAAAATCGTTAACAAAAGAATAAGGTGGTTTTTTGCAAATCTCAACATTTAATAAAAGACACCACTTTGGATTCAGAAACTGGACACTACCACCACCTCAACATTTCTATCAGCACGACAAACGATTAATCCAAGAAATCCCTTTCTTCAAGGACAGCAAATTAATCTTAGTAAATCTAGGACATCGAAAAAGCATACGATATTGGTATGGACCACGCATAGCGCTAAATTACTTAGCATTGGTATCAAGGGGCAATATTGTTTAAGTCTTACCAACTTTATTAGAAAACAGGTATTCAAGTACGTATAGGTAATAATTTATCTACAATAAGAAAACTTAATAATGGGCTACCGCCAAGGATCAGTGGCTCAGTGTGACTCTTCTTTTTAATCGCCATAAATGATGCTGATTGATGATATTGTAAGCCCAGTTGTCGTGGCCCGGAAATACGCGATGATATGGTGTTACTATGCAAAGGAAGGAACTTTCGATTCAAACGCAATGAATTAATGCAAACTGCTGTAAACTGTATTTACAAATGGGCAATGAAAACCGGTTTCAAATTTCGACTTGAATAAATCTGAATGTATGATTTTTTCTAAAAAATTAAGACCCCGCTCCACCTGAAAACTATCCCTTGGCAACAAAGCCATTGAAGACTGTCACACATACAAAAATCTTGGACTTATATTTGACCACAGACTCACATGGCAAGAACATATCTCTAAAAACATACGCAGAATTGCAAAATCGACTAACATCCTGAAGTGTCTAAATCACAACAAACTGGGGATCAGGACAAAAATACCTTACTACTTACATTTTTACTAAGCCTTAAGAAGAAGTAAGATAGATTACGGATCTATTGTATATAATTCAGCGTTGGCAAACTCAACTCTCAAGAAAAACTGGACACACTGCCACAATTGCGGACTCAGAATAGCACTGGTGCTTTCCACATAAGTCCAATTGGTTAGGTTATTCTCATCGAAGCCGGCTGAACTAACCCTCCACATTTCGAAGACCAAAACCCTGTCAATCAAATACGCAATTAAAGCCAAAACATCCTTAAATAAATAATTACGTAATGATGTATCTCCTGGAATTAGAAGGTGGAAATCCACAGTGTTTCTACACCTTTCTATATAAGTAGCTACGTGATTCAACCCCTCAACATTTCGAGCTCCATAGAAAGTCAAAAGATTCCCGCTGTTACAATCCTTGGGACCGTCAAACATCATTGAAGTCGATAAATCCCTTTGTTGAAGTTCAGCAGGAAACAACCTGACCTTAGCCGAATTGAAGCTCAAAACTTGCGAAGCGTATGATAAATAACAAAATAACTACAATATTCTTCATTGACGAGACGCAATAATACATCATTTTCTAGGCCATTGTGAGGATCCCAAATCTTTGGTGAAATTCCGGTTTATGAACATTGTTAGTCAGAAAAACCATGTTCAACCATGCATTTCTGGTAAGCGCTTAAAAAGATAACCCAAACAGTAACCGATTTGCCACTATCATCTAATAACATTCCTAAAGATATCTTCAAAAATAATGATGAAACACGAATTCAAAACGACGGCTCGATATAAAAGAACTCCTTCATTTGGATTAAACTCAAGGCTTATCAGTAATTTTTTCTTTTACTATCAGCTGTATCCAATTATTATGACCGAAATACATAAAATGAAAACTAAACCAAACGATCAATAATTGATCTCCAAGGAAACCAATGTAAGACCTAACCCTGGATACACCAGCAGATGTTCATAGATTTGTACATGAAGAGTATGGCTCCATGCAATGGACTGATATGGCGATGTCGTAAGTCTAGTTAATACCATAAATCAATCGATTTATTATAATCACTACAATCGGACCCCAAAGTGAACTAGATTGCGAACTAAGTTTTAATTACACGAATTTAGACTGTCCATTCTAAAATTACACACAGGTACTTCTGGAAAATACCTCACCACCATATGTGAATGTGCAAGTAATACTACAATCGAATATTATTATGTCCTGTCGTAAATATGATCACATTAGAATTGTATTTTAATCCAAATGAAATTAGCAGAAAATCTGTACTCTGTCCCCTTTCAGAACCAGATGTCAAATTTTGCAAAACGCAAATGTCATTGCTTGAAATATAACGTTATGGTAAGACGCGCCCGTATTCTAGAGTTTATAATGTTATGATCCGTACCCGATGAATATTGTATGATTGTGTTACAAGTATTAAAGATAATAGTATGTTATACTTATATGTTATTATGTTTATTATGTATGTTATGTATGTGTTATATTATGTTAATGTACATGTGTAACCCTCGAACAAGATGTTATGACCATGCCCTGATTGTTCTGTATGATGATGGTATGTAAGATAACGTAATAGTGATTCTGTTATTATGTTATGGCCAAGCATTCGGAGATAAATTTTTTGTTTATTGTAATGACAGATGAAGTCATAAGTGTCGTAAACACCTGCTAATTAAAAATGTTGTCGCTAATAACCTTAGTCGTTGATGCGACAAAAAATAAACAGAAAAAAAACTTCGGTTCTCCTATCAACATCTCGATGATCTCAATGTAGCAATAACCACAAAACAGCTTACTCCGCATGTAGGTTTTACCTGTTTTGTAACCCACGCAGGTATTTTGGACAAAAGAAACGAGTCAGATACAGTAAATTTCTGCATTACTAGTTTTTATCTGACAAATATTGCAACATATGTAAATTAATTCCTTTGTACCTATTGTTTTAAATACATAAGAAGGCATTGGTGGAGCCAAGTTCAGTAAATATTAACTCAAAATAAGCTTTTAAAATATATACGTCTGACATTTCTTCTTCGCATTTACTAACACTTGCTCTTTATGCTGATAACACAGCTTTATTATAAACTCACAAAAAATTTTAATTGCTACAAAATACTTTGCAAACTTTAATATAAAAATATGTGAAATTGTCACAAAATTGAAGAATTTTAGAAAAAATCTATATTATATCTATATTTTATAAAAATCTATATTAATAAAAGATTGACATTGAAACACCATATTCAAAACATAACCAATTCGACTTATCACCAAATTTCAAAGTTATATCCTTTATTAATTTATCACTGAAAATTACGCGTTGACTGCGCTTTGTTATTATATAAATCAAATAATTTGTCCATCCCTAATATACGCTTGCCCCTTTTTGTGCAATGCTTCTACACATAAATAAAATACAAACAATACAAAAGAAATTTTAAGAAAATTATTAAAAGCTGAATGGTTTATTTCTAATAAACAAATGTACTGTGAACTTCAAATAGACAAAATAAAAAACATATCAATCTCCAAACCCGTACATTTTTTAAAACTTTAACCTCTGTTCCCGTTCCTCAATACTAACAACTAGATTTAAATTACAATTTTTCCGCATAAAAATAACTTTTTCCGAAATATATTTTCCACCCTACTTAAATTCACACAGAAACACACACATGCACATACACTTGTACCAAATATTTTCAAAAACGTATATCTTATTTTCAGCACATTATTGATTGAAAAATTTAAAGTATTGAAATTCATAAGTATTCAACAATAGGTAAAAATGACATGCTTATTATGTAAATTGCTGGTATCCTGCCGAAAAGTTATGCAATATATTTTATAAAAAAAACTTGAAAAAGTTTAATCAGTGAACAGGTAGAAACAAAAATAAAAAAAATAACTTATTGCATTTATTTCCTGTTTTACTTCTTTCGTTCTCACTTCTTTCGTTCTTTTTTCAGTTGGTCACTGGTGCGATAACTCTATAAATATGTTTGATATTTTTTTTCATTTATTTTACATTTTATTACATATTATTCATTTATTTTTACTTTTTCACCTACTAACTACTTACATAGTAAAGAGAAAATATTGTAATGCTGCAACGGAGAGTGGCATTTTTTGTCGGAAAAGCATATTATGGGAAACTAAGAAGACGAAAATAAATCTTGCTCCTATATAATCACTTCCTTCACAGTAAATCACTTCCTCTGGTAATTTATCAGAATCCACGTTTTGTGTGTCCTTGTTACCAAACATTGGTATTCGCCAAAAGTTTCTCTTTGTCCGTCCATCTGTCTAAGACTTTGAACGATAAATTTAGTTAGAGTTAGACCCATGGACCATTTCATTTCGGAAATCGTTAAGTAATTCAATATTCCGAGACCCACAGTGCCAAGAGTATACCGAGAATACCTATATGAATATCAGGCCTCTCACGATGGACATCGCAGTGGCAGACGGCATTCTCTTTGTGACCAAGAGCAGCGGAGTTTACGTAGAATTCTCAGTGCTAACAGCCAAGTAACAGTGCGTGAAATAATCTCAGATATCAATTTGGGACGTACGACGAACGTATCCATTAGGACAGTGCTAACTTTAATAGGCTATGGCAGCAGAAGACACTCTTGTGCCTTCGCTAACATCACGACATCTCCTGCATCACCAAAATAATAACTAGACGTGAAAGTGGAGGGTGAAGATTTTCTGTTTTCATAGATTTTTGATTAGTGTTAATTGGAGAGCCTCGTATTGAAGTAAATTTGATCCGCTCTTGGGGCGTTTCCCCTACAGCGCGCGTCTCCGATCAAGGGCTCTCGAGTGGAGGGCTGGCGGGCGATTAGAGCCCTTCGCCGCCCGCATTCCGGTCGTATCGCCCGCGTGCCTTGGCCCGAGTGGCTCTCTCGGCCAGCGCACCTTCCCCGCAACGGAGGCGGTTGAAGAATCGCTCTCCACGTCTGTTACTTTTTCCATGTGTTTATTTCATACTTAGTAAACTCTCTGTATTTTCGAAAATTGCAAAAAATAACATTTCAATAAGACAATATTGATGAATGATATTTTAATGAAATCTGTTCTAAAATATTAGATCTTTAAATGAGGAAAACTTCAATTTTTTGAAAATATGAGTTGTTCTTGCATAATATTTGTTTAAAGGGAACTTATAAAAGAAATTCTCAAAAACGGATCCGAAATTTCTTTTAATTTTTTATTTCTCTAGTGCACCTTCCTACAGAATAGTGCACCTTTCCCTGCAACGGAGGAGGTTAGAGAATCGCTTCCTCTACTTCTGTTACTGTTTCCATGTGTTTGTTTCCTTCCGTGATTCTTTGTAGTACAGAAGAATGTCGATTGTCCGAAACGATTGAGGAATGTGGTGGCTCAGATTACTCATTTTTACTTTATCGTATACTACATACATACGTACTATAGAGAAATTTATGTGACGCTCAAGTGAAAAACGGCGATTTTTCGGCAGAAATATTCGTATTGTAGATATCTGAATCCGAAAATGTATATAATTCTTGTTTCTGTGGTGGATTAGTCCTCCTCACACATTGTATTATCAGAATTTACGTTTCGTGAGTCCTAGAAACATGTGTTCGTCTGTTCGTCCGTGAACAACACTAGCGGCTAACTGTAAGCGGGTTATTCAAGAAAAAAAATATTCGCATGCCGATCTGACTCAGGCCGCGGTCCTTTGAATTAGAAAACGATGGGAATATTTTACATGAAGTCTCAAAGATATTTTCAAATTTTTATTAAAAATGTTTTCAAATGTTTTTCTTAAACTTTTTCTTCAGATAGCGTAAAGAACAATTAAACTGGCAGATGTATATGTTTCGTTGAAACATCTATGTTTTCTAAAATTCTAAGCTTTACGCGTGTTGCTCCGTAGTGTTGGAGATATAGATTTTTCCTCTGAATAAAATCTGCTCTTCAAATTAGATCTTTAAATGAGTAGATGTAATTATTTTTCAATGTATGAATAGTTCTCCAGTACTTTTTCGGGAAATAAAGACAATTTTAAAACCAAGAGTTTCTTAAGAAGGTTCCAAATCTTTTTCGAAACTTTTTGTACGGATGGATTTTTTTATGAAGCGGATGAAACATTTTGTACATGCACTGGATATCATGATAAAACGCCATTTAGTTGTATTCTGTAGATTTTCAGAAATGTAATTTTTACATCCTACGCATCGTCAATGTTTACGAGTACATTACTAGATAATTAACTATGCGATAATATCTGGACCTTTCTCGAGCAGCAATATTATGAATAACCTTTCTTTGGTGAAGCAAATTTATACAGTCCTTTGTAAAGCCGTAGGAACTACGGAAAAGTATAAAATTTATTTTCACGCCATTGTTTTATTCGATCGTTTATTTTTACCTAAATTAGTATTATAAAATTTTAGGAAAAAAGAATTGAAATACTTTTTCTTTCAGTTCCAAGAATTGAATTGAATTTGCCTTATTTTACGTGGCGAGACTCGGGCCATCAGGCCCGCTCTTCCGTCTGACCACGCAAATTTCGCTACGCTCCTTTCACCAACAAGATTTAGATAAAGACCTTTCACCAACACGAGAAATGAGGTATTTCTTGGGCGAGAAACAGGCGATTTGAATTTAGCTCAGAGGCGTCATTTAGGCTTAAGGATCTTTTACATGCAAGTAAATCTACGAACATGGCACAGCCGGCTTTACTTCCCCTCCGAAGGAAGGTGTACGAAGGATTTTTTCGCCCTTAAAAATCCACGGCTTCGATCGGGTTTGAACCCGCCAACTTGGGTACAACCGTTACACCATCGCTGCCGCTAAAAAGAATCATTTTCTTACTGAGAAATCTTTTAATCACCTATTTTAAGTCAGCAGTCTTTAAAGTCATTTTTAAAGTTAGCAATTCAGCAGCATCACACTCTTCTTGCTGTTCAAACACCATCGTAGTGATTTAATAGCAGCTCTAAAAGGGTAATTCCCACGATAATAAAAATGATTCACTCAATTCAAATAATTACAACGACTGCACGGCGTTCTTAAACACAACGGTTGGAGTAAGAGAGAGAGAGGGACAGTGCATGTCGAGTCGATTACTCGAGAAGATTGGGGATGGGGACTTCACACAACTGATTTTTTATTATTGAAGAAAAAACATTAGGGGCGTAGAAGCTACAGGAAACTATCAAATTCATTTGTGTGGATCTGATTTTTACATTTTTATTTTTACGGGAATAATATATTATTCATGTGATATTAGAGAATAATACATTTTTAGAAAGAGAAGAAAGTCTGAAATATTTCTTCCTTTCCGTTCCTGAGGCTCATCTTATTATTCAAAAGTCTTGTAAACGTTTTTAAATACAGCAATTGAGCAACATCATATTATTCTTGTTGTTTAAAACACTTTGTAGTGGACTCATGACAGCAGTTTCCTCGCACGTGGTCATTTTCTTAATGATAAACATAATTGACTACGGTTTGCGCAAATTATTACAACGAATGCTTAGTGCCATTAACGCAATAACTCAAAGTGAGTGAGAGAAAAATTAAGCCATAGAACCCTCAGTGGAGTAGAGTGATAGAATGAGACTATGTCAGAATGAGTGGGGAACAGTGATAGAGAGCGAGGGTCAAAAGCGTAGACTAAGGAGGTACTCTATGTACAAAAGGCATTAAGAGACAGGTTAATAGAAAGACAGGATGAGGCAGAATCAGGGTGATGGAGAAGCAGGGAGAGAGACAAGCAGAGAGAGGGAATGATTGTGAAAGGGAGAGAAAGGTAGGAAAAGAGGGAGTGAGAAAGTGAAGGAGTGCGTGTGTGTGTATGAGAGAGGGAGAGAGAGAGAGAGAGAGAGAGAGAGAGGGAGAGAGAATCCTGTGGGCAGAAGAAGGATATTTTTAGCTACGCAGGGCTCTTCTACTCGGCCATAACGTTGCGCAGTTTCCCACGTATCGCCTTCCCTTCGGTCCAGCGTGAGTCCTCGCTTGACGGGCGGCAGCAAACAGTAAACAGAGCATTCCTGGTCGCCGATTGGTTTGATTTGCATAGAGACGGCGCGCGTAGTGATGAATCCAGCTGTCGGTTGCAATCTGCAGAATGCGCGTTGCTCGAAATCACATTAAATGTTAGGTGGGACTCAAAATAGCTCGTAAAATTATACTAAGTCGCTTGTATTATACTTTATTGTTAACAAAATCCGTTTATTCATCTTTCAAGTTGATTATGTATAATCTAACTAGTTTACAATGCTCGCAGAAATTGAAAGAAAATTACGCAATTTGTGCCCCTGTGTGAGGTATCTATGGTATCCTTAGATGCTCTAGAACTCGAGAAAATTGTATAAGCATATATTTTATTAACTTACAATCCATCAAGGAATTGACAAAATGTATGCAATCGGCGACTATGAGAGACTTGTCTTTGGTTTTGTTAAAATCCCAGGTACTCGGGAAAATGGAAAAACAATGGAACAGTTTCGATTTTTATTAAAAACTCATGTTTGTATTATTGCAAATGCGCATGCCAAATGAAGTGTCATTATCAGTGCGTCACTACTTACGACACAGCTGACGTAAAGTGACAGTAAGGCTTCAAGAAAGAAGGCGCCCACTTGTATATTTGCTAACCAATTTTGCATTATGGCACAGCTTCTTTTGTCCGTGTATGTGAAAGACTTTTATACTCAGCATCCTTATTTACTGGACTATTTACTATAATACTTGTGAAGACTGTTTCGTTGTACTAATTAACAAAACGAGTGGATAAAAAGGGCTAAAATTGCATGAGCGGAATGTTCAAGAAAACGAGTAACGACAGAATCGAGTTTTCTTATTTACATCGAATTACACCCTTTTATCCACATATGTTCAATGTTTTTTCGTTTTCATTAAATAATAATTTAAATTTGGAGAAATTCAAGCACATATTTACCATTTGTTTTATTGTTTCTGAAAAATACCTATTTTAGTAGGCCTTACATTGTGGACTTTATGATCGTTACAGTTATTTAGGGAATAAAAAATGTTTTAACTGGAATAAATTGAACATATTTGGAATATAATTTTTAAAAAATTTAAGAAAACTTTTTTCCTACTAAAAGTTAAGACAGGTATAACAGAGAATACGTTAATAATATTTGCGTAATATGTATCTAATTACATTATATTACATATATGTATAATATTTATATTATAAATAAAGCTCACCATAGGTGCCAAAGGTACACGAGTAGCTATGCTGTATTATGCCGCACATATGTTATAGTTTGAACGAGAGAATTCTATTAAAACAACATTTGTTATCTATAAAAAACCAACACACAAAAAAATTGTTTGTAAGTTAAATCCTTTATTGGGTGACATCCCAACGAGATGAATTTACTAAATATCAGCTAAGAAACGTTAAAATATCTAGGCGTCTTTCTGTCTCTATCCGACACCGAACCTACAAGCAAATATTCTGTGATCTACTGACTTACTACAAGTCCACACTGAGACACGAACCAAGTACGAATATATGGACTCAGAAGCTCGCGAGAATAGAATATTGTCAGCTTCCAACTAACGTGAACTATATTCTCTTTCTAATTACCGTTTCCCATACAGGCTTAACCTTCAGCCCCTGCGACGCCGCGTGCGGGTCCCAATATCCGGTTGAGCTCTTGCGCAACTCCGACCCGGCCTCTGTCGGCGCCAGAGGACAGATCTGCCTGGGAAGAGGCTCGCGATATTGCGTCGCTGGCACCGTTCGCAGCAAATTCCTTCGAATGGCAGACCCACCCGCCCCTTTCCTCTCTGTCACACCTCACCCCACCCCACGCCACCCCACCCCACCCTTCCCCACCTCGCCATCGGCCTGTCTTCGAATGGAAATACAATACTCCCTCCTCCTTCTACCTCACCTTGCTTCTACTTCGCCCCAACCTCACCTGCACCGCTCCGCCCTCTCCCCTTGCGTGACTGAACACTGACACTTCCCACCTCGCAGCATCCTCGAACTTGTCCTCTGCTGCCCTTGATCTCGACCGATTTCTTTGCCTCCTCCTTCGCTTTAACACGCTTTAACTTGCATCTTTTCGTTCCGATTCACATCGCTCTTCCTTTCCCCTCCCTGACCTATTTCGGTCCCCTCCCCTTTATTACTTTCCGCCATCAAACTCCAATGTCCTTGACCCCACTCGCAGCTCTTCCTTTCCGCCTCGCCCTGCTTTCGCATTGCCCTTCACCTTTTAGGTCTGCAAGGCCACGACCTGGACAGGTTCTTCCCCTCCTCCTCGTCCTCCACCGTTACTCGCCTCGCACTGCTCTGTTCCGCCACCCTTCACCCCACCCATCAGTCCTCGCTGAGCATCGCCTCATCGTCCCCACCTCGGCCCCTCCCACACTTCCTTTCTTTCTCGCCGCTGTTTACCCCTATCCCCTCCCTCTACGCTGCAAATATCTGCGGTTGAGCGCCCTGCGGTGGAAAGCAGCAACTGGGGAGAAGAGAGAAAGAGGCAAAGGACCGTTAGGGGAGAGGAAGAGTGCGTGGAATAACGAGAAAATAATCGGAGGCTCAGAAGAAGCTCATTGATGGGAATTGAATACACCAAAAGAAAGAAAAATGAATGAACACTCTCTACATGGGAAGGAATAAACAAAGCGTGGTTATTATTACAAAATATACTTCATAAGAGATAATTTAATAAACATGGCAATGAAAAAAGTTAGAAATAAAATGAGTTAAATGTTGTGACTTCTGAATGTACTGATTACAGAGGTCTTCAAAACTCTCGCAGACTGTATTTTATATCAACCCAATTGAAAAGATAAGAGGATTTGAAATATCCAAATAGTAGATTTTTAATAATATATATGAATATGAAATCGCTGGAGACTCACTTACAACGAGATAATTATGGAATCGTTAGAAAGTATTGGGAGTTCCAGGACATACATTCAGGATAATTCAGTCTTACAAAAATCACAATATTAAAACACAAAAAATATTGTTACAAAATTGAACAAAATAAAGTTTTATAAACCAAGGAAAACAATTTAAATATAAACTTTTTTCCTACATTTGGTATGCATCGATAACCATCAATAAGAAAAATGCTGCAAAACAAAACTACACCAAAGATTTTTCCAAAAAGTAACACTCACTCCGCTCATCAACAACAACAAAATACTCACATATAACACTACACTAGGAATAATAATAAATAATCAATTTTAACAACACAGTTATTACAAGTATTACCATAGCACAATGCAACAAAAAAGGATATCCAGTAGGACAGTTCTTTTCATACAAATAATATTAAAAAGTAGCTATAACATATACATATATTTCTTTCACTTTCTACGTTCATTGGAAATTTGTAATGAAGATATGCACGTAAGTATATTTATGAAACAATGCGTGATAACTTTAAATTATGTTTTAAATATGTTAATGTTATTTTTTTTTCCTGTTTCCCGCTGAGGAACATATTATAGGAAAATCTGAAACTCAGCAGTTCACAAATTAAGCCAGATTGCTATTACACTATATAAAATTAAAGTATTGACGTTTAAAAGATTAAAAACTGTAATAGCAAATCTATTTTTAATTGACAAATAAATGAAAATGAATGTGATTTTTTTATGTCAGTTTAATTATGTTAACGTTGAAGTTTGTAAAGAAGCGAAACACATTTTACACACTATACCATACGGTTTGGCAACTTTAAATCGCAATGTATAAAAGGAAACACTTCTTAGGAGCTTTGAAACTTATTACCTAGCTAGAATCGCTCAGTGGAAACAAGAGCTGGGCTTCAACATCAGAGCAGATGTGAATAATTTAATCTCCAGAAATGAAATATCTCTGCTTTATGGAAGGACATTAAATACATAATCACAAAACTTGTCACTACTGCACGTATTTTTTCGTATTCCCTTTCTATTTGTAACGGATGCGTTATATTTAATATTGTATTCCACTAATTCTTCAAACATTTCGTGAAACACTTTTAAACAAATAAAGCGTTCAAAATTGGAGTTTGAAATTTAAGATTTTGTAAATATCTCAGGTTTAATGAAAATAATTGTATACGTTCATATATAAATTAGTTTACTCTACGTCAGAAAAAAGAATTCCCTTGGGACGGAAGGAGTGAAATACCAGCGCGCTGGAGTGGTTAGATTACCAGCGTTTAGATTAGTAAGCGTAAACTGTAGCCTCTATGCTATTACTATTTCATATAAAATTGCTTTGTAGACCTTTAAAATTAATCATTATTTAAAAACTACTTCAAAACTTCTATTTTTCCCAGCAATGTTCATGAAGCGATTAAAATGTGATATTAAATATTAGATCGAAGAAATCTGTAACCTCATATCACAGTTGAAGGACAGACAAAAATGAGCTTCTGTAATTTCCAATATTTCAATGGTTTTAATAAAAATACGATTATTACTCAATTTTATAAAAATATAGGGTAGTTTTTAAAAAAATATTGCATATGTATTCTTTTAAATCGTAATGCTTTCACTGAAAATAACGATAAAATTAACTACTCACATTTTCAAAAATAATTATGCGTAACACTATTAAAATATAATTTTGAATAATATATTAACAAGATGAGATATTTTCAGTCGGAAAATATTAAAACTTCATATTTGAATATCCAGATACATCGCTGAAAATCAGACCTCCTCCATTGTTTGAAGTGTTCTTTTCTCCATTCGAGCAAAACAAACAAACAAAAACAAAAAACAAAAAAAACAACTGATGATGTATCAACACATACTGTCTCGCATTATTTATAACTTTTTCAGTTTTCTAAATTTCAGAGAGTTTAATGAAAATGAGATCTGGGCTTTTTTAAACGTCCTTTCCTCTGTCCATGGAAAGAAATTAAAGAAAAGTTATGGTGCAGATTTTGAGGTAGTAATTGTTTACAAATTTCCGTATTTCACGCAAAATTACGCCAAAAATACTTGAATTTTTCAAAAATTGTACATGAACATATTTCAATATCTGAGTTGAACAACAAATTTATTAAGGACTTTATTGAATATTATATAGTTGTCGGAAGACGCCGAAAAGATTTTGATCTTGAAGAGATGGCATACACGATTCTGGGGCGGAACACATCAAGATATCCTCGAGGATGAGGATTAGGACTGATAAATTTAAGTGCGGAGAAATAAGGTGAAAATCAAATAAAAAGTAGAAACAATGTCAGTATTTTCATCCCACCTGCCTGATCAAACTGAGGCGATGAATTTAATTTTGAATGTCTTACTCTTTCTAGTGAGTCGTGGATGATCCTGTTATTGCTATGCAAAGATCACACAGATATATTGATTTCACACATGAATTTTATGTATAAGAACATAATAGAAGAGGAATTTAACAGAAATTTAACATGGAGCGGCCTTCTAGCTTTTTAACAATTTGAACTCTTAGATAGATGCTATGATAGACGGATTAAATGCTGTTACTGTTCCTTGAAAGTGCTTTGACACCCTTTTGTTCTACACCCAATTGGTTGATTATGTCGTGCTTCCTAACAAGTCATTTGCTATCATGATTAGTCCTGTAAGTGCGGTGCGTGCTTGTATCACGGGAGGTGACAGGTTTCTTCCTTCGCTCCGTGGTGGGAATCTACATGTCAGGTTACAGGGTTTTCCTATTCAGGTATCTCCCACCAGCGAGGCACGGCTCGAGCAGAACTCCCAGCAGAGATAGATTCCGACTGGTATCGTGACAACTGACGTAGTGTAATGCATATAAGAATACGTGTGTGTAAGGGGCGAGGATAGGACATTGAAGAGGAAGGAAAGATTGCGCGCGGTCCGTGGCCCGTGTGTTACGGTACTATTTCAGCATTCATCTGGTGTTGATCGGAGAAATAACGGAAAAATACCGATCAGAGCAAACAGCTACTAAAATTCTCCTCCAGGCAGCAACTGAACTCGACCTATGATTCTACTTCGAAATAGCGAAAATTCCGCCACTGTCGGGACTGGAACCCTGCCGGTCAGAGGCACAGCAGTGGCATCAGTTGATGCCGTGAGCCACGTAAGCCTGTTGCTTCATCCGAAATAGTGGCCATTGACTCGAAGGCAGCAGATTAGGTCGGACGGTGGCAGGCCACTGAACGTTCCCTCTCGTAATGGGCGGGCAGTGTGCTGATGGCGACGGTCAGCGTTTCGCATACCCATGCGACGAGCGCCTGGAGACAGCAATTACTACAGCAACATCAGTCTCTCGTGGCAGCAATTACCAGTTCAATTACATAAGGAACAACACAGTAATACCAGCGTTTCATCAATATAGATGCCTTTTATCCCCACCCTAAAAAAATCCAGAATTCTTCCAGAATCTTCAAAATTGAGGTAGTAATATTCAAGCCCATCGTATTGTCTTTTCGAGAGAAATTGATTAAACTATGAATCATGTCCTCGGGTATTTTAATAATCCACCAAAACGCCCATTAGGTGTTACCTCCAAAGAAATCGTTGGGTCAATAATGTTCTCAGAATTTTCGCAAATAAAAAAAATTAAGATAAGTTCCCCACCAGGAGATCGAGACTTGTCTAATGACACCTCACTTGTGTCGATTGGTAGCGATTGGGGTCTCACCTTAAGTGACCGCCGGACACAGGTTATTCGATTAATACGTAGTACGTAAGGTAGGTTAGAAATGCAGTAAAACGATACCTCAAAATTACTCAAAAACAATTAATACTTGGAAAAAATACATTTACAAATCGAAGGAGCGCGACATCAAATTGTTTGATATTAACTGAGGAAAATTCTGATTTAGGCATTTAGATTAGTTTTCATGGACTGTCGTACAAAAGGTTTGAGAAGAAAAAAGTTTTCGGCTAGAAGGACCCTCAAAATTGTATTTTGTATGAAACACATGAGAAAGCAAATTATAATGTAGTAAGAAAAATCCACTTAGTTGGAAGGCAGTCACAAAGCGTGTTTATCTGCCAAAGTATCGACAGTTTTCCTTGTAGGATTACATCATTTTCTCTCTACTACGTAATTAATAAAGTCAAAACATGAAGATTTAACTGTAACAAAATGTTTGAGAAGTTAATTTTGTTAATATCTGAATCAGTTAAAATACTTTTTCTTGTGTTATTTGAAGCTATCCATATTATTACGTACAGTTCGTACAAATAGTGATCATTCACCTAGGAAACGTGTAAATATCGAGTCGTTGATTAATTAGTGATTACGGGCACGTCAACTGCTAAGGTCATTAGCTCCGTAACTGTATTGCATGTATTTTTCCTGGGAGGAAGCATTGATCCCCCGCCGGATGTCGGTATCTAGCGCCGCCCTACCCGATGAATTGAGATTTTCCTAACTAGGGATCGTCCACCAATTGGGCACCACCCCAATCGTGACATGCTCTGAACTCCCGACTGGTCTCCCAGATGTGAGATAGTGTAATGTAATGAATTAGTGTAAATGTGTGAATGTAAGGAGTGAGGATCAGTGAAGGAATAGAAAGGAAAAATCGCGCGCGGCCCATGGCTTATTTGTTAGTGGTACTACTCCCCCATTCGCCTACTGCTAATCGGAGAAACCACAGGAAACTATCGATGTGGGAAGCCGGCCGGCCGATAGAATTCTCCTCCAAACAGCGGATGAACTCGTCGTATCTATCTAGTTAGGGTCTAAAATCCTGCCACAGACGGAAATCAAACCCTAGAACCTCCCGGTTAGAGGCGCTGCAGTGACATCAGTTGATGCCTTGAGCCACAAAGCCGGTAAACAATGGTAAACATTTCTAATATAAATGGAGTTTTACGTGCGAGAACTAAGATTTAGAAAACACGTTCATTTCTCTACCATCCAAAAAATCGCTCAATATATTAAAAACATACTATTAATTACAAACAAAATAAATGTATTTTCTTGTACGCACAAAAATGTATCGCACTCATGTTTAACAATAATATTACATCAATACTACGTAGATTTTACATTTTATTTTATTTATTTAAGTCATTTTGGCTCCAGTCATCGCGATTTGAATATCCACTACTCAGCGTTGTGACAAGGTCAATTAAATTATATTTTTAAAGGAAAACTGGTTTTTTCTAAAATCTGCATTATATTTTTTTCAAAAGCCGACTGAAATGATCTGTAGGGCTATTGTCAGCAAATTGAGTAAGTGTAAATATTTATTTTTTATGTTGTATATATCCACAAGCTATTATTGAAAACTTTAATTTTCGGGACATTGTCCTATTGGAACTCAAAGTTATTTCCAAAATTCATGTCCAACTCATTAATATCAATATTTTCTTTTTAAATGTTAAAATACATTTCTCATTCTCCATCAAAAAACATGGTCATGTACCAACAAACTGTCCTGTAAAAAAAGGTTTAGATGAACATTTTGAAATCTTTTTCCTGTAAACAATTTTCCAGAACTGAATGCTACACAAAAGGAAAATATTAGCTCTAGCAAAGAGAAAATAAATAACACAAAACACCCCCTTACTACACTGCCAACATCAATATCTGACACATCTAATGAAATAGAAATAATTAGATCCAATGATATGTAAAATAACCACTTACAGAAGAGAAAGATAACGGTACAAAATAGAAAAAAAGAATTATGAATCAGAGGATTTAGATAAAAATTGGATCCTCTTAATGAATTACTTTCAGATCCAAAAAGTAAGTACCCTTTAACCTTACTTCAACTAAAATGTCTATTAGAAAAATTAATAACTAATCCGCTTTCTTTGCAAACTGTTTCTGAATTCCGAACGTTAGATTTTAATTCACTTATTAATATGTTAAAAGAAACACACCGCAAGATGAAAGATAAAAATATGAAAAAAGGTCACTAAACCAAAAAAGAAGTTAAAAACACTCAAAGACGATAATGAAAGTACAGGAAATACAAATGAAGTGAATAAAGATTACCTACATTAATAAACCTAAACAATGGTAGACTGCATCACACAATGGAATATACGACACCTATCATTATAGTGCATCTGCTGATACAATGCCCTGACTTGAACTCAAGAACAAAATATGAACTATCTAATGAAATACAAGGGTTACTAAATAAAATAAAATGACCTATAAAGTATTTAACGTATCTGAACTAAATATGGATATCATATACAAAATTAAAAAAAATAATATCTCAACATTTGACACAACAGATAACTGACAATATGGCCGATTCTTCTCCTTGGAATGGTGTAAATTAACTTTTTTACAACAATGGAAGTGGACATGCCTTTGACCAACTCTAGAGCTTTTCTGTCATAAGAGTAAGCAAACAAACTTGCATATTGCCTAGGTAAATATATATGTTATGAATATAAGTGATATCATATGAAATAATGTCACTATGAAAATAAATACATACATCTCTTCTTTGTAATATGTAATATTCAATTTATTTTACCATCTCTTAGTATTGAAAAGATAAATAAAACTAATTAACTAGCATTTTAAGTACTCAGTATCTCAGTTAAGTAACAAGAGAATACCGTTATTTACTGTTAAATTTCATTATGGTTGTTTACTGTGATATATAATTCAAGTTACGAAAAATCATGGGTAAGTTACTTTGGCTTAGATACTCAAAATAATTTTTTCATTCAACTAAAAATTACTTATCATTAAAATTACAAAATTTACTCTTATCACGAATTAATGTAAAAAGAAATGTTTATAGGTTCTACAATTTTGTAGCACTTGTACTTGTAAAATGTTTGTTTTTGTTTTTATACCACTTTGACATTAGACAATTTCAATAATGCTAATCTTGTGTACTAATCGTGTGCTCTTGTCCTAAAAGTTAATGCGACCTTGAGAAATTAACAATAAAACTATTTCTATTTTATGATTCAGTTTTCCATGAGTTTCTGAATGATTTATACGTTCTTTAAATTCATCAAGAAATGACCAAGTTCTAAAAAAAATCTCAATCACATTGAAAATGTATGGCAAATTGTAAAAAAGAATCTTCTTTGCGTAAGAAGAAACTTTAATGTATAAGTCTTACAAGTATGACAAATATTTAAAATTAACATTATTATATTCTTACGTTACACTTAACGTATTTATGTGGAATATAATATTTAACAACTATACGAATAAATTGTTGTTAAGTGTTATATTCAAATAATTGCAAATACGTATTGCAATTAATCCGGTATTTGCAAATAGGTATTGATTAATTTCAGAAATTGCATTATATTAAATGCAGTCACTTGTTTAAATATAAATAACAATATTATCATTACCAATGTAGTATATTCTACATCAGGTAACGTTGCATAACAATGTGATATTGCTACGGTGTCAATTCCTAGGTACAAAAGTTGGAACCATTAAAAACTGAGTACCAAGGACTGCTGTTGCTTATCATTGTGTTTTTGTAAAATCTCTTATGAATCACGTCAATTCAAGCGTTTCAGAAAAATCAAAAAGTTCTCGCCGACCACGACTCGTCTATCATTTCAGAAGCTCTCTTTGGGAGACAAAGTTTATCGCTGCTCCTCGTTGTAATTGGGCTTCCTCTGCGAACGTTTATTGCACAGGTGACCGTGCTGCCAGAGCCGCACATCTCCAGACACATTTCGCAAAGGAGATACCAACAGAGTTTCTTTGGAGCTGCCTTTCACAAAGAGCGCAATTTCGTAGCACGAGTAAACACTCTCAAAGGCCAGCACCGCTCCAAATGTCTTCATGCAAGCTCCTTTCCTCTGCTTACCTCCTCTCGAATCATCTCCTTTCTACTCTTCTCCTTTCATCTTCTCATTTTCTTTTCTCTTCATTTCTTCATTTTTTCCATTTCCATCCATTTTATTTTTCCTTTCATTTATTTTACTTCCCTTTTTTCCCTTTCCTCCGCACTTAGAATGTTACTTCTTCTCAATCTTCTCCTTAAACGGACGCATGGGGGAGAAGCTTGTATTCCACAGGGCTGCGGGAATTCTGAATCTTGTTAGCATTTAGCATTTAAAGTGTTTCCGGGCCTGTCAACAGTTACGGCAATTATCCCCGTTGGTGTAGTTAGAGGTTTATTCCGTGTGGTATCAGTGTTCCTCCACCACTTGATGTTGTGATCCGGTGCCGACTTACACGTAGCCTCACGGATTTACCCCTTGAGGCACCTTATCCACCGAATTACTGCCCAGCCAGTCCAAACCCTTGGCTACCGATTGGTCTCCCGACACGTGTGGTCGTGTAGTGCATGTAAGGGTGTAAGTAAGGGGACATGATAGGACCAGAAATAGGACGGAAAGATCTCGCGCGGCAAGTGGCCTGTTTCATAGGATACGGCTGCGGTATTCGCCTGGTACTAAGGATAAACTAAAAAAAACTAACGATTAGAGCAACCGACAGTTTTTTATAGCGGCCACTGTAACTTTGAACTTTGAAGTAAAGGTGAGGTAACTCTTGCAACATACACAAACTCCATGCCCGGCAACGACCCCTCAGCCTTAGCGGCCTGGACCATACAGGCCCGGTTATTTTTATTCTTTGTATTTTCAATATTCTTCTTTCTTGTTTGTATTCTGTGTGTTGTAACAGTAGACATTTTCTAGAAAATATAATTCTGTAAATAAAAATCTTTGCATTTTCTTTGTAATTTTTATATTCTTGTTTCTTTTTAAGTGTAGAAAAAATTATCTAATGCTGTGTAGAAAATTACCGATTTTTCAGCCTGAAATAAAACATTTAGTAGGTTCCTGATATCAAAAAAGTACATTTTCCTTGCTCTTAATGCAGTAGATTACTTTTCCAAATACGTTAGTCAAAATTAAATGTGTGTTCTTGGCACCGAAAAGTTGTTTTTCTTCAGGTGTCTGTCTCACTTTCCGTACATCTATCCGTCCATCCGTCTATGTGTGTGTGTGTGAATGTGAACAACACTAGGAAACACAGGTTTGTAAGATGAACAACACTGGCTTAAGCAGGTGAAAAATAACGAATATTCCACTTGCAATCTGGCTGATAGAGGGGACCCTCTAATTTGAAACGAATAATTTAATTTACGCTGCAAGAAACCTCCATGACTTTTCGAAATTTTCCTCAAAATGGTTCAAAATATATTAAATTTTTTCCTGGAATGAATATAAAAAATATTGCCATTCTTATTTATTTAAAACTATGAAAACTGCAAAATTTAAAAACATTTGAACCTTCTCTTCATACTGCTACATAAATAAAGAAAGAGATTTTCTTCTTAATGAAATGTTTATTTCAGAACTAGATTTTAAAATAATATCATGGAACAATTTTTTTAAAACTCTGAATAGTGACATTTTTGTGAAACTGCGAAACACTAAAACATGTCTATGCTGGAATCGTTATTTTTATTTGGAATGAGCTGGTTTCCGGATTACTCTATTTTGAAATAAAAAACTGTCTATAGTTCAAAGGTGGAATAGGTAGTATCAGAAGGTAAGATCGAGTGTTGCAGCAATTGTACGATGCAAATTTTTATTTCATCCAGAATTGGATATTCAAGGAAAGTTCGTAATGTGACACTTCACGAATTATTTATATAATAATCATATTTTAAATTTATTTTTCTTATCACATTCAACAAGTATATTTTTTTAAATAGAAATGTAAGTGTATATTTGAGTGGCACGGGCGACGATCGGTACCGAGCAGTTAAAACTCATGAAAGGCCCGGAGGGGTGCGAGCATGTTGGCCGTTGAACTGAAGAATCTTCACATGACTTAGGGTTCGTCTTGCCTTAACGGTTGCTATGACTCGTGACGACACCCACTCAGCATGAGCTACGCGTCACTGATATGCTGATAAATTAGAGGACAAAGAAATTCGATTATTCTCACAGTGTGAAGAAATAACTAGTTGCAGTTACAAAGTTTATGATTTAAGGAATTCCCATTGCTGTTCCTTTCCCACTCTTACAAAGAATTGTTTTTTGGGCATGCTTGTATGTTATAAAAGGCACGTTGGAACAGAAAGATTTGCCCCGGAGTATATAAGGTGTAGAACCCGGCAAAGTTAAATTATATAAATGTATTGATCGTGAGTATTCAACTGCATCAATGATTCTGTAAAGGAAATTTCCAACGTCTGATAATGATTTTTGCTAGTATTGTGGGTCTTAACACGAGGCCAGAACCGTTAGGTCGGTGAAGTCGCTGGGGAGGAGGGGTTGGCCGGTGAACTTCGGAGGTTTGCGCTGTTCTGGCTGTGTTGATGGTGTTTGAGCCGACAGAGCCAAAATACGTGGGCTGTTAACTCCGAGGATGCTAGCCAGCGAGCCTCGCTTGGTTCAGCAGGCAACAGCCAACCTAGAGATCCTGGTGTGTGGCGTAACCAAGCTGCTGGCCAGCGAGCCTATCTATGGAACAGTGGTGGGGGTTTGTAGCCTCAACTATTTAACGCGCGCATCTGCGCCCGCTTTTCATTCCGTTTGCCCGGAGGCTTGTACGTGTATGTACAAGAGATGGAGTGTGGGCAGGATGTCCGGAGAGTAAGGGCCAGACGATCTCGCGTGCTGTAAAGCACGGGTCGCACGACGGGGTAATTGGCGTCAGGCATGTGACGTAATTGTCACGGGACGGAAGGTCCGACAGCGCGCATCACGCGTGGCTTGTATTTTTCTGCGGTAAAGCAGGGCATTGAAAGGAAAAGGTTTGCGGAGTGTTTTAATATTAGCATTTATTACTGTGACATCAATTTTTAATATATTATTTTTATTTTGTTATTGAAATTTATTTCTTATTTCACTACGTCACAGTATATTACATGACAAATAGGATACATGAATGCCTCAGTGTTTCTCTGAAATTAAGTAGAAAAGTAGAAAAATATTATTTTCTTAAATATATGTAAGAATAGATTAATTAAGGCTTCTGATATTTGACTAGGTTTTCCGTGCCAACACATTTAATCTACAAAGTGTACAAACTGTTGGTGAAAAAATGACCCCAAAATATCCCTTTAATTTTGAATGAACGATTTGTGAACAAATACTTGTATGTCAGTCAAATGACAAGTATATGTTCATCTAAAAAAGAAGACGACGGTACGTTTTTTATGGCGTTTTTTCATGCGAAAAAATAAATACTCTCTGTTGGTATATTCTTTGCAAAATGTGTCTAGAGATGTGCGGCTCTAGCAGCACGGACACCTGTGCAATATACGTTTGCAGTCGTACCCCAATTACAACGAGGAACAGCGATATTCTTTGTCTCCCAACGAGAGCTTCTGAAATGTTGGATGAGTCGTGGTCAGCGCAGATTTTTTGATTTTTCTGAAACGTTTGACTTGACATGATTTATAGGAGATTGTACAAAAGTGAACACAGTGATACGTAATAGTAAAAGGAGAGTTCTTGGTAGTCAGTTTATAATGGTTCCAAATTTTGTACCTAGTCATTGACATGGTAGCAATACCACATTTTTATGCAACGTTATGTAGAATATAGAACATTGGTAATGATAATATTGTTATTTCGATTTAAACAAGGGACTGCATTTAACATAATCAAATAACTGAAATTAATCAATACGTATTCACAAAAACCGAATTAATTGCAGTACTTACTTGCAATTAATTGAATGTAATAGTTCAAATATTTGATTGAATATAACAGTGTTTATTGCAAATCAAAACGGAAAATCTAATAGTAGTACAGAAGGTGGCCACAGTTGTTTCCAGTGTTCATATGATGAAAAATGTAAAGGAACTGTTCATAATGTTCATGACACTTTTTGAACACTTAGATGTTTTTTTCTAATATGTAATTCAGTTTACTATGCAACTTCGGCTACTTGAGTGTCTACTACGATAAATGATAAGAAAGAAAAAAGACAAAAGTAAAAAGTTGTAATTTTCATGATTCTAGTGGGGAATATGGAATCAAAAAAACGTATCCACGACACCCTGGTTGTTGTTTCGACCGTGCCACAAAACCCTTCGGTGTAGTGACGTGACTGCTGCCTCTATCAGGTAGCCGCTCCCTGCATTTCAGCTGTTTACCTTGCGCGTCGCGTCCTCCGCCCCCACCATATTACCAACGTGCCCGCCAGCGGAGGCGCCGCGGACGGCGCCGGCGAAGTATTCTGAAAACCAAAATACATCCCCCCGCCACTCACAGCCTCGAAAGCAAATCGCCTGCCACAACTAATATAAACTCCTCCCACGACCCAACTGCCTCCTCTCGTCATTGAATTCGCTTCGTGTGTTCCTGACAACGCTGCCCTCGACAGGACTGCTTTGTTTTCAACGATCAGTTTCTCTTCGACAAGTTCGTCACAACTACTACGTGTTTAGAGTTCGACTATCATCGAATCAAGGCGCCAAACTTGATGTTGCCTTTGGTGATGGCGGTGAATCTGCCTTCGAGTAAGCTGCATTGCTGCACGGATGTCATTCACCTGCGTGCGTGAACCTCGCGTGCCGTGGGAATGCTAGTGCTGCCTGGGTCTGAACGGGAGCGATTGGCTCAGTACTTCGGTTCAGTCAGGGGGGCACGTATGCGCCCCGTCATTAGTGAACGGTGTAGGAGGTCTACATTCTAGCTTTGACCCGGATAAGCACCGTTTATATCCACGCATGCCACGTCCACTCATCAGACAAGGTCCCATATTTCAACAATGCCGTGTGGATTTGGAGTGAGGTGCATCTCCACAACTATGTACTTTTTCTTCAACTACGAACAATTCTACTGCATAATTGTAACAAATGCAAACGTCCCTTTTATCCACTTTATAAACATTTTCTTATCATAGCTTTTTGTCAGTTTTATCGCTCATTTTTTTATCATTTCATTTCATACAATGTTTAAATATTTGCAATAAATATTATGTGCAATGTTGAAAACGTTTCTGCGGAGACGAGTCCTCTTTAGTTCGATATTTCAGCCTCTCCCTCGATCGTCCATCCCACCCTCTGTACTGCTGTCTCCGTAAATGCAATTTTGGAAATTGATTGACTAGTGCATTAGCCTTTCGAAAGCTTTAGACCACTTTTGATCAGAAATGAATTAATTATTAATTACGGTAAAGCTAATATTATGGGATATATTGTGCATTTCATATTCTACAATTTGAAAGCATCTTGTGTAAGGCAGGATTCCAAATCGCATTCGTGTATTGCGTGCGGAGCTATGTCACAGCAGTCGCCTTCTCTACATGAGTGTGTGGTCTCAAAAAATGGAATGAATGTAATGAATTTCCTCCGCAGCAATATAGGGTCTTCAATGATGTACCAAACAGCGTTGTAGCTGGTTGAGTTTAACAATTGATTAGGTTACTTTTGACAGTTTGAATTTTTTAATTAATTAAAATAAGAAAACATGCATTGTAATTAAAGGGAAATATGTAAACACAGATGTGATTCAGTTTTTTCATTATCCTTGTCCTTTCGAATAACCAAGTGCCCAAATTTAGCAGATTGCGTTTCTTATTCGTGTTGTATGTGATGCACTGAGTTGTAATCAGGGTCTGCGCCGTGTTCACGGTCATTTGCGTTGCTTCTTTCGTAATTCTCTTCGGACTAGAATCTTCCGCAAATTCGAGCTAAATTCCGCAAATTCGAGAGCAGATATTCGAGAACTATGTGCAATGGCCTAAATATCAGTGAAATAAATAACAGTGCGTGCTAATAAATGTCAACATTATTGCGTTGGGTGTTTGTATAATATTGCGTGTCATTGAAAATATTAGAAATATTACTTGGAAGATAGTAGGTCAGATTTGATGTATTGTAGAGTACTATAACTGACACAATTAACGGTTTAAACTATAGAAAATGTTCATCAATTATAATTATTATTACATAGATCTAATTCCTAAGCTCAAAATCTAACAAAAGGAAGTGGGAAAGATAAAGAAATATGAGTTCTACTGGACATTTTCAATAATCTTTAATGTCAAAATCGCGTGTTGGGATAAATACTCTTCCTTTTAAAAGTTCGAGGTCCTGACAAGTCGTCAAATATCCCTAATTAGACCTTTAGTTTGGCCCACTACGCTACCTCGAGTGCACGGAGGCAAACGGAGTCACTGGGCCGAAAACAAATTCACCCCGAATTTGATGCTACGTCCCAGAAAAGCAACCAGATTGAGTCAATGTCTACACTGTGAGGCAGTCTTTAACTGATTGAAGAGTACTGAGAACTTTAAGAGAGAAAATAACATATATATACAGTTTCGCTGGTACATAAAAATACCCCGAAACTCTGCTTCAGTGTATTGGAAATTGGTACACAAGTGTTTTTTAACTCATAAATAAAATTGTGAGTATATATAGAGAAAATTGTTTTGACTTTTAGAATTCAGCATTATTCCATTTACGACTAATTTCTTGTGAAATTAATTGTATAAACATTTTTAATCAATCAAAGCAACTTTGTGTTAATGCCGAATGCAAATTAATTGTGTAACTCCATATTGAACAAAACAAGTGGAATTTAAAAATGAATTTAAAAATTTAAAATTGGCGAATAAAATGGTTTTGAAAACGGACATTCTTTTGCAATTTAAAAGAAGTACCTAAACACATTTTTATAAATACAATTCAAACAACAACAATATTGGTTGCTTGTTGACATGGCAGTTCACGATTGGCAAGTTCATTGCTTCATTGCAGAGATTAAAGAATGGTAAGTGTTTCACAGTACGACTCATCGTACTGTAGGTATCTTACCACCCTTTAATGTTAATACTTCCGTTAATAAGTAACATCAATTCCTCCCCCTCGAATATACTATATAATACGTGTGAATTGCAATTTGAATGAAAAGTAGTCAGTGAAAAGCGTTTCTTGATTCCTTCAATATGCCCGTCCATGAAAACATCTGCGTTTTATTTTCGACTTTACAGCAAGAAAATGTATGGTCCGATGGAAAATATATATTTAAAACGTACAGCGTTTTCGTTTAGAAAGAAATTTGAGCATTCTAAAGAACACAATTTTGATATTGTGCTTTAAATGAAAGGTAGTGTGCTCTAGATGTGTTGTAACTTAATGTCATTAATCCGTTTTGAAATAAAAACTCGAAATTTTAATAATACTTTAATATTAATAGACTTACCTATCGTAATTTGTTAATTTTTTGTTTACAATATTTACTACGCATCATGTAGTTTTTTTTGGTTGTTTTGTTTCGTGATAGATTACAACAGATTTTTCGAAAGGAGTCAGTGACAAGTTTTAAGCAGCGTTTTCTTTAGGTTCAACGAATAATGAGCGTTTCTATACGCTAATATTAGTGATAAACATAAACACAGATACACATAAGATCAGTCCAGTAATCATCTGAAACGTGTCTTTAGAAAAAATGCTAAGTATTGATAATTATATGTGACGATTTTCTTGGTTGAAGTTAAACAGAATTTTATGCTCACAACAGACTACATGCACAGATTTCGGCGAGTATAAAATATTTCAATTTAATATGTTTATATAATTTTGTTATATGAAACATGTTTATATTATATGGTATTTGAAACATGTTTATTTCATTTTGTGTTCAGAGTGTGTTGTGATTGTATTGTTCCAGAATTTGTGATCCTTCCGACTCATTAGTTTTTGAAAGTAACTATTGAACGACATGAAAAATATTTTTGAGATTTTTAGTGTTTTGGGGATATTGAGTACTTTCCTGGGTTAATATTTTAATAGTTTTTCTTGTAATCGCACGTTTTCAGCTAAAGATATTTTACATGCTATAAATTATAAAATGTACATTCAACAGATTTTGTTTTGTCATAATTGCTATGTATACAATTAGTACATTATCTTGTAATTTAAAATATTTGGTTACAACTCTTTTCCAGAAATTTTTACGATTGGAAACATTCAAGTCTATTGCCGGATAATGATCCCATTTTCAAAGTATGTAGGCCTTCTATATGGCTACGGTTTGTAAAACTTCATGATGGACCGAAATAAACAATATCTACTTTTCAAATCTGACTTTGGTAACTTTCAGATTTTAAAGAAACCATTAATTTTTATCAATATTACATTTCACAATTCCCCATTATATTTCTCACATTTCATCAGACGTTCAACCAGACTTCTATTTTCTAGCGCAATATTTTTAAGTAACTTCTTGTTTTATTGAATAAGGTCAACTTCTGCACAGTTTAGAATGAAGGAATATGGGATTTCGTTTTAAGAGTAACTATATCAATTTGAGTTAAGTAAGAGCAATAAAAAAGTCTGTGCAACGCCATATTCTGATTGAATAATAAATTGAAGAAGAACACCAGAAATTGATTCACGTAGACCCTTTACGAACGGCCAGCTCGTGAACTGTGCGTTACACCATTACATACTAGCTACTATGCGAGAGTAAGCTCGGTAATAGAACTATACGTTGAGATTAAATTACGAAGAACATCAAATATATATATACACACACGATTACTTCCATGTACAGTATTTGAGTAAAACTCAGAGTGTGCGTATGTGTGATTGTGCGGATGTTTGCGGGGTTCCGACACTCGCGCCTAGATCAATTCCCGAGCACCAATCGAGACGTAAGGGATGTCATTCGACGCATCTTAGCCTCCTGATGGGGAGCTGGTAATTTTGTTTCGGATCCGGACAGAAGATTCAAAGATATTTCCAAAAAACCTGTTTTTTCGTGTTTTGGTGCTGCGATCTCAGTGCTAATGCCAGAAATTAAACGCCTTCGAAATCGATGTATGTACAATCAATGTATATACAAATGTATTTTTTGCAAAATACGCCATAATTTTCTGTGATGATGTTGGCAACACCGATTTGATATATGTAAGTAAACAATTGAATTACCCAGTAAATTGCCCTGTCAATTGATTTAAAATAGTTTAGAATTACCGTATTGTTAAAAATAAAATTGCGAAAATCTACGAACAGTATTGCCTCGGAACGTATTAAACTTGAAGAATTTCAAGTGAATATGGAGAAGACAAAAATGTGAGTAATGCTAGAGAAGAATGAACATTCTTATGTTCGACATAGCAGTTTTACATTCTTACATAAGTGTGCAAATACCAAGTTTCAAATGAATGTGACCCACAACTTATTCTTATTAAACACAATTAACGCCTTATTCACATAAACATATAAAACAATCGTATTTTAATGTTAGATTCACATGAAACGCTAGATTTGCATACCAAACTATTATTCAAGCAATTGCAGAAGTAGAAATTAACACAAATTAGACTGAGTTGATGACGTATTAATGTGTTCAAAAATTAAGGGAGAAAATTATGGAAGTGTTAAGCAAATTCGGGGAAGAATCAAATGTAGTTGTAAAAGATTTTGCGAAAGAATTTTCGGAATTAATTGAGAAATATCTGAAGTTTTGCATTTAGCATTAGTTCTAATGCAAATGTCCTAGGTGTATTTTTGTGAATATTAACAAAAAAGCGTAAAAACGTAGCTGTACTAAAATTTAACTATTAGCACTAAAACCTGGAAGGTTTTATTACGGAGATTTTGTTTTTGAAATTGCAATAAGACCAGTTCTTATCCCGTATGGAAGTAACACACAAGACCATTGGGTGTTGGGAATTTGACAGATACTGAAACAACATATTTGAACAAAGGGTATGCATTTTTTTAACAAATGAAACTATCTTTAAAACTGTTTACAGCGTCAGTGACATCACAAATTTTCTAGTTGGTTTGTATTTCACAACTAGCTAAAGTACCCCGCGATGCTGGAGTATTTCTAGTAATTGATTAACCAAAAAATGTATTCCATCTATTTCCGCCTTTAGGCGGAGCCTACTTCTATTTGTTCTATTAAATACCCGCTTCGGTCCTCTCTACCTTGCTCCCATAAGGAAATGTCCTGTGTTCCTGACTTTCCTCACTAAAAAACATTTTAAAGGCTTTTTCTTTCGTCCAGATGGCCAAGATCGCTAAGACAGTCGTGCCGTAGCAATCTCAGACCTGAGGGTCGCGGGTACGAGTCCCGCCTCGGGCATAGTTGTATTGTGTTCGTACTTTCACACTCCTATCATCATCATATAGTATCATACTCATAGTTACCATACCGTTATAAGCAATAGTGTTCGCTAATGACCTAGTTGATGCGACCTTAAATAACTAACAAAAAAAAGGTTTTTTCTTATTGGGGTTCCCGCCCTCAATTTCACTCATTTTTATATATAACAATAATAAACACATGCCAACAGAAAATAAAATACATTTACTCACGTTTATTGTTTTTGTGACATTTATGGATTACATTAATACTTTCAATAAATTGCCAAATTTACTTTTTACTTACTTATCATATTTTTTATTTTTTTATATTTATAAAGATAAGTTTTAAATTTTTCTTTTACTTGAATTATTCGTCTTTTTACTCTCGTGAATTTAAATAATGTCTTCACCATCCAAAGATACGCTTTCACTCTCTACTACAATAAATCACTTACCTTTTTGTCACAGTTTCAGTAAAACACGTAAATAATTCTTAATGTTTCTCTTTCCCTTGTTCAAGTCGCAAATGCTTAGTAACCATGCTTGAATTACTATCACTAAGCCAGTAACTACTTCATGCAGAAAACGTGTACGTTCACACCTTTTGACATCAACCGCGTCCGTCAGAAAAATAACCTTTTTCAAAAATTTCATCTCTCTTCTATACTTAGTACATTCACTCCTAGACAGAATTAAAATAAATATCCATAATGCTTGTGTATAAAGAGAAAAGAAAAACTGTCATTATCGTTCTTAAATATGATCATTCCAGATGATAGATAAATGAAAGAAAAACAACAAATAGTCCTCTCCATGGAGGTTATAATATATTATAATCTTTGGTCTCTCCTAAAGACACGTAATTCTGTACATAGATGACGCCAATCGTAGATCTCAGTCGTTACTCTGTGGTGGAGCGAAACTAAAGATATCTTTAAAGGAAGATATCATAGAAGTTTCATCGATATTTATTTAGTAGATTAAGATAGTATTGCGCTGTAAATCAACTCACTTCTGTCTTTATATATTAGTATAGATTTTCAAACTTAATTTTTTCTTCTTAAATATGTTGGATTCTAAACTGGGAAGTAATTACCTACTCAGCAGTAGCACATTTACAGTTTTATATATATGTTTTTTATAAATTATCAAAAACCGTTATGTATCGTTGGCGTATTGTATAGAGAGATGAAAATTGTCGATTGCTTGTGTAGTAGGTTTTTTGCGTAGTTCTAAGAATTTCGGCAATATCCCGTATTTAATAATTATATTGTGATATTCTTGTCACAAATAGAAAACAACCTTTTTGCACGACAATATTACAAACATTTCCTTACCAGTATTTTTGGTACCCAAAGATACAGATTTGAGTTGGCTTGAAAGAAATTTTAAGGACGTAAAACGACAGAAGGAAGTATATGATTTTTAAACTTTTATCTACGTGTGTACTCGCTTCATTCTCCTTTTCACTTACTAATTTTCAATTGTATAGAGCCAGTTACTTCTCATAACTATTATCATGATTACCAAAATATTCCCACAAATTAACCAGACGAGCATATTTGTGGACACCGCCGTGTTAAGAAATGTTTTGAATGAAGTGTTTTTAATAACCTTGAGGAATGTTCTGTTAATCAGAACTTGAACATCAGAATATTCTAGTTTGTTTTTTTCCACAGTGTGCATTTCACCATCTATAAACCATAAATCATCAATTATTAAAGTACATAAAATCGCATTTAATAATTGTGTCTTACTGATAACGAAACAATACACCGAAGATATTTTAATTGTACTAAACAACTCTCCAACGAGAGCCCTGCTGCGCCGCATCCATCATACCATTGTGGATACAAAACAAAAATATTCTTGCTAAGAGTGCTGAATAAGAGGAAATCACCACTATCGTAACGTCTTGTTGTTTCCCTGTTAGAATACGTCGGGTAGCCCAACGTGTTCTAAATGTTCGTTAGTTTGGGTTGTAATGTTGATGTGTATATTTATTGGGAATGATTGTAACATTGCAAAAACGAACTGGTATGTAATTCATGATTATATTTTAGTGTTCATGTACATGTGATATTCAAAACTTTTGTAAAATAACAGAAAATTAAGCAAAGAGAATTATAAAGCATTCATGTGCGTGCATCAGGAAGTTGGGCAAGGAGAAATATTAAATGTATCTAAGCGTTCATGGACATATATTTAAAACCGTGAAAGACAACAGAATGCCGTGCGAGAAGAAATAGAGAGTGTAATTAAGTGTCCAAGTAGTATATGTACTGTTGAAAATCTTTAAAGGTAAGCGAATGTCGAGCAAGTAGAAATACAGTAATAATTTAGAGAGAAAGAGGAGGCACTTACCGGGATCTGGTTGAGGTTGATGTCGGAGCGGTCGTGGCCGGGCGGGTCGCTGGCCACCGTGGCCAGGCTGCCGGCGCCGCCGCCGTCCTGCTTGAAGCGCCGGCCGAAGCGCAGCAGGTTGCGGGTGATCATGGCGTTCATCACGATGATGAGCACCAGCGGCACGATGAGCGTGGCCAGGCTGTCGACGATGTTGATGATGCGCATGAGGTCGTGGTGCTCGTCGAGCAGGTCGCACACCTCGCTGCCGTCGGCGCCGCTCTGGATGCCGGCCGTCCACAGCGTGTACGAGTGGGAGAGCAGCGCCACGGCGCACAGCACCAGCACGATGGTCTTGGCGCGCGCCACCGTGCACATGTGCGGCCGATGCAGCGGGTACTGCACGGCGATGAACCGCTCCACGGTGAACGCCACGATCAGCCACACGCTCATGCACGAGCATACCGAGCTGACGTAGACGAGCGCCTGGCACCAGCCGTGCCGGTTGAACAGCGTCACGCCCACCGTGTTGAGCCACACCAGCAGCAGCGCGCTCAGGAAGCCGAAGTCGGCGCACGCCAGCGCGGCCAGGTAGTAGCTGGAGCTGCGCATCTTGAGGTGCGTGTTGAGGAACACCACGCACGACAGCAGGTTGCCCACCAGCCCCACCAGGATGATGGCCGGGATGTAGTAGAAGTGGAAGAACTCGAGCACGTCGAACAGCGGGTAGCACTCCTCGAAGACGGCGTTGCCAGGCTCATACTGCTCGCCCAGCTGCGGGTCCTGCCAGTGGCGCGACAGGTTGGAGTGCGCGCTGAAGGTGTCGTTGAGGTCGTACGCGAAAGCGTACAGCTCCGTCGCCGCGGACGCGGCCAGGCCGCCCGCGGCGGGATCCTGCGTCGCGGGGGCATCCATGGCGGGGGCTCTTCAAAAAGCTTGAGAAACTGTTTTGTTACGGAATTGGTTCCGTTGCAACAGATTTGCAACAGTAAAAAACTTGTTGTTCTCAATTACGCATACAGTGCATTTCAATATTTAAGTGAATCGAACATCAGTCACAAGTCACATCTTAATGTTTATATAAAGTATTTTTATAATTATTTGAAGAAATAACTGTGAATATGTTAAAAATTACTGTAAAACTAAGATTATTTTCAACGTAACACAGGCGCTTTTGCGTAGAATGATGTTGTGACATTGAACGAATGACCACTTTTTGAAGACACTTTTGTCGACCTTTAACACTGATACGTCTTACTGGAAGATGTTTTGAACATTATATGGTACGAGATAGAGTTCTCTGTAACACTTAATACACTTGTCACTTATATACATATTTTATCATTTCTTGATGTCTCTTTCCCTAACGATAGAACACCGATACCACTAACTGGGAACCACAATTTTCAAACCAAACTACTATTGATAGACAATAATACTATATGAAAAAGACTGAGATACATGTAATACTTTTTCTATTTACTCCAAACAATACTCTTTTATTACGTAAAATGAACTCTAATATTTGTGGTGTTTCCTTTGGGATACACTGGATGTGGTTTGATGTCACATACTAAACGTAAAAAAGGGAAGCATAATATTTCTTGAAGCATGCACACTTGAAGCACACTTATTCGTTCACAGAGCAATTACAATACATAAATTTACGATAGACTTGTTATTAAATATTTGTATGAATACTGACATAATATTGTATGTATATCATTATTCCACTTAAAAATTTAATACTTACACTGACTAAAATATTACCCACAAACTAATTGTCAAACGGAATTCTTAACCTTTTCTATTAGTTCATTTCACCTACAGTTTCAGCGGTAAACACTATCAATAATCTGGCTAAATAGTACACGAAAAATACCAAAGTATTGTCAGGAAAGAGTCTCAAATGTTAATTAGAACTTGTTGCATATTACACTGCATGGTTAACTACCTCTCGTGACAGGAGAGAATAAGTGACAAGTATTTTCCCACCTAAAATTTTAGAGTCAAACACTACTTTCTTTCGTGCGGACTCAAATTGACGTCAACATGACGAACACTACAGTGTCAGTGTTCATCCCCGCGGGTCCACTCTCGGAGGCCGGCGAGCGACGTCTTCTGGTCGGGCCGCGCAGCGCGCGCGCCTCTGGCGTCGGGTCGTGTCGCGTCGCGTCGCGTCGCG